>CM053745.1:9986718-10038662 GCA_028658305.1 Pachyuromys duprasi | reverse complement strand
TAAAGAACAGACTGAGAGGTGACAGAGTGGAGACATGCCTTGTGGCTCTGTCCTGATCTTTGGCTGTATGTGAAACTTGGGGATTTGGGAGCATTGTCCTGTCTCTTTAGCACCCCTTTGCATTAGGCATCAAGCATCCAGATGACTGAAAGATGGGACTCATACCGTGGCAGGTGTGGAAGGGTGAGTGACTCTCATCAGGAGGTGCCAGCATCCACAGAAGAGGTCCTTTTTGCAGCACGAGAGAAGGGATACAGTATTGCTGGAGAGAGTTCTACATCCTACATGGTCAGCACCAGCTATTGTAAGGAGCTGATGGGAGAAGACTCAAGCAGCAGACTGAGACACTGAAACTTGAATTGTTACTTGTGGATCTTCTTCTATTTGCTTGTGGACTGGGGAAGGTCGAGGCTGTTACTGAAGGTGGTCCTGGGTGTGGTTGGTTTTTGCTTTGTTTTCCCCAGAGACACTTAAGTGTGTGAGCTGTCTAGTGTGGGGACTGTCATAACAGCACCCCTGTGAGAAGGCAACACTCATGTCTGTAATCTGTCTCCTGAGAGACTCTTTTCATTACTAGCTTTCTCCAGTTTTGTAATACTGGTGGGACAAAGGTCTGTGGGGTTTATCAGGACTTGATAACTTCATATCTTTGGTTTTCATTTGCTCTTAAAACAAAACTTGAGGGGCTGGAGAAATGGCTCAAATGTTAAGAGCATTGGCTGCTCTTCTAAAGGTCATGAGTTCAATTCCAGCAACCACATGGTGGCTCACAACCATCTATAATAAGATCTGGGTTTCTCTTCTGTCGGGCAGGTGTACATGTAGGCAGAACACTGTATATAGGGTAAATCTTTAAAAAATCAAAACTTGAAACTGGAGAAAGAAGAGAAGGAAGAAGAGGGGCAGAAGGAGGTGGTGAAGAGTGGGAATAGTGGGAAGAGTGGGAGGACAAGGAAGACAGAAGAGGAGGAAGGGGCTAAAGGAAGAGGAGGAGAAAGAAGTGTGGTTATTAAAATGGAAGATTATTTTGTGTTAGCATATTCATACACTATGAAGCTTTCTTTGAATGACTAAGGTGCTTTACAATAAATCTTCATAGACCAAGGGAAACATAGACCTGATTCTCTCACCAGGCTATTTAACGTATTTATTTTATAACTTATTTTATTTTTGATACTGTGGTCTCATGGAGTGCAAACTAATTTTGAACTCCTGATCCTCCCTCCTCTGCCAGGATTACAGTTGTGGTCACTGACCCTGGCTTTGTTATAGGTCTTCCAATCCATCTATCAAGTAAATGTGTTTATATTTATTTATTTGTTTATTTTATATTTCTCGCACATGTATGTGTTTGTGGATCAGGTGCTTACCTTTAGTTCAGAGGACAACTTTTTTAATTTAAGTGTAATTTATTTATTTTTATATTAAGCACAGGTTAGGTACTTTGTATCCCAGGCGTAGCCCCCTCCCACTCTCCCCATCTTCTCCCTGCCCTCCTCCAAGTCCACTGATGGGGGTGGACCTCCTCCCCTTCCATCCGACCCTAGCTTATCTTGTCTCTTCAGGGCTGGCTGCAATGCAGAGGACAACTTTTGGGGGTGAGTTTTTTCCTCCTACAATGTGGATTCTGGAAATCAAAGTCCGGTTGCCAGACTTGGTGGCAAGTGTCTTTATCTCCTAAGCTATCTTGCTGGCTCCCATGCACACTCTTTCAAGCATTCTCTAAGGCATTCACTGTTCTTGTTTATTTCATTAAGCATATTTATTTACTCAGTTTTTTGCAAGCATACAAACAATTGAACACATTTCTTCAAATAGTCTACCCTCCCTTTCCTAGCTGACTCCCACTCCCAATAGTCTCACTTGTCTTCTAGACAAATTTCCTTCTACTATTCACACAATACAATATCTCCTTTTGATTTATTATTTATTAGCTTATTTAAACTTAGTGTTATGAGTTATTTGAGAGTTTCTAGTTTTGCACACTATGTTTTAGTCATATTCATCTTGCTTCCCCAGATTTGCCCAGATCATTCCCCTTCCCTGCCCACCCAACTTATTGTCTCTTGTTTTTGTTTTTATTTCAATGTACTTTATTGCTTCTAAACAAGTACCCCTGTGTTTTTATACTGAGACAGTAGCTCCTGGATTCTGTGTTGGGGTGCTGAGATAGTTTGGACAATCCTCAAGGGGGGAAGGTATTTCTGGGGCGCCAGAAAAACAGGATAGTGCGATTCCCCTTTCTTTTTGAGGTTATACAAATCTAAGCTCAAAGACTTAGGGTTGTAGATTTCTTTCTTTCTGGCCTGGTTCGGGATGAAAGGTTGCTTGTTGAGGGGCTCCACAGCAGCTCCAGCAGATCCTTCCAGAAGACATTCCAACTGTTTTCTCTCAGGAACCGCTGATACAGCTCCTCATCGCTGGGAAAATCCACGTCCATCTTTATTATCATTTCTTTTCGTCTCCTCATCAACCAACTCATAAAATTTTTCATTTCTCACCCGTATCAACTCTGTTCCCAAGCTCGAAAGGATGAAGGGCTGAAGATCACGCTGGATTTCTAGGAGAAAGGCCTGGTGAAGGCCCTAGAGAGAAGTTACAGAAGGCGATGCCTCAGGGACCAGCCAGACCCACCATCCAGACTTTCTAGATGGGAATCATGATGGGAGGGCTGTCCCTTGTTTTTTTAAAAATACTTTTATGAAAGAAAAAATATTTTGTTTATTTTTTGAGATTATAATTTAATTACATCATTTCTCTCCTTCCTTGTCTCTGTCTAAACCCTCCCATACACCATTCTCATACATTCCTCTGCTCTCTTTCAAATTTGTAGCTTCTTTTCTCATTAGTTGCTATATGCTGTCTTAGTCAATGTTCTATTGATGTGAAGTGTTAAAGTTATTTTTATAAAACTGTGTTTCTCAGATTCTCTTTTCACCTGGCTATCTCACAAATAATTGAGACTCATATTATGACAAGCTTCACAGCACAAGAACTGAGCTGTTTTAACTCTTCTTTTTAAACTTTTTTTAATTAAAATTTTTTATATTAATTACAGTTTATTCACTTTGTATCCCAGCTGTAGTCCCCTCCCTCATTCCCTCCCAGCCCCACCTTCCCTCCTTCATCTCCTCCCATGCCTTTCTCCAAGTCCACTCCAAGTCCTCCTCCCCTTCCATCTGACCCTAGCCTATCAGGAATCATCAGGACTGGCTGCATTGTCTTCCTCTGTGGCTTGGTAAGGCTGTTCCCCCATGAGGGGGAGGTGATCAAAGACCTAGCCACTGAGTTCATGTCAGAGACAGACCCTGTTCCCATTACTAGGGAATCCACTTGGAGACTGAGCTGCCATGGGTTACATCTGTGCAGGGGTTCTAGGTTATCTTCATGCATAGTCCTTTGTTGGAGTATCAATCTCAGAAAAGACCTATGCCCAGATTTTTTTGTTCTGTTGCTCTCCTTGTGTAGCTCTTGTCCCTTCCAAGGTCTTTCATCTTCTCATTCAGAAAGCCAACAGGATGGATATTGGAAGAGGGAGAAAACAGGAAACAGGACAGGAGTCTACCACAGAGGGCCTCTGAAAGACTCTACCCACCAGGGTATTGAACCAGTTGCTGAGACTCATAGCCAAACTTTGGGCAGAGTACAGGCAATCATATGAAAGAAGTGACTCTTATAATCTTTTTGCCCCCTTTTCTACATTGTTCCCTGAGTCTTAGGTATGGGAATTTTTTGTAGATGAATCCACTGGGACTGGGCTCAAAAATGCTGTATTTTAAAAAATTTTGTCTAATACTTATTTATTCTCAATTATGTTAATATCTTATATTTGAGAAAGGACCGTTAACTCACTCAATCACATAATTGTATTTGAGCACATGAACAGCAGGTATTGGATTAGTAGAACACAAAATGGTATTGCAAAACAATTTTACATGATCCATGCTTTAAATAGAGTTTTTATGTATTTTGGCTATTAGTCCTCTAGCAGAAGTGCAGTTAGTAAAAATCTTTTCCCATTCTGTAGGCTGCCGCTTTGTCTGCATGACAGTGTCCTTTGCCTTACAGAAGCGTTTCAGTTTCATGAGGTCCCATTTATTAATTGTTGATCTTAGTGCCTGAGCTAATGGTGCTAATAACTAACTTTTCTGTTCAGAAAGTCCTATCCTGTGCCAATGATTTCAAGGCTAGTCTCCACTTTTTTTTTTCCTATCAGGTTTAGTTCATCTGGCCTTATATTAAGGACCTTGATCTATCTAGAGTTGAATTTTGTACAGGATGATAAGTATGGAGCTATTTGCATTCTTCTACATGCAGACATTCAGTTTGACCAGCACCTTTTGTTGAAGACTGTTCCCCTCCCCCCAGTTTGTGTTCATAGATATGTGGATTCATGTCTGGGTCTTCAATTCGATTTCATTAATCAATGCATCGTTTTTGTACTTTCTATTAGCTTTACAGTACAGTTTGAGGTTGGGGATGGTGATACTTCCATAAGTTCTTTTGTTATTCTGGATTGTTTCAGCTTTACTGAGTTTTGTGTTTCTATATGAAGTTATTTTTTTCAATTTCTATAAAGAATTGTGTTGGAATTTTGATGGGGATTGCACAGAATTTGTAAATTGCTTTTGGTAGGACGACCATTTTTTACCATATTAATCTTACCAATCCAGGAGCATGGAGGATCTTTCCATTTTCTGCTACTTTCTCCACTGTCTTCATGTTTGCATTATACATGCCTTTCTTTCATTTGCTATTTTTAGAGTTACCTTAAGATGTTTTTTTGGGGGGGGGTGAAAGATATTGTTTTTCTAATTTATTTCTCAGTGTTTTTGACATTGTACACCGGAAGGTAATTTGGTAAAGCTGTAACACGAACTGCAATGAAACATGCTTTCTGCTCTTTGGGATTCCTGCCAAAGGAAAAGTGCTAGCCGAGGAAAAGTGCTGTTTTAGAGTTCAACAAACTATAGCTACACAGAGAAGGTAGCAGTTATAGCCAGGAGAGTTAGGAAAAGCTTCTTTAGGTCTCAGAATTTTTGTCCAGGTCTTGAATGAAGCATAAATTAGCAGATAACCAATATGGAGGAGTCGGAAACATATTTCAGATATGGAACTAAAACAAAGTCTCAAATATGGAAAAGCATAGAGGATGTTGAGGGAATGGCAGATAAAAAATGGGGATGAGAGAGATGAGGAGGTAGAGATATTTTGAGAAGTGGAAATGTTGGAATTGGATGTGAAAAATTTTGCATTCCATGCTAAAAGGTCTACCTTTATCTTATGCAGTGTAAAGCCAGTGAATGTTCAGAAGAAGAAAAATGAAATATTTAGTTTTCACTTTGGGAAAAGAAATTCTGGTAGTTCGATGGTGAAGGATGGAGTGACAGAATGCCAAGGAACCTGAGGGATGTTCCTGGGGCAGAATGAATGGATGGAACTTGTTCAATGGCTACATGGAAAAGAGGGAGAGGCTGGTCCGACACACAAAGACACCAAAGAGATTCCACGTGAATGCTAGTGAGGACACATCTGCCTTAACTTATACAAAGAGGCCCTGGATAGTGAGAGTTTAGGGAGTTCAGATGCAGCAAAAAGATGGCAGGAAATGAAGTTCTATCAAATTGTTCTCCCCAAATCTGCTTAGATATTCACCCCTTACCATCAACATTTGTGTAAAATGCATGTTTTTATCTATCTATCTATCTATCTATCTATCTATCTATCTATCTATCTATCTATTACCAAGGAATGGGTCAGAAACATGTAAAATAACTGGGCAAATCATTGAGATTTTGTAGCGTATTAGAAGAAGCATTTGTATTAGTGGATTTATATTCAGTTCGTCTTAAAGTGTTATCTATGTATTAAATATCTGTCACATGAGCAGTAACTAAAAACAGAGCAGTGATGGTGGTGTGTGTGGTCCCTGAGCCAGTGGCTGCTTTTTCTCCCCATCCACACTCCCTCTACCTGCTCTAAGCCTCTTCAGGGCAGACTTCACTTCCTGGTTCCTCAGGGTGTAGATGAGGGGATTGAGTAATGGGGTGACAACAGTATAAAACACAGCAACTGCTCCGTCCAAGGGACTCTTGGATCCTGCCCTAAGGTAGATGAAAATACAGGGGACATAGTAGACTGTGACCACGGTGAGATGGGAGCCACAGGTGGAGAAGGCACGCCTCCTCCCATCAGCAGTGCGGATCTTCAGGATGGCATGGACTATGTTGGCATAGGAGAGCAGAATCAGCATGAAGCAACTGGCAGCCACTACCCCAATGTCCACAAAGGTCACAAGTTCATTGACTGTTGTGTCAGCACAGGCCAGTCTCAGTACGGCAGGAATGTCACAGAAGAAATAATCTATTTGCTTGGGCCCACAGTAAGGCAATCGGAAGGTCAGAGTGGCTTGAATAGACCCATGGATGGAGCCAGCCACCCAAGCTCCAGCCACTAAGGTTGTGCATAACCTCCCATTCATGAGCACTGGGTATCGAAGAGGCTGGCATATTGCCAGGTACCTGTCATAGGCCATCAGCGTGTAGAGGAAGCACTGAGTGCTGCCTAGGAAGTGGAAGAAATAGAGTTGAGCTACACAGCCACCAAATGGGATAGCCTTGCTGGCAGGAGTGAAGTTTAAAATAATTCGAGGAACAATGACTGAGGAGAGCCACATGTCCAGGAAAGAGAGCACACCCAGAAGAATGTACATGGGGCGGGCATGCAGCTTGGGGTCAGCCCACACAGTGAGCAGAATGAGCAGATTGCCCAGCTGTGTCAGGATGTAAATGAGGAAGAAGACCAGGAAGAGGAAGGTTCTTAGATTTGGGGGGTGAGCCAAGCCCAGGAGAATAAAATCTGTCACCACAGTGTCCAGCGATGTGTTTCTGTTTCTTCTCATGTCCTAGTCTGTTAAGATGAATCACGAAGTTAGAGAAGGGGATTAGAATAGAGGGAGGAGGTAAGATAATGTTTCTATCTGGAAATTAGAGAACTTTTATAATTTGTAGGAAGGTGTTTGCCGTCTGCCTATGTTAATTTCTGTTGCTGTGTCAAGTACCCTGACAGCAGGTACTTAGGGAAGAAAAGATTTCTTTCATTTTATAATTGCAGGCTACAGTCAATCATTTTGAGAAAGTCAAGGCAGGAACTCAGGCAGCTAAGGCATTTCACATCCTCTGTCAAGTGCAGAGAAACAAAAGCACCCATTTTACAGGCTTGCGCAATTGCTAGTTCTCTTCACTTTTATACAGCTCATGGCCTTGTAGGAATGCGGGGGAATTCCTGTACAATTAGCTGTCAAGAAAATCTCCTACAGACGTACCCAGGCCACCCTGATCTAGACAACGCTTCAACTGAAATTCTCTCTCAGGTGATTTGAATTTGTGTCTAGCCGATACGGAAAACTAACCAGCACAGCATCAGTCATCTGAGTTGTTTGGCAAGATAGCACTCCAAATCAGCTTGCTAGTTTTGACATGTCTATACATTGCTGGGAAACACTACACAGAGGTATTGCAAATCATGTAACAGAAGAATACCTAAATAATCAGATAATACCTATCAATGGGTTTGTGCCCCTAAGAGGAATCAATGAGAAGTGAATTTCAGTGGTTTGGAGGAGTGTGAAACAATTACTCCACAATTTCCATTGTCTCATTCATTTCAGATTAATTGCTTCACAGTGTGTGTACTGGCTAGCTTTTTGTCAATTTGACATAAGCTAGAACCATCAGAGAAGAGGGAGCCTCAGTGAGAAAATGTCTCCATGAAATATGGCTGTGGGCGAGCCTAGAGCATTTTCTTAACTAGTGATTGATGGGGGAAGGCCCCGCCCACTTTGGGTGGTGCCATCTATAAGCTTGTGTTTCTGGGTTCTATAAGAAAGCAGCTTGAGCAAGTCACAAGGAACAAGCAAGTAAACAGCACTCCTCCATGTCCTCTGCATCAGCTTCTGCTTCCAGGTCCTGCCCTTTTGAGTTCCTGTCCTAACTTCCTTCTATGATAAATGATGGTACAGAAGCATAAGCTGAATAAACTGTTTTCTTCCCCAATTGCTTTTGGTCATGGTGTTTCACCACAGCAATAGTAACCCTAACCTAGACAGTGTCCCTCCCTATAAGGACTCTGCTAGGACTTTTCTGATGTGGTCCTGGGTATTTCTAAGCTTCTTCAGGGTTCTCAGAGCATCATGTTTTTGGACCTATGATTACACAGAGCCATCTTCATTCCTCAACATTCACTTTGTCTATTACCTCTTTGGGGAGAGTTGCCCCAGCAGTCTTTGAGGGCATGAGAGCTCCTGTTATAAAAGGTGATTACGGTAAAATTTAAAGGCAACATTTACTTAAATGTTCACTTCTTTCCTTGTACTGCACTTATAATCTATTTCAGAGCAAGAATAAAATCTATTTTGCTCTTTGCTGTATCTGTAGCAACTGCCTTTTGCTTGGCAACTGGAAGGTAACTGAGAAATATTTGTTGGCCAATTGGCCAACTATGTGAATAATGCCTCTTCTATTGATCCTGTGTGATCACACTTCTCATGGTTTGTGCCACAGTCTGGACTGTAGGAGAAGTACTTCAAGCAATGTGAATCCATGTTCAATGTGAGAAAAGCCAAGACACCATCAGTGCTTTCCGTTCGTTCAGGAATAGTACATTCATTTGTTAAATGACCTAAGGAGTTCATTGGTTTGGATTATGTGGATTAAAGCAACGTTGATTGTTACAGGATCTGACTTTTAGTACTTGTCTTACCTACTTTTTCTTTTGCTGTGATGAAATACCTAGGCAAAAAACAATTTTAGAAAATAAGGGTTTGGCAGGCATGGTGGTTCACACCTTTAATGCCAGCACTTGGGAAGCAGAGGCAGGCAGATCTTTGTGGGTTCTAGGCCAGATAGTGAACCCCCCTATCAAAAAAAGAAAAGAAGCGTTTATTATCTTATCGTTTAAGTATGATTCATCTTCCTGCAGATATGTATTAGTTACTTTGTTATTGCTATGATATACTGCTATGATGAAGGTAATTTGTAGAAGGAAGGGTTTATTTGGGCTATGGTTGCTGAGGGATAAGCGTTCATCACAGCAGGCAGGCAGGTAGCAGGCACCATGGCTGGAACAGCACCCCGAGAGCTTACATCTTGTACTGTAGCAAGCACAAACAGAGAACAACTGGAAATGGCAGGGGAATTTTTATTTTTATTTTTTGAGAAAGGGCCTCACTATGTAGCATTGACTGACCTGGAACTCACACTATAGACCAGGCTGCCTTCAAAGTCACAGAGACATATCTGCCTCTGAGTTCTGGGAACAAATGCACATGCCACCAAGCCCTGAGGCAGGGGTCTTTTAGTCTCTCAAACCTTGCTTCTAGTGACACACTTCTTCCAACAAAGCCATACCTCCTCAGCTTATCCAAACAATGAAGCCAGCTGTATCCAAACACCTGACTATGGGGGACATTGTTATTCAAACCACTAAACACCATCAGGGACATGAGCTTGAAGAGGCTGATCACTTTTTGTCCCCAAATATGAAGAAGAGAGCAATTAATTAATTGTAATCTCTCAGAGACAGCACTCTATTATGACAGTCCTCACTGGTGTGCCTAGATATTTCCAGATTCCATTGGGCTGACAATTAGAGTATCCATTACAAACCATCCTTCCTTTGATTATCAATCCATCCTTCCTTTCCTTTCTTCTTTCCCTCCTTTCTTTTTCTTATTCCCACTTTTTTTTTTCTTTTTTGAAGTCAGGGTCTCTTCCTGCAGACCTGGCTATCCTGGAACTTACTCTTTGACCAGGCTGGCCTTGGACTCAGAGATAAGCCTCTGATTTGAATGCTGGAATTAAAGGTGAGTGCCACCATCGTCCACTCTCTGTTTCTTTATCTCACTTTTGCAGTGCTATGGAGTAAACCCATGGCTGTGAAATGCTAGGCAAGTGTCCAGCAAATGTTCTGCCACTGAGCTATGCCTGTGGCCCTCTTTGCCTTTTGGAGAAGGTTGTGGTCTTGTGAAACACCAAGGTTGATCTCAAATTCCTGGGCTCAAATTGTCTTCCTAGTTTGGTCTCTGGAATAGCTTAGGCTATAGGAATATGCCACAGTGTCCTGTTATTGATTTCCAAAAAATAAAAAATTTGAAAAGTCTCTTGAGTTGTTTAAGGTGTGTACCAGATTTTATTGGTGAAGAGTTTTCTTTTTCCTCAACAAGGTTTTTCCTTTGTTTGTTTTTGTTTTTGTCATGATGGTGTTTTAAGTAATTTTGGTTCTTTAAAATGAAGACTCATTATGGAGCCCAGAGTCACCTGAAACTTGTGATCATCTTGCATTAGTTTCCCAAGCACTGTGATTACAGGCATGGGTATTTCAGGGTATTTAATCCCATTGTAAACCCTGAGATTCTAAACTGTAAAACCCTGTTTCTTGTTTGGTGTGGTTGAGCCCTATCACACACCTTTAATCCAAGAACTTTCTGTTTATTGTAAACAAGTGATTTTGGTGTGATTCAACCAGCCCTAACACACACCTTTAATCCAAGAGCTTTCTGTACACAGGATTTAATAAAGTTAACTGTAGGTCAAGAGGCAGAGCACGAAGCCAGCTGACAGTGATTAAAGAGTAGGAGGGACTTTGAGTTGAAGGATATTTAAGACAGCATGGAGAAGTAGGAGTGTTTAGCTCTCTAGCTCTTGAGCTTTGAGCTAGCAAGCCTTTGGTCTTGGGTTTTGGCCTTTTCCTCCTGGGCTGTCAGCTGAACTAGTGAACCTTTTGAGCTTTTTCCACTGGGTCATGAGCTGAGAAGGAAAGGTCAGCTGGGTGCTTTCTGCCTCTCTGATCTAGCAGGTTTACACCCCAATATCTGGCTCCTGAGTCTTTATTGGCAAAATAGAACAGTTAGGATTTTTCTTCTTTTATAACAACACTATACTTAGCTAAAATTAATTTTACTGTGTATATGTCAGGTATACAACATGATTTTATGAGGCATTGTGATCAATGTACCCCAGGAAGTTAATATGCCTGCTACCTCCCACAGCTGTCTTCTCCTCCAGAGAGAACAGTTCACATCTATGCACACCGTTGACGTGAACACAATCAGGAGTGACGTGAACACAATCAGGAGTGAGCTCCACGTTCTAAACTTGTATATCCTACAATACCACTGATTTCCATACTTTCTGTACTTTAAGACCTGATGAAAGTAAAACTAATGAAAGTTAACTATAAGCCAGTGGTGGTGGCACACACCTTCAGTCCCAGCACTTGGGAGGCAGAGGCGGACAGATCTCTGGGAGTTCAAAGCCAGTCTGGTGTACATAGCAAGTTTCAGGACAGTCTGAGCTACATGATACTGAGATCCTGCCTAAAACAAAAACAAAAACAAGCAAAGAAATGAACAAACAAACAAAAAAGAGTTAGTTACATGGAGAACCTAGAGTTAACATATGGATCCACAGAGATACCTTTAGAACATTCCTCTTTATAAACATAAACCTCAAACATTTTATCCATACTATTATTGAGAAAATTAGTGTACATAATAACATTTCGTAATTAATAATGAGGAATGTGTCCTACTTAATAGGGTTCACAGAAGTGCTCTGTCCAGGGTTTGTCCACAAAGAGATCAAGTTAGATTTCTCTTACCTGGCTTCCAGGAGAGGGTGCCTTAAGTTCCTTTGAAAGGATGAGGAGCTTTTTTTGTGGCTGGAAGAGAACAAGATGGTTCGGTCTTAGCATGTGCCACCTTAGGAAGTGAAGTATTTCTAAAAGTATTCTGAAAACTTGGTCATACTACCAGTATATGAAGAAGACAGCTATTTGGGTGTTCACAGACAATGTGCTTAAATGTGTGTTAGGAATCCTTGCAAATGGAAACATGTTTCTTCAGCCTGAGACAGGAATCTCCCATGCACTTTCCCATGCTTTGCTGGGAGAGGGGAGGGATCCCTCCAACCCTTTCCTTCTTGTCTGATCCTGAGGAGCTCAGATGGTAGGTAGGGAGATGGAGAGTGCTCTTTTGTTGGTGGGCCCAAGGAACAGGCTCCTTTTCTGGGTAGGGATAGCACAAAATGGTGGATTTGAGTTGGGTGTCAGTTACTGGGGTCCTGGAAGAAGTTTGACCAGGGAAGTAAGGGGAAGAGGCAGAGAGCATGGTACAGGATGGAATCATTAAGAGAGATCCGTTTTAACGAGGGTTGGCGTCTTACTTGATTTTACAGACAAAAAGAAGCCAACCAAGGGGGGAAATGAAAACTAAGAATAATTGAATGGTAACCTGTGACATTTTATTATATAACTACCAATCATTTGAAGCTGTGGGGTCTTAGTCTATGGAAACTGAGGTGAGAAAGCAAACTTGGGTTCATCACTTAAATGATTTAAATATTGGGGTGGGGAGGAAATGGTTTATGTCTGCTGTATAAGTATATGCTTGGGCTTCCGGCACCCATCTAAATACTGGACAAGGTGGCACACATTTGTAACCCCAGCACTGGTTGGGGTGAGGGTAGGAAGGGTGGAGGTGAGGAGGATCCCCAGAACTCATTATTGGCTTGTATAGCCTGATGCGCTCAGGTTCAGTGAGAGGCTCTGTCTCAAAATGTAATGTGGTGAGGAGCTGGATAGTTGGCTCAGCAGTTAAGAGAACTGGCTGCTCTACCAGAGGACCCAGCTTCAATTCTCAGCATCCATATACTGGCTAAACAGTGCCTGTAACTCTAGTTCTGTGGAATCTCATGCCCCTTTCTGGCATCCATGGGTACCAGATACTCATGTGGTGTACAGGCATACATGCATGCAAAATACCTATACACACAATAAAATAACAGATTAGAAAAATTATGTCAGAAGCAATTGAAAAAGACACTCAGCATTGGCTTCTAGCATCAATACACACCCACCCACATGAATATATATACACACACAAATAAAATAATTAAAGTAGTATATTCTAGATGAAATAAAGTATATGAAATGAAATGTATGAGTATGTATTAAATGTTTAAATATATATTCTAGAATTTGTTGTTTTAAATAACAATTAGTTTGTTTAATGCCATCTTATACAGTAGCTGTAATTTAATATTGGAAGGACACAATTAAAGCAAATAAGATGGCAATATCATGGATACACTTGAAATTGAATACAAGCAATGTGGTTCAGGAGCATGTCCTGGCACTGCATTGAATGAGGGTGGTGTGGACAAAGCAATAGGGGGGCAGGACTCTGTTGATCATAGGGTGGACCACAGTGTGAACCTTCACTGGGAAGCTGACTTTCTTTGAGCCCCTTGTGTGGTACCTTTCCTTGCCTTTCACAGCATTACATTTGTCAGGGCAGATGGCCCCTTCAGCATGTCTGCACTGAAGCTGATTTTACATAGGACACCTTTGTGTGAGCAGATATGCTTAGGGCTTTGGGATGAAGCATCCCATTCTGGCTCAGGTGTGCTTTTAGAGCCGCATTCAGATGACAGCCCTTTCAGCAGCTTGAGCTGAGGTGCAGAAAAAAGCAGACTGAAGTGAGCGTGCCTGGTGTGGGGAGAGAGAAGTCACACTGTTTTCGTGTCCTTGCATTCTAAGTTAAAAGAATATCTTAAAGAAAGGCAGCTGGAAATGCGGGACTCAGGGCTTTATATAAACTAAGTGTCTCATTAGAAAAGAAAGGGTTAAGGGCCTTACCTCTTACAGTGCTTGCATAGTGAAGTGGAATCTGAAATCGTGTATTGCTTTATCACCCTCTAAAGAGGCAAAGAATAAGTAGAAGAAGTTCCTGAATCTGAAAAAGGCCACAGTAATGTAAAAATCAATATACCTAGCATATTAACTCTGGTTGCAGTGAGGAAGAAGTCCCTAGAAGGAGGTTAAAAAGTGGGGATGCAGCCTTGCCAGGCTACAGAGGATGATGATGCAGCTAGCAGGATAGGCTGATACCTGATAGGCTAAGGTGAGATTAAAATGGGAGGAGGTCCTCCCCTATCAGGGGATTAGGGAAGGGGCATAGAGGAGGAGAGGGAGGGTAGGTGGGACTGGGAGGAGACGAGGGAGGGGCTGCAGAGGAGATACAAAGTGAATAAATTGTAATGAATAAATAAAATTAAATTAAAAAAACAAATAAAAACGTAAATATTGTTTTTGATCGAATTGTCAAAACAGAATAAGTCTTGGAGTGAATTTGCAGTTATTGTGAGTTGTTCTGGTGTTAAGAATGCCTTTTTTCTCAGATTCGCAAGGATGCAGCAGTGCTGACATGGAGGAGGTGTATCTCTTCTTCGGGTGAGGTGTCCTTGAGGAAAGTGCCTTCAGAGTACTCTGCCAGCTAGCACTTTGCTTTGGAAGGCAATTAAAACCTTCCAGGGGCAGACAGTGCCCTGATTTAGGACTTATAAGATCTGTTCTTGAAGGCTCTTTACAGAGTGTGGCTTCTCTGCTCCATCCTAAATGGGGCTAGTTATTGGTTATATCTCTGATTTAAAAAAACAAACAAACCCAGCATCAAGAGATTTGAAAATATAACAGAACCAAACCCAACCCTGTGCCTCTTGGGAGTTGCACCCGAAACATTTCCCCGTGAGAACTATATCTCCCAGGTCCTCGTTACTTTTTGTTTTGGTAGTAAGCAAGAATAATTTCTAAAGAGCAATATAACCCATTTGGATGAGCTACAGTTTCTGCGATCCCTCCTTTGTTGTGTTGCGCTATGGCATTCACCCAATTTTACTCAGAAGTGTATTGACATTTTTATCAGTTTTCAATAGTTGATCATCTTTCTCACCTTCCCATGTCTCTAAATGCTGAGTGAAAACAAACATAATACCAAATAAAATAAACAACTTCTCCTCTCCAAGAAATTTATATTGGTTGAGTAAAGTCAGCTACCTCCAGTTTAAGTAGTCTTGAATGACTCTGTGTGTGTGTATATGTATAAATCATAAATTATATACGTAATGTAAATTTCATGCTGAAATGAGGCGGGCTTCCCTCTGTAGCCTAGGCTGACCTTAAAGTCATGGTGATGCTTCTGTCTCAGCATTCTGAGTACTAGAATTACAGGTGTAAGCTGCCATGCCAAGACAAAGCAGAAATTAAAAGAAGAATTTGCAATTAAAATGTATTTTAATTAAATAAGGTATATTAAACAAATACAATACTGTTCAAAGCTCTCCACTCTCAGTTATTTTATTGTCCTTTTAGTCTTGTCTAGAGTGGGTATCTCTGTGGTTACACATCTCTCACAAGCTTCGAGTGCAGGGTTTAACACTGGAACTGGAAAATGGCACAGAGCAGCACTCTACAAACCTACCTATTGTATTAACATTTTGTTACTGCATTTCTCTTTTGAGATGGCACCTGTGTTGCAGGTCAGAAGCAATTTGTGAGGGTCGGCTCTCCCTTCCCACCCAGTGAGTCTCAAGGAGAAAGCTCACTTTGTCAGGCTTGGCCACAGGCAGCTTTGAGCCATCAGGCTGCCTGACACTGTATTTTTAAATTTATATTTTTATTATTTAAAATTTTGTGTATATGTGAGTGTGTCTGTATGTGGGGACATGTGCATATGAGAAGTTCCCTCAAAGACCAAAAATTTTGGCTGCCCTAGAGATGGAGTGACAGGTTGTTGTGAGTTGCCTGGTGTGGGTGATGGGAACTGAACTCCTGGTCCTCTGCAAGAGCAGTAAATATTCTTATTGGCTGGGCCATCTTTCCAGTCCCTATATTTTTAAACTGATGCATAATTTTACATGTTTATGGGGCATAGTGTGGCAATACTGTTCGTGCATACAGTGTGTAATGATCACAGCAGAGGTTTCCTCTCTGAAACTCCATATTGTTTTATGTTAGGAACTTCTGAACCCTTTCCAGTTCTTTATAAAAATAATGCAGTTGTGTTGGGTCACCAGTCTACTGCACTTGGGAACACTAGCCTTATCCTTTCTGCTAAGTGTATCCTCCTCCTCCTCCTCCTTCTCCTCCTTCTTCTTGGGAGTGATGTTGGGAGTGATGGTATTAGAGGTGTCTAACACAAAAAACAGTTTACACCATGCTGGAGGTCAAAACCAGAGCCTCCCTCATGCTAGGCAAGCACTCTACCAACTAAACTACCCTCCCACCCCCCTATACCTAGTTTCTCTATCCATTCTGTTGTTGGCTAATTTAAGATCTTGGCTTGTGTGAAGAGTGCTGCACATACCTCCTTGGGATACTGAGTTTGTTTTGGATACATACCCAGAAATTCTTTGTTTTTGAAGAACCTCAATTCTGCTTCCCACAATGTTGTATTCCTTTGCATTCTCAGTTACAGGGCTCTTTTCTTACCATCTCTTTGTCAGTAATTTTGTTTTGTTTTGTTCTTGTGAGACCAGGTTGGGTCTTGAACTAACTATGTAGCTGAGGTGAGCCTTGAACTCACTATGGAGCTGAGGTGGATCTTGAACAGGATTCTGATTCCTCTGCTTCCCTCTCTCAAGATACGGAGATTATAAATATGGTCCACCATATCTACTCAGTACTTGTTATTTCTTGTCTTCTTAAAAAGTTATCACTATCAGACAGAATGTGGGTGGTGTTCACTTTTAATTTCAGCACTCAGGAGGCAGAGGCAGGCAGCTCTTTGAGTTCAAGGACAGCCTGGTCTACAAATCGAGTTCTAGGATAGCCAGGACTATAGAGAAAAACCCTGTTTCAATAGCAGCAGCAGCAGCAGCAGCAGCAGCAGCAGCAGCAGCAACCACAACTCATAACTGTCCTCGTTGGGATTAGGTGGACATCTCATTTGGGCTTTTGCATTTTACTAAACATTAATCATGGTGAACACTTTTTATTATACTTCTTTTTGGCATGTCTTATTTTGAGAAACATCTATTAGTATCATTTGTCTCCTTTTAAACTAAATCGTTTCTTTTTTGCTCTTGAATTGTCTGATTTCCATTCATAGTATGGCTATGAATCCCTTGTTCAGTGCTTAATTTGCAAATGATCTTCTGTTCTGCAGGTTCTGTTCTACTTTGTGAATTAAATTTTTCCATTTAATTTTTCTAAACACTTTAAATTGGAATTTTATGCTAACACACACAGTAATGAGGTTCATCATGACACCTTCATCTCTATGTGTCATTATACTTCATTGTAGTCTGTTTTCCTCTTCAACATCCTTCTTTTTTAGCTGTTTCCCCTATTTCCTCAAGTTAGTTCCAATTTCTGCTTTCTTATCACATGTGATTTGTTATTTTCTCTATTTCCCCATCCCTATGGTCTCTTTTTTCATCTCTCATGATCTCTTTTTCTAGTTTCTAGTTTCTGAACCCCCCCATCACATACTCACCCATTCAGACACACACATACACCTCATACCCCTACTTCCTACCCCCTCCAGACACATGCGCCATTTAAATCTAAGCTCTGCACATGAGAGAAAACGTGGCGTTATGGTATTCATCTTTCTAAGACATGCTTATTTCACTTAGCACAATGATTTCCAGTTCCACCTGTGTTCCTGTAAAGTCATGAGTTCATTTTTCCTTACTGCTACACAAAATTCCATTGTGTATATGTACTATGTCCTTCTCATCTACTCATATGTTGATGAACCAGAGGCTGGTTATTTCTCCAGGAAATTGTGAGTATAGCAGTAGTTAGACATGGTTGATGTAGAGGTGTATACCCAACAGTGTGATAGCTGTACTATCAGCAATGCCATGATCAGTGCTTTCCGGAACCTCCGTGCTGATTTCTGCTCTTACCAGCAGTGAATAAGGGTTCCTCTTTTCTCACATTCTTGTTAGTATTTGTTGTTGCTGTTTTTATTAAGAAAGTAAACCAACTGGGTAAAGGGTTCTAAAATGTTTTACTATGTTCTCATCTTTGATCCATTTGGCACTGATACATGATGTGTGCTGTCCATCTGGGTCTGTTGTATGTGAGTGGTGTATATGTGTGTGTTTTGTATACGTGCAATAGCTGTATGTGGTGCATGCTCATGAGCATGAAGATACATCTGTCTGTGAACAGTGAACATGTTTGTGGAGGCATGGCAGGTATCTCTCTTTAGCGTGCCACCTCACTGCCTTGAGACAGGCTTTCTCCCAGAACTGGAATCTCTCCATTGGCTAGACTGGCTATGCAGTGAGTTCAGGATCAGCTTGTCCACACATGTTACAGAAATGCATAGCCATACATGGCTTTTTATGTGGCTGTTGCTGACTCAAACTCAGACCCTCATGCTTACAAAACAAGTGCTCACACCTGCAGAGCCATTTCATAGAGTAGTGGGGTATCTACCAGAGAAGACTGCTTGACCACGGGTTGAAGCCAATTGATAGTCTCTGATAGCTGGTCGGTGACTATACATAGCCCCAAGCCCTTTTTAGGGTGAGCTTTTAAGCACAAAAAACATATCCTGAGTTGACATACTTCAGTTAGCAAAAACAGTTAGCCAGAAGCAGAACTACAGAAGCCAAAAAGCAAGGTTAGTACATTTAGATACTTTTCCAGAACTATGTACTTTAATGGATTAGGTCTTTGTTATTTTGTTTTTCAGGTGGTACTGTCTCCATGCTAGGTTTAATGGCCAGAATGGTACTTCCATCATGACATCAGTCGTGCTAAGGTCTGGGGAACTGTTTCCCTAGTCTCTGCAGTTGATTTTCATGCAGGGTAGAAAACACAGATTTAGCTTTTTTTTCTGTATATGCCAGTTTTCCTTGCATTATTTGTTAAAGAGGTTATTTTCCCCAAAGTCTGTTTCTTGTCAGCTTTGCATAAAACTAGGTGGCATAAGTGTGGGTTCATTTCTGGGTCTGATATCCAGTTAGTTCTACGTTAAGTTTTTGTGCCGGTTGCAGAGAAGCTCCACCTCCCTGCTGTTGTGGCCATGGAATTTCCTGCAGTCACTCTGCCACTGCTAGAGTTCTTCCACGTGAATAAGCAAAACTGTCTTCTCATAGCCTCATTTGGAAGATTTCCTCTCTCTCTCTATGTCAGAAATTTTATATTATTCTTTCTCTAAATTGAAGTTCAAATTATGATGATGTCTTTTTCTTTTTTCTTTCATTGAAGATTTGTTCTCTGTGATTCTATTCTTGGTTGTCAACTTGCCTACATCTGGAATCAAGTAAAACCCAAATGGCTGGGCATACTGGTGAGAAATATGTTCTTAACTAAATCACTTGAAATGGGAAGATCCACTTCTAATCTGAATCTTTGAGGTAGGAATATAAACCTTTGATCAAGCTCTTTAGAGGTGGGAAAACCCATCTTTAGTTTGGACCACACCTTCTTCTGGAAGCCTAGGTAAAGGACATGGAAGAAGGAAGCTCTCTTTGCCTGCTTGGTCTTTTTTTTTTTTTTTTTTGTCTGCTAGCAAGTCGATTTCTTTGTTGGCATTTGAGTCTACTCCTTTTTCACTGTTTCTACTTGGACCTTCCATTGGTAGAGAGTCATTGTTGGTCTAGCTGGACCACAGCCTGTAAGCCATTGTAATAAAGCCTATATGTATTTATACACATATTACAGAATATATATATATGTATATATAAACAGAATATATAATACAGAATATATTTGTCTGTATATCTATCCTATCTATCTATCTATCTATCTATCTATCTATCTATCTATCTATCTATCTATCAATCATGTATAGGATATAAGACTATATATGCTGAGAACAAGCAAAAGAAACTTGTCCTAAGTACTGTCATTTTGTTTTCAGACTCTATTTAATTGTAGTGAGAAACTAAGTTCAAGGTCTTAGGCCCTAGGGGTACTGGGGACTTTCCAATAGCTGAACAGCTTCTCTTATTCATCTTCTATTCTAGAACATAGTGACTGCTCCTAAGTTCAAAAGAACAAATGGATTTGATTGTTTGAACTGGTCAAACCTACATTCTGTGTCAGTTGACACAGATCAACCACATAAGGAAAGCCCTTATCCCTAAATCTTGATTGGTGTAAAAATGTAACAATAACTTAGCACAGATGTTTGTGGTTTTCAAGCTTGAATATCCTGTAATATTCTGGCTCGAAGTCTCAGTTCAGCTTTTGAGTCTGTTTGGTGGCCCTGATCCATTTGGCTTGATTACAATAAATTTTTGTCATCTGCATTGACCTGGTGTTTGAGTTGTGGTATATCTAAGTGAACCTCATAACATACTCACATATAGGATATAAGAATATATTTGTATCATATATATATATGATACAAATATATATATTTGTATATATATATTCATCCCCACTCCCCTTACTACAACTTTTCTTATTTTAATACAGAAAGAAAATATTGATCATTTGAGGGTACATGTGGGAGTGTATGCGAGTCATTGACACACGGTGCCCCAGGATGGCAGCCTAGTATTCATTACAGCTGGGCATTAGAGTCTACTATGTGTAATGAGTAAGAAATTATGATTTCAGTGGTGTCACAGGTGATAAAAATTGACATAAAATTTTCTTCGAGTATATCATTTTCAACTTTATTCAAGTTGTATAAATTTATTTCAATGTTCCCATTACTGGTAGAAAAGTTTAAGCTGTCTGTTTTCTACTAATTTTGCAAAACATAGTCAAAACACACAATTTTCTTTTGGACAAAATGAAAAGTAGTTTAAATTTGCATTTTCCTGATGGCTAAGTATGTTGAAAGCTTTCAAAAACAATTTATTATCTGGAGTTAGTTTACTGGTTGAATTGTTTTCACCTTTCTTATATCAGTGTTCAAGAGGGGTACTGAGAGAAGGTGCCACACATCTTTAATCCCAGAACCCAGCAGGCAGAGGCAGGAGGATTTCTGAGTTTGAGGACAGCCTGGTCTACAGATGGAGTTCTAGGACAGCCAGGGCTACACAGAGAAACCCTGTCTAAAAAAAAAAAAACAACAACAACAACAACAACAACAACAAACCCAAAAACCTAACCAACCAAACAAAAAAAGCACACACGAAATTCTTCCAAAAACACTTATAAAGAAAAATAAAGTTAAATTAAAAATAAACATTCAGGGCTGGAGAGGTTAAGCACAGTGGCTGCTCTTCCAGAGGTCCTGTGTTCCATCCACAGCAACCACATGGTGCCCTCTTCTTGTGTGCTGGCATATATGCAGGCAGAGCACTGTATACATAATAGTAAATGAATCTTAATAAAAAAAACCTAAAAAATCCCACTCAGAATCAAAATGAAGAGTTAAGACCTCCCATTCCTTTCCAGTCGCCTCACTTCACAGCTGGCCTTACATGAAACCAAAGTTGTAGTGCATTGTGATGTTTTCCTCGGTCATACTGGTTTTCAGGATACCAGGATCTATCTCCACTATCCTCCAAAGTATAACACTATCCCAAGTGTAGACTCAAAACGAAAATGGAGTCAACTAAAAAACAACCACCACTTAAGTGTCAATCATTGTGCAGAGAAAAGGGACACTTACGTGCTAGTTATAGATATGAGTGGAAAGACAAAGAAAACACAGTAACACTGGTGGTCACTATTGCACTGATAGTAGCAGAGGGAGCATGAGCAGGAGAGGCAGAAACGGCGGGTGAGATGACTTAGTTAAAGGTGGACTGAAAAGAGTCGGGTAAAGGGATGTCTCAGGTAGTGGAGAACATTCTCATCTTTCAGGATGTTGAGCCAGTCTACTGGCCAGTCTACGTCCTTTGGGAGAGAGAAAAGGAAGAGTAAAGAGAAAAAAACAATTAAGGACAAGAACAGAGCAGGACCAGGCTGGCCTGTGTAACTGACATTTGGGATTAAGGAAGGAAGGAATAGATGGAAAGGAAGAGAGGGCTGGGTACAGGTATAGGAGAGGTTTAGGTACAGGTATAGGAATGGGTATAAGTATAGCTATAGGTATAGGTATGGGTATAGGATAGGTATAAGTATAGGTATGGGCATGGATATGGGTATGGGTATAGAATAGGTATGGGTATAGATATGGGTTTGGGTATAGGTGGAGATATAGGATCGGTAGAAGATAGGTATGGGTATAGGTATAGCCTGTCTGCTTGCTGAATTTCATCTCAAGTCTCCTAGCATTCCTTGTTCAGTCCTTGGACTGTTTCAACAATCCCTTGTGCTGTGTATTTGGGCTCTGTCTTTATGGTGACTGGCATATGCTAATATCTACTCATTATTGGATTTCGTGTATGTAATCTTTTCAACTGGCCGATAGTCATCTGGTGATTGTACAGAGTGTTTCCTTGCCTTACTGTTTTCCTTGGCCAATGCTTTTTGGTCATGGGTTTCTGTATTCACTTCCTAGTTTTGGCCCTGTTCTTCCTTAGTTATTCTCTGAGCTGTGTCTTGACATTTGTGAAATCCCTTTGTCATTGAGTGTGGAGATAGAGTACCTTAAAATGATGCAACAACTAATATTTAAATTAAATTATGTCCTGTGGTATGCCATGGTCACCTGGTGTCTACTGTTATTTTTCTTCCAGAACCTCAGAAAGGAAGAACTTTAGAATTTCCTCTCTTAGGTAAACATACTTTTTGGTCAACAGTACCAAACAAAGCCCCCTTGCTGATGTCAAATTTATCAGTAGGCAGACTGGAAGAAAAAGAATTACAGAACGGTTGAGATAGTTTGCCTTGGGAATTGTAGTGTGGGTTTGAGCGTCTGACCTTCCAAGGCTGTGGACTGACTTGTGAACTAGTTAGGATTTTCAACTTGTTAACCAGGACTTGAGTGGGAAAGTGAGAACACTCTGAGGACTCTCAGAAACGATTGTTTCCGTTCTACAGTGGTCATGTTTTAAAGTTCCTTGTGTCTAGGTCCAATTTCAGATCAGTTAAGTCAGAGTTTCTGGCATGGGGACTACTCTATAAAGAAAAGGCTCCTTGGTTAGTCTAAACGTAGCAAAATTATAAAACTATACTTTAAAAAGTAAGTTGGAATAAAGTAAGTAGGAAAATCAAATTTATTATTAACAAGAATTCCTGGAGAGATACACCTGTAAAGTCTGATTGACAGATTAAAACTTGAGTAGTGTAGAGAGGTTGGAATGTTGCAAGTCCAGAGCCAAATTATCTTGGGGCATGTCTAGCCCCCTTAATAGCCATTTAATGTTCTCTATAAAGACATAATACAGTTCATGACTATTGGGTAAGTTTTTTGGAACAAATGTATGAACAGATCTCTAGATCCTACTGACCGAAGGGCTAAGAATAACGTCAGAAAGCATCTCAGGCTTGTAGCAGAGGCCTCCCCATCTTGCTATAACACACCCTTGTAATGGACCCATCATTACAAACTGTATTTAACACTATCTTGGTATGTGGCTTTTTCTGTTACTATAAAAAGTTGATGAAATTGATACCCCAGTGAAATATGGCATTGTGGTAACCCATGTTTGTGCTTCTGGGCCATGGGCTCTCATATTTGGCTCCAAAATGAAACAAGTCTTTTATTCCTGTGGTGAGAGCTGTTTCTTTTGCTGTTTTGAGGTCAAAGTGGCTGAATGCTCCTGTGTGGGATGCGGTGGTCTAAGGTAAGCTCTCCTTCCTCTCAAGGGCCTTGTGGAGATGATAACATTCCAGAAGTAGAGTTTGATAAGCTGGGTCACTTTTCAGTGGCTGTGTCTGATCCTCTTAATGCTTTGGGAACATGCATTTTCTCTGTTGTTGCTGCCACCTCCATCTGTCTAATTTGTTCATCATCATTCTCTAGTATCTCACTCCACCCCCTGCCTCTTCACATAGTACTTTCTGGATTCACGTTTACTATGATCACTTGTTCATCTATGTAGTAGTTTGAAAGAAAATGGCTTCCACAGGCTCATGTTTGAATATTTTGGTTCCCAGATGGTGGAACTATTTAGAAAGGATTTGGAAGTGTGGCTTTGTTGCAGGAGGTGTGCCACTAGTGGTAGGCTTTGAGGTTTCAAAGGACTTGTGCCATTCCAGTTAGCTCTCTGCCTTCTACTTGTTGATCAGGATGTGAGCTCAAAGCTGTTCTTCCACCACACCTTTGCCCCAACATCATGGAATCTCAGCCTTTGACATTATATACATGAAATGGTGTTTTGTCAGAGCAATAAAGAATAATTATTATAATCTTTTAGGACAAGTACTTCTTTACATTCCAGATAAGGAAGGTGGCTATTTTAGCCACCACATATTAAATGTCATCTATATTTGAGAAACTTTATATTAGTTATTCTCAAATGACTCTTAACAATTTCATGAATATCATTACTTAGTTTATAAAGCAACCAAGGCTCAGAAAAACAAGCAAACAAACAAACAGTCAGTCTGCCCAAGGACACACAGCTAGCTGGTGACAAAATCAATTATCTGTTAATGATCTCTAGAAAGTATACTTTTTCATCTCTCAGTTACCAGGTAGATAACTGAGCTACCTCACTGAAATGCGAGGTTGTTGAAGTAAAGCTTTCTTGCTAGCTAAGTACTGTAGGGCATCAAGTGACCCACTGACCCTCCATATTCAGCACAAATTAGTCTAGTTTTTTTGGATGAATGGAAATTATCTTAAAGTGGATGGAATAAAGAAGGAAGAAGGAAGGAGCTGAGGGAAAGGAAGTGATGTTTTATTTTGACTTTCTTCGTTTCTCCGTTATTTTCTTCTTTTTGAGACAGTCTCACTGTATGGCCAGGCTGACCTCACACACAGCAATAATACAGGTACTGGGATTATAGGCATATATTCCTGTGACCAACTGACTCATTTCTTTCTTTAAAATTTTTTTTAAAATACTAGTTAATTAATGTATGTGTGTGTGTGTTTAGCAGGCACATGTGTGCTCGAGTGTTGTGGGGTGTGCTTGTGGATGGCATAGAAGAACTTGAAGTTGGTTCTCTCTTTCCATCATATGGGTCCAGGGATTGAACTCAGAGCATCAGGCTTAGAGGCAAGCACCTTTACCAACTGAGACATGTCACTGGCCCTCACCACTTGCTTTATGTTGAGACTGAGTTCTTACCAACAACCCTGGAATACAAAATCACTTGCTTTATTGATTAGTTTGGCATTTGTACATATAATTCTGAAAGTAGCTATGCTTTGTTGATGACTTTGTATACAATCTCAAGATATTTAATCAACAATGGGGCACAATTTCTTAAGTGACACGAAGAAACCTGTCATGACTTCTAGATTCTGTTTATTTATTGTTTGTGCTAAAGTTTGAACTCAGACCCTCAGAGATGCCAGGGAAGTACTTTGCTAATGAGCTGCTTTACTATCTTTTGGCATCTTTCTTAATATTTCTCAAATACACAGTTAATTTTAAAAAATTACTTATATGTTTAAAGCTTGATGCTCTATTCTGAGGCTGTTTTGCAATGCTTATCTTTTCTGGCCGTGTCTGCTTCCTGATGTTATGGTCTTCCTGCAAAGTACAGAATGTTATTATAGTAACATATTTCTGGAGTTAAGAAGTCTAAGTCTCTGTGGCAGGCTCCTGTACTGTTCCCTGCTTTCTTCTTCTGATGTCCATCCTCTTTGCCTTTCTGTATGGGGTTTGAACATTTAGCCAGAGTCCTCCTTATTGATTAGTTTCTTTGAGTGTACAGATTTTAGTAGATGTATCCTATATTATATGTCTAATATCCAGTTATGAGTGAGTATATACCCTGTGTGTCTTTTTGCTTCTGGGATACCTCACTCAGGATGATCTTTTCTAGTTCCCACCGTTTACCTACAAACTTCATGATTTCCTTGTTTTTTATTGCTGAGTAATATTTATTGCTGCCACAGAGGGCCTCTGAAAGGCTCTACCCTGCAGGGTATCAAAGCAGATGTTGAGACTTATGGCCAACTGTTGGGCAGAGTGCAGGGAATTTCATGAAAGAAGTAGGAAATAGTAAGACCTGGAGAGGACAGGAGTTCTACAAGGAGAGCAACAGAACCAAAAAATCTGGGCACAGGGGTCTTTTCTGAGACTGATACTCTAACCAAGGACTATTGATGGAGATAAACTAGAACCCCTGCACAGATGTTACCCATGGCAGCTCACTATCCAAGTGGGTTCCATAGTAATGGAAACAGGGACTGTCTCTGACATGAACTGATTGGCCTCCTCTTTAATCACCTCCCCCTGAGGGGGGAGCAGCGTTACCAGGCCACAGAGGAAGACAATGCAGCCACTCCTGATGAAACCTGATAGACTAGGATCAGAAGGAAGGAGAGGAAGACCTCCCCTATCAGTGGACTTGGGGAAGGGCATGTGTGGAGAAAGGGGAGAGAGGGTGGGATTGGGAGGGGAGGTGGCAGAGGGCCCACTGGGGAATACAAAGTGAATAAAGTGAAATTAATAAAAATTAAAATAAAAATGAAAAAAAAAGAATTTTAAGTCTCCCCATGCCATTGCTCACCCAAAGAAGTGAAATTTACAGGTGAAAAAAAGCTTTTAAGTTATTCAATGTGTGTTTAGAGTTCATGCAGTTGGATCTTTTTCGTTCAGTTTCTTTGGCTCGATTTTTAGTTTTTCCAGGTGAAAGTAAGACAGATAACAGGAATAACTGATTTTAATCTTAATTTTATTTCTATTTTTTATTTATTTTAAAAGTTTACTCTTTGACATTTGCAGTCATGTATATGTTGTATTTTGATCACATTCACCCATATTGCTCTTTTTTAATTTTAATTTTTATTCATTACAATTTATTCACTTTTACTCTTTTTAAAAAATCTTCTACATTCCTCTGAGTTGCTTCTTTTATTATCCTACTTTCTGAATTTAATAAGGGTTCCTTACATGAGCATGAATGCAGGGCTTTTTGCAGCTTACCAATAACTACGCCATCAAAGAAAAATGGCTGTCCTTTCCCCAGCAGCCAACAGCTATCCATACAGGGCTGGAGCTTCATGACCTTTCCTCCCAGCTTAGTCTCTGGGTACAGTGTTTCTGTCGTGTACAGAAGACTGCATCTCACAGTACTCCTTTCTGTTCTCTAGCTCTGACATTTTTTAATGTACTTGAGCCTTGCATAGGGTGGTGGTGGTGATATTAGTTGTCCAATTAGAACCCCATACTCAACAGTTAATTATTCCTAGTGCTTTGGTCAGTTATGAAGCTTTATATTGACAGCTGCCCACTGCACACAGAAACTTCTCTGACTAAGCACGAATCTATAGGTATAAATGTAAATATTTAGAAGTCAGTTTGATAACATGCCCATTTAACAAAACAATAGTAGTAGGTTCTCCTTCAGGACCTATGATCTTTCTGGCTTTAGGCTAGGATTATAGTACCAGCTATGAGTTCCTTCCTGTGGAACAATCCTCAAATCTAGCCATAAATTAACCCACAGCAGCCATGCCACTATCTCCCCAGTGGGCAGGATGGCTTTATTTTATTCATTTAAAATATTTATTTAATTTTTAATTTTGACCATGCATGTGTGTCAGTGCACTGGTATATGCGTATGAGTGAGGGATCAGCAGAGGATGTCAGATCCCTTGGAGCCTTAGTTACAGGTGGTTGTGAGAAACCCAAGATGTGTGCTGACTCACGTCCTCTGCAAGAGCAAGAAGTGCCCTAACTACTGCCCCATTCACCTCACCATGATGTCTTAATTTTTTAAAGCAACATTTCAGAACACTCTTTGCCAGCAGTGTTTTGATTTGGACAAAAATTGAATTTGATTACTGGCTATTAGGGTTGAGAAATGAGTACAAACAGAAGGAAGGCCCTGTCTGTCACGGGACTCTCATAGATCTGTCATATATGACAGATGGTCCCATAAAGAACTATGGCAACTGGGTATGATGGCTTATGCTTGTAACCCCTAGCACTAGAGAGGCTAAGGCTGGTGGGTTGCTGTTTGTGGCTTCATACTTACCATGTGTCCCAGGGTGTCCTTGAACTCCTGACCCTCCTGCTTAGTCTCCTAAGTGTTAGGGTCATAGGCCTGCACTAGTGTGCTTGAAAGAGAACTAAATTTGATTGTGGTATAAATGAGGAGTAAAGGGAGACATGACTAGTTAGGAATGGGTTTGGTATATAAGCAAGGAGGTGGAAAGCAACAGGAAGGAACCATTCATGATTATCCTAGTTGGATTTCTGTTACTATGGTAACAGACTGACCAACTGGACACAACTCCCAGGAGGAAATCATTTATTTGGCTTACAGCTTGTAAGTACATCATCGTGGGAAGCTAAGGCAGGAACTCAAGGTAGGCACCTGGAGGCAAAGACCTGAAGCAGAGACCACGGGGGAGTGCTACTTACTGGCTTGCTCAGTTACCTTCCTTAGCAAGCAGGACCACTTGCTCAGGGCTGTCGCTGCCTACAGTGGGCTAGGCCCTCATTCACTAATTATCAGTCAAGAAAGTACCTCACAGACATGTCCGCAAGCCAATCTGATAGAAACAATTCTTCAATAAAGGCTTCCTACTCTGATGTGTGTCAAGTGTCCAAAATATTAACTATCCAAATGTTTCAGGATTTTCAAATTTAACTACTTGGTGAATATACCATGGACAAGCAAAACCTACAGAAATTTGAGAGGCCTTATTTAGGGTGACGGCAGTGAAAACAGGATTTGAGTTTGCCTTATTTTTAATTTTCCCTTGAAAGCTTTTGATATAATGATGCACCTGCTAAGAGGTAGCTACGTTAGTCTCTACCTCAGTCTTTCACACAGCGTTTTCCTCCTCTCACAAGGTTGCTAGAGATGGTAAAAGTCTTGTGTCCATTTATTTCTAAAATAACCAATTTTAATTAAACTCAGTTTAGTTTAAACTATTATCTTCGTTGAGCATTTGTCCCATGAGAAGCAGTAGTTAAAAACAGAGCAGTGATGGTGGTGTGTGTGGTCCCTGAGCCAGTGGCTACTTTTTCTCCCCATCCACACTCCCTCTACCTGCTCTAAGCCTCTTCAGGGCAGACTTCACTTCCTGGTTCCTCAGGGTGTAGATGAGGGGATTGAGTAATGGGGTGACAACAGTATAAAACACAGCAACTGCTCCATCCAAGGGACTCTTGGATCCTGCCCTAAGGTAGATGAAAATACAGGGGACATAGTAGACTGTGACCACGGTGAGATGGGAGCCACAGGTGGAGAAGGCACGCCTCCTCCCATCAGCAGTGCGGATCTTCAGGATGGCATGGACTATGTTGGCATAGGAGAGCAGAATCAGCATGAAGCAACTGGCAGCCACTACCCCAATGTCCACAAAGGTCACAAGTTCATTGACTGTTGTGTCAGCACAGGCCAGTCTCAACACCGCAGGAATATCACAGATAAAATAATCTATTTGGTTGGGCCCACAGTAAGGCAATCGGAAGGTCAGAGTGGCTTGAATAGACCCATGGATGGAGCCAGCCACCCAAGCTCCAGCCACTAAGGTTGTGCATAACCTCCCATTCATGAGCACTGGGTATCGAAGAGGCTGGCATATTGCCAGGTACCTGTCATAGGCCATCAGCGTGTAGAGGAAGCACTGAGTGCTGCCTAGGAAGTGGAAGAAATAGAGTTGAGCTACACAGCCACCAAATGGGATAGCCTTGCTGGCGGGAGTGAAGTTTAAAATAAGTCGAGGAACAATGACTGAGGAGAGCCACATGTCCAGGAAAGAGAGCACACCCAGAAGAATGTACATGGGGCGGGCATGCAGCTTGGGGTCAGCCCACACAGTGAGCAGAATGAGCAGATTGCCCAGCTGTGTCAGGATGTAAATGAGGAAGAAGACCAGGAAGAGGAAGGTTCTTAGATTTGGGGGGTGAGCCAAGCCCAGGAGAATAAAATCTGTCACCACAGTGTCCAGCGATGTGTTTCTGTTTCTTCTCATGTCCTAGTCTGTTAAGATGAATCATGAAGTTAGAGAAGGGGATTAGAATAGAGGGAGGAGGTAAGATAATGCTTTTGTTTGATGATTAGTGGCTAACATGCACACAAAATTGTTTTGAAAGAAGAGTTGGGTCATCTATTAATTATTTAGGTTTATGTAGAAAACCAACAACCTAGAGGCTTGCTGTTTTGGTAGATGTATGGAACTCCCTGCTCAGCAAGAGGCACTGTATTGTATAGATCAAGGAACAGGAGAAACTGTGAGCCATAGGATGGAGAGATGACTTCATTCAGAAGGGAGTTTAATGAAGGGAGGCTATAGCAAATGCAGGACTCTTTTACTCTATTTACATTGTCTGATTCCTTACCAATCTTTCCATCAGTCACTTTCTAGTGCATTAAAAGTGATATATAATTTGATCATGCTTGTTGGACCCCTCTACCTCTTTTAGGCCAAAGTCAGTCTTTGCTATTATACAATATGGATCTAGTTTTCTTATAACAGACTCCAGAGATCAGCCATGTTCTATATTATTTCAGAACATCATTTAGTTTTATTGATTGATTTGTATGTTCATTGGTTAAGACTGAAATTTGTAAAATACAGAACTGCAAAGTTTTCATTGTTTTAAAAGCATTGACCAATAAATACATGGTTGTTAGCTTGTGCATGTATATACATACAGGTTTCAGTATACCATCCAGCAACTCTCCCTAAACCACATTAGAGATTCCCAGTACTCAAATGAACTGGATGACCAAAAAACTAGAGAAATGCTTTAATATCTGCTTCTTGTTTACCAGGAAGCCTCCACTATGTTCCAACCATAATGATTCTTCCAGATACACAGGGCCAAGCAGACATGGACTGAACTGTGAGTCAACAGAGATCTTTCCTGCCTTAAAACAAACCAACAAAACAACAACCAACCAACCAACTGACCAACCAATCAAACAAAAACCAAAAACAAAGAGAAAAAAGGAATGACTTGTCTATTTTATTCTTTTTGCAGAATGAAGATTTTCCTCTTCTCCCAGGGTTTGAAATGCATTCATCTGTCATCTAACCATAAAGTATCTGTAATTTTGTGACTGTTTTTTAGGAAGCAATTAAACTATAGCCATGTTAAACCATTTAGCTGTCATTACAAACTCACCAAGAGGGTGGTAAGATAGCATGGCAGGTAAGGATTCTTACTGACGGGCCTGACAACTTGAGTTCAATTCCACACAGAAGGAAAGAACCAACTCTTGAAAGTTGCCTTCTGATCTCCATACCCATGCTTGTGTGTACACACACACACACACACACACACACACACACATCCATTATCTCCAAATAGATTTTTATCATATCCTCTAAGACAACAATTCCGATGTTAAAGTATTGTCCCTAATGATGGTGATGATGATAATGAACATACATGCCCTTTCAGAATTCTGAGGGAATGCTAAGTATGCTCTTTGCTAACAAAGAAAAAACCATATTTTCACCGCCTGAGATTCAGGAGTGTTTGAAGATAGATAAGAAGACTAGTTCAATTTTGGAGCTATAATATAAAAATAGAAATAACTGGGGCCAAAATTATGCATAAATATTAATTATGAGCAAAGCAATTTTCTTTACAGTACAGACATATGATACCAGTGTGCTTCCTCTTCAGCTTTTGATATTTTTATGAAAGTCTAAGTTTCTATATCAAATTAGAGCTGCCCCACTGTAATAATTTGGAGCTGTCTCCTAAGACATACTAATATATAGCGAGTAGTCTTCCTAAGTGGTCTATATTACCAGTCTGTTCTTTACACTGTTGTATGGGTTCATTTGTTCCTGGGTCCCTGCTGGAAGAAAGCTCTCCTCACTACTCAGGTGCTGGGTGCTCTGCTTATTAGGACCTAGGAAATTGGCATAGGGCATAGCTGGCACATCTAAAGGCAGTGTCTATCTCTAGACAGGCATGTGAATGCTGTAGTTTTAAAGAAGGGCGGTTAAAAACCTGGGGTATGGTGTTCAGGAGCAGTAGAGGAACATGCTCTGGATTTTCCAGACATGGATTTTTAGAACAACAGAGCATGTTTTTGCCGAATATTCGGGCCTGATCGTGAGAGTAGCACAGGCCAGGCCAGCTTAAGGAAGCAAAGAGAGACTTCCCAGCATCCTCCTGCATCCCTCCACCCCCTTTTTTGAGACAGGGTTTCTCTGTGTAGTCTTGGCTGTCCAGAACAGCCTGTAGACCAGGCTGGCCTTGAACTCAGAGAGATCCACCTCCTCTGCCTTCCTGAATGTTGGGATTACAGGCCTGGGTCACCACCTCCCCCCTCCCCTGCTGCCTTCCCAATATTTAGCTTTCTATGTTCTCTTGTTGAAACTTAAAAAAGTTGCAAATAATTTGAGTATAACAGTCCTGGATGATTAAATAGTGAAGGTATTCTAAAAAATCCAAATATTGGTCTGTGTCTGTTAATGATAACATCTTATAATATAGTCAGAATCTAACCAAAGCCCATAAAAATGCTGAAAGGTTAAATTTTAATATAAGACTACAGCAAAATAAGACTCCAGTGACACCAGAGACTTAACGATTTCTTTCTGAAAAGCAATTGTAGTAAAAGTTGCAGGGAAGGCCTGAGGGGATGGGTGAGGAAGTGCCATTGGGAAGGTAAGAACATGAGGGATAGGGACACTTTACAGAGACCTCTGATGTCTTGGGAACCCAGGATGAGCTGCTCCTAGGTCAGGCTTCTCTGATCTGTGCATGTTTCCTGGAGAGGCTCGAAGGGTATAAAGCAGTTCTCTGGCAATGTGAAACCTTGGATTTCTGCACTGCCCCTCGGGATCTGGAGTACTAGGAAGCAGGTATGAAATTCGGAAGATGGGAAGGAAAACTGGCTGAGTGCTGTGTAGGATATGCTCAAAGGACTTCTATTTATCTTGGGGGGAAAATGTTCAGTCCAAATCTGTTTCTGGCAAGGATGTTTATCTTCCTCCCCCCGCCCCCGCCCCCGGTCATCCAGTTAGCTGTCCTGGAAAAGACAGGGCAGGTCAAAGGGAATTTACAGCATGTAGGCTATCCTGGACACATTTAAGCACTTCAGAGAGTAATTTTTGTCCTTTACCAAAGGCTAAGTGAAAAAGAGATTACTTAGGGAAGGTTAGCTCCTCTTCCCTGGAGGGGAAAGGTACATCTAGTCCGTCTTTGTTTCTGCATAACTAATACCACCTTCTCTTGACCCATCCCCTGAGTTTGCTTTTCATTGCCATCATAATAAAAAGAGAAAGTTAAAAGGATATTAAATTTTTTGAGTCTTCTTCTCAAGTTTAGAAAAGTCAAATGTATCCTAGTAGTTTGGGAAATTTCCAGAAAGAAATGGAAAGAAGAGACTAACATTTAGACAATATGATCAAGGCTCCAAGCTACAGGCTAGTTGTGTTCTCTTGAGTGGAGCGCTTACCCACACTTTTCCTCTTAGACTTACATGTATAGAGTTGCAGAATTGGCTGGCTGTCCCTGAGTGGACTCGTCTTGCAGAAACAGAGATGCTGTCCAGAGGCTCTGTCCAGCCTATGGTACAAAGCGCCTCTCTCTGTTTTTAACAAGGATTTAGCATTCTTTCAGGAGTTTGCCCTGCAGGCAAGTGCCTTTCAGGGCTCTTTGGTGAATTTGACTTCTATATCTCAGGTCATATTTTGCATCAGTTTTTGTCACGTTGCTTCTTCAATCTCTGATTAAAAGGGGGTGAAAAAGAAGCACTGCCTAGAGATTTGAAGCAGAACCCTGATCTCAAGGGAGATCCTACTGCAGAGTATTCCCCTAATGAGGCCTCCCTGCTGGATCCTCATTATTTTGTGTTGAGGGATTGGGCAACATGAACAACAGATCTCTGAAAAGGAGGCTGTGGAGAATCCCAGTATGTTCTCTGTGACTGCTGACTTCTTAATGGTGTTTGAGGATCTCCATTTATCCCCTTGTTCCTCATATACTCATCCTGTTCCGGCTACCCTCTGCTTCCTTTTAGGTTGCCATGGAGTCAAGTGGCTTAAACCTGCCTTGACCTTCCTCTTCCTCTATTTTATTCTTCTTGGTTGCCTTTAATGTGATTAGACATAATTGTATTTGCTCATCTGCTGTTTGTCAACCTTCCCTAGACTTTGGGCTTCATGATAATACTTTGGCTCACTGTGGAATCCCTGGCACCATCATGCTTAGCATGTAGTAGGCCATCAATAAATATCTTTCAATGAATGCCGTGGGCAGAAAAATATAAAGCTGTGGTTTCAAATATGAGCCTCATATAAAGTTACTTGGAGTAGGGCTGGGGAGATGGCTTAGTGTGTATGAGTGCTTGCTCCATACGCATAAGGACACATGCCTCAGCTGAGGTATCCCATGAACTTGACCGGAACTTGTACCCAGTCTTCTAATGAAAGACCTGGAGGTAAGAAAAAGATTCCCCACTACAAAGGTACTGTGAGGACCAAGACAAGTTTCCTGGAGCTGCAAAGGAGTATTGAGAATCTTGAGGCTGGTCGGTACAGACAGCATTCAGCTGATGTGTACACATCCAACCCTCCCTCATTAATTTTTACCCCTTTATTTCATGTACACCAACTTAGCAGACCAGCTCATTCCTGCTTGGTCTCCCTCTTCCCACTCCACTCTCTCTTCTTTTTCACATTTGTCTCCTAAAGAATGTAGACTGGCCTTGTCTGTGTGATCTCTGTGTCCCAGTCTGTGGAGATTGGAGAATTTTCTGATTACAATTTAATGAAAGGGGATAATAGAACACAGGTGACATAAAAGAAGATGAGGGGATACTCGGAGTTAAAGATATAATCAGGCATGCTGGGGTTGGGGATAGAAGGGGGTGGGTTGTATATTCGTAAGGACATATGAATAAACTTTATGGAAACCCACTAGTTTGTGAGATAATTGAGAATATTATATATATATATATATATATATATATATATATAAGTGCATATGTAAATGACTGGTCAGGGAGGCCCTTAAACAACACAGAGTGCCATCAGTTGCCCTTAATAACTAGATACTAAGAGCCTATAGCTGAAGATACTATTCACTTTGGACACAAGACATACAAATATCAACCTCAAACTCACTAGGGAATTCTGACTATATACATAGAGGAAAACAAAACTATACTTCATCTCTCACCCTGTATGAAATAAGTTCCAATTGCATCTTCATATCCTTAATGAGAGGTTCAAAAAATGTGGAGTTAATTCTTGGGACTGGGACAAAGTCACCAGAGCACACTTCTTTCAGAGCAAGGGTCCAGCAGTCCCCCACCCAGATTAACCTTGGGATGTGACTAGGGTCACGTAGCCCCTAAGGAAGCCTATGGAATGTGTTAACTCCCTCCCCCTTGCTACAACCTAACCTGCATGTAACAGGGCAGGTGTCCCCAGGTAGCCAGATCTGATCATTTGCAGTTTTGGTGCCTGAAAACAAACCAATCATTTTAAGGTCAACTCCCCTAGGGACCCTTTCACCCAATCCTATAGTGCCAAGACTTGCACTTCCCTACTTTCGTTTTTACCCCCTTAAAAACCCTGTTCCCCCAGAGTTAGGGGTCGTTTGCCTCTTTGTTCTTGTAAAAGGCAGCCACCCAGCTTGAGTTTGTAATAAAAGCCCTCGTGTGTTTTGCATCGGACTCAAAGCCTGTTGGTCATTTGGGGACTCTCGATCTGGGTATTTCACTTAACAGAAGACCTGAAAGGAAAAAATGAAACAGGGATACAATCAACTGAATCATAATATTGGTTAATGAGATGAACAAAGGAAGATATACAAATGGCCATTAAATATTTTGAAGCATTCTTAGCCTGAGGAAAATGACAATTACAATACTCTGAGATTGAGTCTCACCCCAGTCAGAGATACCATTAAGAAGACATACAAAAATAGCCAGGCATGGTGGTACATGCCTTTACTTCCTGTGCTGGGAAGGCAGAGGCAGATGGATCTCTGAGTTCAAGGCCAGCCTGGTCTAAGAGTGAGTTTCAGGACAGCCAAGGCTGTTACACAGATAAACCCTGTCTTGAAAAATAAAACAAAACAAAACAACAACAACAAAACCCAAATAACAAATGTTGACATGGATGTGAGGAGAGAGGAAATCTTACTTACTGCTTATGTAAATGCTTATTTGTGCAGTGAATATGGAAACCATTATTGAGAATTTTCATATGACCCAGCTGTAGTGGAAATGTTGGTTTCTTTAAAAAAACTCAATTATGTTATGCAAACAATTTTTTAAAATTATCACATTTTATTCACTTTGTATCCCAGCTGAAGCCCTGACCCTCCTACCCTCCCAATCTTGCTCTTCCTCCCTCCCTCATGGGACTGACTTAGTTGGTCCACAGCTGATGTTTGTCTCAAAGAGGGGCATTGTCTTTGCCAGCTGGAGATAGTTTAATTCTGAGAGGACTCTGAGAGGGCATTAATACCAGGGCACAGAGAGAGAAAGGATTGCTTCAAGGAGATGGAAAAAAAGAATTCTGCTTTTCATCCTGCTGCATTTGCCCTTCGCTGTTGCTGGACTGCCAGATATCTTGGCAACTAACGGTGGTATTTTCTCAAAGAACCCAAAGACCCTAATCAGCATTAACTAAGTCAAAAGAAGTCTACATTCCCTGTCCCTTTCAACGTTCTTTCTCTCCTACTTAGCGTTGGAGAGTTGGTGGAAAGAAGGTAGAGGTGTAAGGAATCCCAAATAAAATAGAGTTTAAAAAGTAGTGCCTATGCAGCCAGGCATGGTGGCATGCACCTTTAAGAATCAGCACTCAGGGAGGCAGAGGCAGGCACATCCCTGTGAGTTCGAGGTCAACCTGATGTACAAAGTGAGTCCAGAACAGCCAAGGCCACACAGAGAAACCCTGTCTCGAAAAAAGAAAAAAAAGTAACACCTACACCCAGAACTTGCTTATACCTAAAGTATTCTATATCCTACCAATGAGATATTTGTACATCCATGTCAGTTATTTTATATAGTTACAACTAATGGAATCAGCCTATCTACACATGAAAGGATAATGAAGGCATGATACATGCGTATAACAGAATTTTATTCAGAAGTTAAGAAAAAGGATATGTAACTTACTTGAAAATGGATATAATTGAAAAAGGTATGTTAACTGAGATAACTCAGTCCTAGAAAGACAAATACTGAATTATTGAATGTTCTTTTTTATATGTGTGTTGGGGCTACTTTTAACTATTTTCTTTTTTTTTTCTTTATTTTATTTTTTATTCACTTTGTATCCCCTTGGTAGCTCCCTCCTTCCTCCCCTCTTAACCCCTTCCTTTCTTCTCCTTCTCCATGCATGCCCCTCCCCAAGTCCACTGATAGGGGAGGTCTTCTTTTCCTTCCTTCTGATCCCAGTCCATCAGGTCTCATCAGGAGTGGCTGCATTGTCTTCCTCTGTGGCCTGGTAGGGCTGCTCCCCACTCAGGGGGAGGTGATTAAAGAGCAGGCCAATCAGTTCATGTCAGAGACAGCCCCTGTTCCCATTACTATGGAACCCACTTAAACACTGAACTGCCATGGGCTACATCTGTGCAGGAGTTCTAGGTTTTCTCCATGCATGGTACTTGGTTGTACTATCAGTCTCAGGAAAGACCCCTGTGCTTAGAATTTTTGGATCTATTTGTTGGGAGCCACTTTCTCTGTCAGGAGCCGCTGTTTTAGCAGCTGCTTTGATACTTAAATCTCAGCGGGAAGACTGGCTTTACCAGGCTTTCTCTGGAGTCAGGGAAGAATTTGCAAGTCCATCACCTTTTGTTTTGTGACAGCAAGTGGGATAGCTTGTCAAAACCACACCTCTTGTTTCACCTCCTTGTGAATTTAACTCAATGTGCTGAGCTGTTTTTACTCTGGCTTAAAAGGAGTCTGAAATAAAGCCAGGGGGCTAGCTAGTCATGACTACTAGAGCCTCTCGGAAAGGTCCCATGTATTGTGTGTTAGTTTATTAATTTTAATCCTCATTCCCGACTCAAGAACCATTCGACTCTGCTGGCAGGCTCCAGCATCTGTTACTGTCCTTGTGGATCTTTTCCAGATCTTATTATTTCCCACTTCTTTCATAAGATTCCCTGCACTCTGCCCCAAGGTTGGCCATAAGTCTCAGCATCTGCTTTGATAGTCTGCAGGGCAGAGCCTTTCAGAGGCCCTCTGTGGCAGGCTCCTACCTTTTTCCCTGTTTTCTCCTTCTGTTGTCCATCCTCTTTGCCTTTCTGGCTGGGGATTGAGCATTTTAGCAAGAGTCCTCCCTCTTGATTAGTTTTTTTAGGTATACAGATTTTAGTAGGTTTATCCTATATTATATGTCTATATGAGTGAGTATATACTGTATGTCTTTCTGCTTCTGGGATAGCTCATTCAGGATGATCTTTTCCAGTTCCCACCATTTACCTGCAAATTTCATGATTTCCTTGTTTTTCATTGCTGAGTAATATTCCATTCTGTAGATGTATGACAATTTCTGTATCCATTCCTCAGTTGAGGGGCATCTGGGTTGTTTCCAGCTTCTGGCTATTACAAATAAAGCTGCTATGAACATGGTTGAGCAAATGTCCTTATTGTGTACTTGAGCCGCTTTTGGATATTTGCCTAGGAGTGGCATAGCTGGATCTTGAGGAAGCGCTATTCCTGGTTGTCTGAGAAAGCACCAGATTGATTTCCAGAGTGGTTGTACAAGTTTACATTCCCACCAGCAGTGGAGGAGAGTTCGCCTTTCTCCACAACCTCTCCAGCATGTGTTGTTAACTATTTTATTTTATTGTGCTTTTTTTATGCCTATACCTTTCTTCACCCCAGTGCCTTCCAACAGTCCCAACACCAAGTAGGAGAGAAAGAAAGTTAGTGGGGATAGGGGGCATAGTTCTCTTTAGCTACTTCCTGCTGGTTAGGGTTGTTGGGTTCCTTGGGGCCAGCCCAATCTTCATTTCAGGATATTTCCGACTTCTCATCAAACTGCATCAGTAGCAACCAGGAGCACTGGGGAGAGCAGCAACAGCCTCCTTCTTTTTAGCCCCTTGAAGTGGACTCCTTTTCCTATCAGTGCTCTGGCATTTATACCCTCTCAGAGTCCTCATAATTAAATTAACTAGCTGGCAAAGAACCACTCTCAGAGCCTACACTAGGCAAATAGGTTGCTCCTCTGGACAATCTGAATCAGCCCCTTATCCTACACCTGGGATTAAAACAAAAACATGTTTACAATAACATAACAATTTTTAAAGACGCCAAAACTTCAACTACAAATGTGTATCCTTGCTTACCTATTCATTTATAGATAAGTGTGTATAGAGTCTAGGAAACAAGAAAAGGGGCTGTGGAAATGGAAAAAAGGAGGATTTAAGGGCAGCATGTAGAAAGGGCAATAGAACACATTCAACAACAAAGGGAAAAGGTGAACACTGTGGGTAGAAGTGTATAAGTAGGGACAGGGAACAGGAACAGAACAGGGAGATATGGAGAAAAGTTGGAGGTAAACCAAAGTAAGTATGTATAAAAATGTGACAAGGAAAACCTATTATTTTGCAAATCAATAAGAAAATAAAATAAAAATTAGAAAAAGTAAGTTTTATGTTATAAGTAATACTGGAGACTTGGTTGAAAATGAAGAAATAAGTCTTGGAGTATGCTATTAGCTGTAGGAGACTCCACTGTAAAATGATGGGAGGTCTGTGAGAACTGAATGGCTTCTAACGGCTCTTCCATTTCTAAATTAGGAAGAAAATGCTTAGAGTTTGGTGTGGTGGTGGTGACATATATACATGTGTATAAAATTGCAGTGTTTTATATATATGCATATATATATCACCAAAGATGACAGCATTATCTTTATTTTAAAAATCTTTCCTACATTTATTTATTGATTGGTTGACAGTGACATTATGTGTAAAATGTGTTGTGACCATATCCACCTCCAATCACCCTCTTGTATCCCCTTCTACTGTCATTGATTCCCATCTTTCCAGTGAGTCCCCCTCCCCTCTTTATGCAGCCTCTCTCAGACAGTCACATCTGCTGTGTGTTCATGATTGCAATACCCCTGCCATATCCAGAAGACAGTGTTTCCAGCTCCTCTCCATTCTCTACCTCTGACAATCTGTATTCCTTCTCTTCTGTGTTGCTCTCTGAGCCTGGGAATGGGTGATGTAGTTGTGTTGTTTAGGGCTGGGTACTCAATATCACTTACTCTCAACACATTGACCAGTCGTGACTATCTATATTAACTATTACCCCTGCAGAAAGGAACTTCCCTGGCCTAAACTGTGAGCAGCTCTAGTCTGTGGGCATAAATATTTAGGAAATATTTCGTGTCTTAGTTAGAGTTTCTATTACTGTGAAAGACACCCTGACCACAGCAACTCTTATAAAAGAAAACATTTAATTGGGGTTGGCTTACAGTTCGGAGGTTTAGTTCATTATCATCATGGAAGGAAGCATGGTGGCAGGCAGGCAGACATGGTGCTAGAGAAGGAGTGGAGAGTTCTACATCTGGATCAGCAGGTAGCAGGAACAAAGAGAAAGAGACACTGGGCCTGGCTTGAGCATCTGAGACCTCAAAGGCTATCCCCAGTGTCACACTTCCTTCAACAAGGCTATACTTCCCAACAAGGCTACTCCCTACAGGCCTGTGGGGGCCATTTTCATTCAAACCACCAAAGTTTGTCTATATGTCTAGTTAGCAAAATATCAGTATTACATTCTTCCCAAGGGCCTATGATCTCCTCAGCTGTTAACCAGGTTTATAGTACCAGGTGTGTGTTCACTCTCCTGGAGTGGACATCAAATCCAAATAGAAAGTTGTTGGTTAGCCCATAGTAGTCATGGCACTATTGTTCCATTGGGCAGATATTTCCTGGTAGATCAGAATATTAGCATACAATATCCACCAACCATCACCATGTTTAATAAAGCCATGTATTCTTTCTGCTTTATGGAGGGAGTATACAGAAGTGAATCAACAATTAATGATAGAAATAGTAAGAATATAATGTGTTGATCCAGACATAGAGGCAAATGTCTGTAATACCCAGCGCTTGGGAGGATATGATGCTGAGGTCAGCCTGGGTTACACAGCTAGGTTTGTTCCAGTTTCAAACCAAATCACAACTAGAGAAAACTAAACAAACAAACAGCCCAACAATAGAAGAAAAGATGCTACATGGAAGATATTAACTTGAGAAAACAATGTTTTTTGTTTGTTTGTTTTTTTAAAATACAGGGTCTCATATATCCCAAACTGGCCTTGAACTTGCTATGTACACAAGGATGATTTTGAGATCCTGATACGCCTTCCCCGACTCCTACATATTGGGAGCAGACGCACTACAACATGCAGCATTAACTGTCACTTTTAACACTTGGCAAGGAGGTTGAAGTACAGGATTCTTTTTTTTTTTTTTTAAGATTTATTTATTTTGTGTCTATGAGTGTTCTTTTTTTTTAAATTTATTTATTTTTATCTCAATCACAGGTGTCTATGAGTGTTCTATCTGCATTTACACCTGCCAGAAGAGGGAATCAGCTCACATTATAGATGGTTGTGAGCCACCATGTGGTTGCTGGGAATTGAACTCATGACCTCTGGAAGAACAGACAGTGCTCTTAACCACTGAGCCATCTCTCCAGCACCCAGGATTCTTTTTGAATGTTTTCGCCCAACATATTTTTTTTAGCCCAGTCTTCCACTTCTTGCCTTCAGTGCTTGGTGTTACTGTGCAAAAATAATAAATAACGAAACAGATATTTAAGAAAGTGCTGACATTTCATCCATCCTTTTTTTTTTTAATTCTAGGCTTTTGAAATAATGAATAGCAGCAGTTCAATTTTTCACTTCCACTGTATTCACACCTGTATTCACACATAAACAGATACATCGTCCATTTATTTTCTGCCACAGACCACAATGACGATGATAGCAGCGTACCCACACTGTGTGTATAAGGTAGAGCCTTTAACACCTTGTATTTTGTTTCCTTCTATCTTGGGAAAAGAAACTTAGAACAGGGCAACTGGTCTCTTTGGCTCTTGTATTATGTTCTTGTTGTTCTGCTTTTCCTTCTTTTTTGAGACAGGGTCTTGCTAGATATCCCAGACTGGTGTGGTGCACAGAATGCTCCTAGGCCTTTCAAGTGCTAGTGTTAGAGGCCTGCACTGCCTCTCCCAGCTGTCTTTGTTCTTTACAGTCAACACTGCTGTGTAAGCTTCATCAAAGTCACGTGGGTTAAACCTTACGGAGTAGTCAGAAGACAGTCTTCAGAAGGGACTCCTGAGTTCAAAGGGACCTCCCCAGTTGTCCCCGAGGCAGCATGAAGATACCCCTCAGAAAAGAACATCCTCTCCTTGCTTCTGTGGCTTTGCATCCAGGGCGAACCTCTTCCCGACCTACACAGGGTTTTCCTCCTGAAGCTGCCTACGCTCAGGCACTGGGGACTCAGTGCCAGGTTGGCGGTGTCCTGCTGCAGATGTGGGGACTTGTTCTCTGTTTCTTCCTGATGGTGGGAGGTGAGCACCAGCTTAATAGAGAACATGGCTGGGAGTTTCCTAAGTAATTTTCCCTCAGCCAAATGATTGCACCTTTTATAATGAAAAAGTCTTTGCTGATAGATGTTTTATTTTCTTTTTGTTTGTTTTTGAGACAGGGTTACTCTCTGTAGCCCTGGCTGTCCTGGAACTCATTCTGTAGACCAGGCTGGCCTTGAACTCAGGGATTGCCTAACTCTGCCTTCCAAGTGCTGGGATTAAAGGCATGTACCACCACACCTGGCTTCATTTTTTTAAAAATTATTTTAAAAGAAATTTATATTTATTTATGGTGATAGATATTTTCTTATGAGGTACCTACTGCTATTGGCCCTCTAAATAATGAACATTGCTGTTCTTCCTATTGCTGCTGCTGTTTCTGATACTCATTGTTTTTCTTAATAACTTCCTGTTTCTAGAAGTTTTCTTGGATAACATGGAAGCACGATATTATTTTATTAATTCTTTAAATTAAAACAAATTTTTTTAGAATTTTATGCACGTATAATCTAGTTACAGCATCTTCGCCCTCCCTTACCCTTTCCTAACTTTCCCCATGTTTCATAGGTGCTTCAGGACAAGGCGTGGAGCAGCCTGCCACATTGATGTCTGTGGAAGGCTCCATGGTTCAGGTCAACTGCACGTACAGCACGTCAGGGTTCAATGGCTTATCTTGGTACCAGCAACGCGAAGGCCGAGCACCTGTATTTCTCTCTTACGTTGTTCTGGATGGTTTGAAGGACAGTGGGCCTTTTTCTACATTCCTGAGGCGCTCGGATGGGTACAGTTACCTCCTTCTGACAGAGCTCCAGATCAAAGACACCGCCTCCTACCTCTGTGCTGTGAGGGACACGGTGACTGTGACACCTCTGCAGCTGCACAAAAACTCAAAGGGGGCCACAGCAGGGGCGGGGTTAGTGTGTGCTCGCAGTGAACTAAGACTGGGCCCCTTGGAAACAGCCTGGATTTGAGTTTGCCGTTTTCTCTCTGGGTGGGTTTAACATAACATCATTTTTGCATGTGCTGATTGATTTTTTTTTTGTGTGTGTTTGTTGTTAGTTCAGGTTCCTCACATATACAATGAGGCTAGTAACACTACATTAGCCCTAATGCAGAATGAGTCTTATAAAGTTTCAGTTTTGGGGGCTGGAGAGATGGCTCAGAGGTTAAGAGCACTGGCTATTCTTCCAGAGGTCCTGAGTTCAATTCCCAGCAGCCACACGGTGGCTCATAACCATCTATAATGAGATCTGGTGTCCTCTTCTGGCCTGCAGGTGTACAGGCAGGCAGAACATTGTAAACATAATAAATAAATAAAATATTTTTTTTCTGTTCTTTAAATTTTTTTTTATTAATTACACTTTATTTGCTTTGTATCCCCCCTGTAGCACACTCTCTCCTCCCTTCCCGCCCCTTCTCCACCCATGCCCCTCCCAAAGTCCGCTGATAGGGGAGGTCATCTATAAATAAAATCTTAAAAAAATAAAGTTTCATTTCTTTATAAAGTTGAAGGTATCCAAAGGCTCGACTAGGGGGCTGTAGATCCATGACAGTATACTCATTGAGTGAAAGCAGAGTCTGAGAGAGCAAGGGATTTGAGGACATCAGCTCTCTAATTTGCTTGAGGAGGAGAGAAAGCAGCCTTTATAAATGAGCCTCAGAACTGGCATACCATCAGTGCTGCTGTATTTTATAGGCCACACAGCCTGGCACAATGTAGCAGGAGATTGCACAAAGTTGCTTGAAATCACTGGAATCATCTTGTTGATTGGCTACCGTCTATTAGACCCACCTTTGACCTGTGTGTGTGTGTGTGTGCCCACATGCCACATGTGGAAGTCAAGGGGTAACTTGCGAGACCAGTGTCAGCTCAGCTCTCCCTTTCTCTCAAGTTGGTCTTGAGACTGAACTCAGGTCATCAGTTTGGCAGCAAGCATCTGTACCCACTGAGCAATCCTACTGACTAAATCTTTTGTTACTGTCTCCCAGGTTTTTGAGAGCCTCCTTCCTCCCGCTCTACTCAAGACAGCTCGAGCTGCTGTCTTGCTGTTGTTTGGGTTGGGTAAATTCTCTTCTGTTCCCAGGCTCTCACATTCAGATTCGATTGCTCTGATTTTCCTGTTGATACTAACCAGAAAGATTTTTGATTTAAGTTTTAATTTTTCAGTTCTTTAATTTACTTAATGTTCTTCTCCATATATATATATTTCCTGACTAAGATGTTCTGGTTTCCTATTTAACAGGAATTGCAATTATTTGTTGAAACATTTTCACAGTAGCTGTTTAAGCATGCTCTCTCATGGGTTTAGCATCTCATTCATCTTGGTGTTGATGTCTGCTGTTGTTTCTTATCCCCTTTTGTGATTTTCTGTTTCTTAGAGTGAGAATAGGCATTATATTAGAAAACTTTGGCCCCCCATGTAATTTTCATTTCAGCAAGCAGTTCATCTGCAGAGGTGTGGTGTGAGGGCTGGCTCCAGCTCATTCCATTTCCTTGAGAGGGCAGCTTTGCGTACTGTTGGATCCCCTCTGCCATATCGACAATGGAAGATTTACTTTCTACTCACTAAGTGGAGTCTGGGTTAAGTTTTGTTTTTGTTTTTGTTTTTTTTGAGACAGGGTTTCTCTGGGTAGCCTTGGCTGTCCTGGACGCACTTTGTAGACCAGGCTAGCCTTGAACTCATAGAGATCCACCTGCCTGTGACTCCCTGAGTTCTGGGATTACAAGAATGCATCACCATGCCCGGCTTGGGGTAAGATTTTTATGTTGGTGTTTGTCTGGAGCAGGAAGGGAACTGCCTGAACAAAAAAAGGTTACTACACTTTTCCTTGATCTTTGAGGAGCACCAGGCTTTCCTTGGGTGTTTGGTCTATGCCTTTTGGTGGCCTTCTGGGAGTCTTTTAGAGTTGTATAATTATGGGATATTGTTTTCCAAATGTTTTTATTTTTGACACATCTCTGTGTCTTTGCATTTAAAGTCAGTTTCTTGCTTGGAATGTAGCTCAGTTTGTAGAGCCCTGGTTTCAAAGTCCCCAGTTCCACATAAAATCAGGTATGGTAGCTACACTTTGGGAGATGGAAACAAAAGGATTAGAAATTTGTTGCCCAACCTGAGACTCACCCCATGGGAAAGAGCCATCTCTGACACTATTAACGATATTCTGCTATGCAGACAGGAGCCTAGCATAGCTGTCCTCTGAGAGGGTCTGCCTATCAATGATTGAAACATGCTGAAACTCACAGCAAAACATTAGGTGAAGCTAAGGAATCTTGTGGGAATGTGGGGGGAAGACTAGAAGGATCTGGAGGGGACAGGAGCTCCACAAGGAGACCAACAGAGCCAACTAACCAGGACCCAGAGGGGCTTGTGGTGACTGAAGCACCCAACCAAGGACTATACATGGATTGGACCTAGACTCCCTTCACAGATGTAGCCAATGGGCACCTCGGGCTTTAAGTGGCTTCCCTAGTAAGGGGAGCGGGGACTGTCTCTGGCATGGACTTTATTTCCTGCTTTTTTGATCACTTCTCACTGGTGGAGCTGCTTCACCAGACCCAGGGGAAGAGGATATGCTCAGTCCTGATTAACCTTGATGAGCTGGGGTAGGTTGGTAGAAGGGGGGGCTCCTCTTTTCTGAGGAATACAGGAGAGGGGATGGGGAAGAGGGAGGGAGGATGGGGCTGGAAGGAAAGGAAGGAGAGGGCTACAATCAAAATGTAAAGTGAATAAATAAATAACTAAGTAAACAAACAAACAAATAAATAAATTTAAGGTTGTTCTTAGCTACAAATTAGAGTCAAAGCCAGCTTGGGGTACATGGGGTCTTGTTTTTAAAAAAGTTCATTAAATTAAAAAAATTATTTTTAAAAGGGAATTTCTGCAATGGTATAGCATTTAGTAATGCTTCCATTTAGAAAGGAAAAAAATTGAGATTACAATATAATATTTCTCCCTTTTTCCTCCCAATTCCTATCACATACCCCTCCTTTATATATATATATATATTTATAGCTATATATATTCCTAAATATATAAATACATAAACACATTGATACATACCACTCAGTTGCTTAGTCTGTAGTCTATATAATATTACACCTGCTGGATATGTTTTCAGGAGTGAGCAATTCATGTACCCTTCTCTGGGTCCCACTATTTCTCTTGCTCTTGGCATTCTAATGTTGGCTGCCATCCTTGGCATGGGGTGGAAGTCTATGGTTTTACCTCATCCTCTTTGGCATGTCTGTTAGTATTTTCCTTGTTCAGATCATTTTTAGGTAGTCAAATAGGGGAGACTTTACAGGTGTAGGTCCTGATATTAAGGAGACACAACCTTAGAGTGAATTATCTGATATTTTGGCTCTTACAATCTTTCTGTTCCTTCTTCTGCAATGTTGTCAGAACCTTAGGTGTCAGGGAGTGTTTTGTAAATGTATCCATTGGCTTGAGCATCATAACTCTGAATTTTGATTGCTTGTAGGTTTCTGCAGTGGTCTCTGTTTTTTGCAAAGAGAAGTTTCTTTGATGAAGGGTGAAAACTACACTTATAGTACAGGGACAGATGATATATTGTTGTTAAGGATTATGCTGGTTTAATAAAGTAGTGGTTGTAGGTTCTCCTCTAATATTCAAGCTTTCACTAGCTCTGAGTAGTTGGCAAAGTTTCCAGTACCAGGCATGGTTTCCTTCCTGTTGAGCATATCTTAAATTCAATTAGAGAGCTATTGGTTATTACCAAGGTATGTATGCCACTATTTTTCCATTCCTCTGAGTATATAAAATACTTTTGGACTCAGGCCTTTTATTACCAAAGGATTACATAAAATTCAGAACTTAAACTTTTATCCATATTTTCAGTGACATTAATTTTGATTGAGAAAACTTGAAAAGTGAGTTCATGATGCTATATATACAACTTATAATAATTGAAAGAAGTGATATTCTAGAAGATGTTTTTATATATTAACCTTCACTAAAAAGTAGTATGCTAATTACTGTTGTAAAAAGAATATGTTAATATACTCTCTAGAATTTAAAAAGGCTTTGGAAATTTGTTGTAATTTGTATTTAGTAAAAGGAGTTTGTTGCATCTGTTCAGAATAACATGGGGATAACTTGTTCCTTGATAATTCAAGTTAAAAATTTATCACCCCAACAGCACAGGCTCTAAGATCAACAATTAATAAATGGGACCTCATGAAACTGAAAAGCTTCTGTAAAGCAAAGGACACTGTCCTCAGAACAAAATGACAGCCTATGGATTGGGAAAGGATCTTCACCAACCCTATATCTGACAGAGGGCTAATATCCAGTATATATAAGAACTCAAGAAGTTAAACAGCAACAAATAAAGTAATCCAATTTAAAATGGGGTACAGAGCTAAACAGGGAATTCTCAATAGAGGAACATTGAATGGCAGAGAAACACTTAAAGAAATGCTCAACATCCTTACTCATCAGGGAAATGCAAATTAAAACAACCCTGAGATTTCACCTTACACCCATGGCTAAGATCAAAAACTCAAGTGACAGCACATGCTGGAGAGGATGTGAAGAAAGAGGAACCTTCCTCCATTGCTTGTGGGAATGTAAACTTGTGCAACCACTTTGGAAATCAATCTGGGGCTTTCTCAGATAAACAGGAATTGTGCTACCTCAAGATCTAGCTATACCACTCCTAGGCATATATCCAAAAGATGCTCAAGTACACAACAAGGACATTTGCTCAACCATGTTCATAGCAGCTTTATTTGTAATAGCCAGAAGCTGGAAACAACCCAGATGTTCCTCAGTTGAGGAATGGATACAGAAATTGTGGTACATTTACACAATGGAATTCTACTCAGCAATTAAAAAGGAGGAAATCATGAAATTTGCAGGCAAATGGTGGGAACTAGAAAAGATCATCCTGAGTGAGCTACCCCAGAAGCAGAAAGACACACATGGTATAAGTATGTCCACTTATAAGTGGATATTAGACATATGATATAGGATAATCATGCTAAAATCTAAGGAAGCTAAGCAAGAAGGAGGACCCTGGGTAACATGCTCAATCCTCATTCAGAAAGACAAATGAGATGGACATTGGAAGAGGGAGAAAACAGGAAACAGGACAGGAGCCTATCTCAGAAGGCCTCTGAAAGACTTCACCCAGCAGGGTATCAAAACATATGCTGAGATGCATAGTCAAACTTTGGGCAGAGTGCAGGGAATCTTATAAAAGAAGGGAGAGGTAGAAAGACCTGGAGGGAACAGGAACTACACAAAGGGAGCAACAGAACCAAAAATATGGGCACAGGGGTCTTTCTTGAGCCTGATACTGCAAACAAGGACCATGCACGGAGATAACTTACAATCCCTGCACAGAAGTAGCCCAAGGCAGCTCAGTATCCAAGAAGGTTCCCCAATAATAGGACCAGGAACCACCTCTGACATGAATTCCTGGGCTGGCTCTTGGATCACCTCAACCTGAGGGAGGAGCAGCCTTGCCAGTCTACAGAGGAAGACAAAGAAGCCAGTCCTGATGAGACCTGATAGACTATGGTCAGACGGAAAGGGAGAAAGACCTCACTATCATTGGACTGGGGGAGGGGCATAAGAGAAGAAGAGGGAGGGAAGGTGGGATTTGGAGGGGAGGGGGAAGAAGCCTATAGCTGGGATTCAAAGTGAATTAACTGTAATTAATAAAATAAAAAAGTAAAAAAAATATCACCATGAAAAAACTGGACATTTAATCCTTTTTATAGACACAAAAATGCAGTCAAAATCTTTGACAGGAAAAAAATTAGTAACTTAGAAAAAATAGCAAAAATATTACATTAGGATATCAGTTACTTCAAGTATACACCAACATGGATGAAGTGATAAATAATAAAAAAAACAAGTATCAGTTTTTCAACTACTAAGTATATTTGATGCCTTTTTCTATTCTCAGTTGAAAATATTTAGATTTTCTTTATAAATACTAGAATTATCACAAGGGCCTTCACATTCCCTATGATTTTATTTTTACTTTATACAAAAGTTCCAGAGGCTCTGTCCCATGTGATGAAATAATAAAAAAATGTGGGGGGAGGGATCCAAGATGGTGGTGCCCAGAGGACACTGTATCTGACGAGCAGCACAGTGACCAACAGACTGAACTCTGGGTCCTAAAACACCAGCGATTGTGTTTCCCAGATGGGAGGAAACTCCACGGTGTGGGAAGCAATTTGAGTCCATTGTCAGGTCACCCAGCTAAATCCCAGAAGAGTTCCTGGGTCCCGGCAGGTGCTGTGTGCTCTGATCACTGTCCCAGACTGAACTATAGGCACCACAACACCAGAGACTGAGATTTCCAATTGAGAGAAAACCCCACGGTGAAGAAAGCAATCGGGATCAACCTCAGGTCATCCAGACAATCCCTAGAGAAGGTGCTGGGGTCCTGCAGGCACTCAGCCACCAGCCTAGAGACCTGCCCGGGTGCCTGACTCACCATCCCAGACAGAACTATGGGCCCCGGGGTACCAGAGACTGAGTTTCTCTGTTGGGAAGAAATCCAATGGTGAGGGAGATTGCAGGTCCAACCTCAGGGCACTCAGCTGAATCCCACCACCCCCCTCACACACAAAAAAAGTTCTTGGGAAAAGTTCCTGGGTTTTTACAGTGCCGAGCCGCCAGCGCAGAGCAACTTGCCTGTGCCTCCATGTTCTTCATCCCAGACTGAACTGTGGACCCCCAAACACCACAGACTGGGACTCCCTGTTGGGAGGAAACCCCACTGTGTGGAAATATCAGGTCTGACCTCAGGACACCCAGCTCTGGAAAAGTTTCTGGGCTCCCACAGACTCCAGACTCTAACCTCTAACCATGAAGGAGGGCTGCACTTACCTCCCACTGATTACCACTTGGATGCTCGGGCCCAGAGCTCCAACCTCAGACCTACAGAAGCCAGGGATCCATGGGTTCAGTCCTAGATGCTGCACCAAGGCGCAACCTGTCTCCCTAGCTAAACTAACTAAACCACGGGGCTCCCTGGTTCTTCAAGAGGGCTGCACCCAGCCAACACAGTGTAAGAGCGGCAGCAGCAGCAGCCCACTAAATTCAGAGCAAGTAACCCAGCAACAGGGCAGCTGTCTCCAGGACTTCTCTTGGTGAGAGGAGAGCCCCCCTGAGTACCAATGACCACAGTTACCACACAGGTCCATATGCCTGAGGTGAGCTGTGGCAATTCCTGAGAAGCACTGGCTATTTGGTGACCATTCCCAAAAATCTGAGGCAGCCTCCTTCAGAAAAAAGCATCTTCCTGCCAAAGGATTCTTCCCACCCCAGTATTCCAGGAGATACCAGAAACTAACAGCCAATACCTGAGACAGCCAGATGGGTAGATGCCAGTGTAAAAGCACAACCAACAAAAGCCAAAGAAATATGGCATCTCCAAAACCCAGTAATCCAGGGCAAGAAGACCTGGACACCCTATCATAAGTGAAATTCAGGGAAGATGACGTTACATCTATGCTTATAAAGAGGTTATTGGAGAAAACAAATAAAATGAGTAAAGAATTAGAGGAAGATAAAGTCAAACAGATTATGGCCATCCGTAAAGAAATGGAGGAAGATAAAGTCAAATGGAGTATGACCATCCGTAAAGAAATACAGGAAGATGCAGCCAAACAGTTTGTGGCCTTCAGAGAGGAAATAATTAAGTCATTGAAAGAAATAAAAGAAACAGAGGAATGTTGAAACAAACAGGTGAAGGAACTAAAAGAAAAACAGGAAAATACAGTTAGACAGGTGAAGGAAATCAACAAAATGGTTCAAGATCTGAAAAGATAGAATTGGAAAAATTAAAGAAACACAAACAAAGGAAATCATGGAGAGGAAGAACTTAGGGAAGAAAACAGGAACTACAGAGGTATGCATAATCAACAGACGACAAGAGATGGAAGAAAGAATCTCAGGTGTGGAAGATACAATGGAAGAAATCGATGTATCCATCAAAGAAAATGTTAAATGTAAAAATATTCTTGAGATCCAAGATGGCTGCCACTAGAGGACACTGCGTCTGAGGAGTAGGACAACAGAAATAACGCAGCGACCAGGAGACTGAACTCTGGGACCTAAAACGCCAGCACCCGTGATTGCCAGGTGAGCAGAAATCCCACGGTGAGAAAATCAAGTGGGAAAACCCTAGGGACACCCAGTTATTCCCCGCACAAACCTCCGGGTGACCAGCGGCACACAGCTCTGATCGGAACGAGCAGCCGCTGCGCTGGGTGCCCACAGCCGCCATTATAGACTGGATCACACAGTCTTGCGGGCAGTCTGAGAAGGAACCTGGTGCCGTGTTCACCGATCTGCACCCTACGAGCACACACTGCACCCGGGTTCTGCTTCAACCCACGGGTCTGCGTCGGGCACGAACGGATCACCAGAGCCACCCCAGTCTGAGAAAGGCGGGGGACCATTTTGACCAGTTTGCACTCTGCGGGCACGAGCCACACGCTTCTGCCAGCAAAACCTCAGTCCGAGTGCCAGTCCAAGGGCAAGTCTGGGAGGAACCTGAGTTCTGCTTCAACCCACGGGGTGCGCAGTGAGCGTGCACGGCTCTCAGGAGCCACCCCAGATTGACAAAGTCCCAGT
>CM053745.1:9958881-9986218 GCA_028658305.1 Pachyuromys duprasi | reverse complement strand
AAACAAGCATTGATCATACCAACCTGGGTCCTCCTTCCTGTATATCCTCTCTAGGTGTGTAGATTTCAGCTTGACCTTCCTATCCTATAGGTCTATATAAGTGAGTATATACCATATGTTTCTTTCTGCTTTTGGGATACCTCACAGGATGATAGTTTCAAGGTCCCACCATTAGGCACAAACATTTTCAACAAAATACTTTCAAAATGAATTCAATAACACATCAAAAAGGTTAGCCATCATGATTAATTAGATGTTATTCCAGAGATGTCGCGCTGGTTCAACATATGCAAATCAATAAACATAATCCACCACAGCAACAAACTCAAGAATCGCCTGATTATTTCACTAGATGCAGAAAAGGCTTTTGACAAAACTCTAGTTTCCCTTTATGAGAAAAGTCCTGGAGAGTCTAGGGATATAGAAACACATATCAACACAATAAAGACAATACATAGGGAGACCACAGCTAACATCATCCTAAATGGAGAAAAACCTCAAAGCATTTCCACTAAAGGTCAGGAACAAGAAAAGAGTGTTCATTCTCCCTGCTCCTGTTCAGCAGTAGTTCTGGCTAAAGCAGTAAGACAAAGGAAATATAGAGGGGCTATAAACAGTGAAGGAAGAAGTTGAAGTATCCTTATTTTTAGATGACATGATTCCATACATAAAAGATCCTACAGTCTCCATGAGAAAACTTCTACAACTGATAAACACATCTAGCAAAGAGCAGGATTGTCTTAGTCAGGGTTTCTATTGCTGTAAAGAGACACTACTGGAGAAGTAAAAGAGCCCTCGGTTTTATGCAGCTATAAACCTTGTGACCAGCCTGGCAAGATATGCTCACTGGTGCAATAGTGACATAAATGTAATGGGGGTAACCATCTATTTTCTGACTGGATTTAAGGTCCACTTCAAAAGATGGAACTTATACCTGGAACAGCTTTTGGGGCCAAGCACCTGTGGCTAGACACATCATAGGCCCTAGGGAAGTACCTACTTCAGTCATGTTACTCTGCTCATGGTATAAAGTATTCAATCAACTCCTAACAACTTATTATTATATCCATAGATCTGTGCAGCTTCTGACCTTCATCATAGGAGCTTTTGTTTTGATAACTATTAATGCAGAGAGATGCACATCTGTCAAGCTGCAACTGTGTGATGTACAGCCCTCAATGAGACAATCTTGTCGCACATCTTCCCCTTGACATTCAGGGATCTTTGCAGAAGAGAGGTGGAAAGATTTTAAGAGCTAAAAGTGGTATAGGACTACAAGGAATCGGGGTTTTTCAGGCATAGTAGGGCAGAACCTACTATGTAGGTTCACAGAGGAACCTACAATGGTTATGAGAGGATACACAAACCAGTACAAGCTTAAGCCTCCCTAACATGGAGAGGGGAGGCTGGCATCACAGTCCTAGATAAGGAGCTATTTGCAGATGCTAGGTGTCAAGGAGGCAGTATTAGTTTACTTTATAGGTGTGGTCCCTAGTAGGTCTAACATACATCATTGGATGGGCACATACTCAGAAGTATAGAAAAAGCATTATTGGACTCAGTAAGTTAAAAAACACACACGCACACAAAATTGGGCATCTATAAAATGGAGGGTGGCTTGAGAGGAGGTGTGGAAGCAGGGGGAATATGGCCAAATGTATGAAATTCTCAAAGAATTCATGAAAACAATAAAAGTAGATTAGAGCAAAAAAATTTTAAGCTTATAATTGGATGATTCATATCATTCACAGTTTACTAGCATTATTGTTATAAATATAATACTTTTTTAGTATACTAATGGAATCATAAAATCTAACTTAATAATAATAGTAATATTGTAATAATTGTAATATAGTAATATTGTAATAATAATGTATTACAATTTTTATCCTGGCTGTAGCTTCCTCCCTCATCCCCTCCCAATCCTGCCTTCTTTACCTCTTCTCCTCCCATCCCCCTCCCCCAGTCCACTGATAGTGGAGGACCTCCTCCCCTACTATGTGATCCTAGCCTATCAGGTCTCTTCAGGACCGTCTGGATCCTCTTCCTCTGTGGCCTAGTTGGACCACCTCACCAGCGGGAAGTGATCAAAGAGCCAGCTACTGAGTCCATTCCAGAGACAGCCCCTGCTCCCCTTACTAGAGAACCCCCATGGAGACTGAGCTGCCCATGGCTACATTTGAGCAGGGGTTCTAGGTCCTCTCCATGCATTGTCCTTGGTTGATTCATCAGTCTCTGCAGGACCCCCTGAACCCCGATATTTTGGCTTTGTTGGCCTCCTTGTGGAGCTCCTGTCTCTTCTAGGTATTTCTATCCCCCCTTTCTTCTGTAAGATTCTTTGAACTCTGCCCAAAGTTTGGCCATGAGTCTCAGCATCTGCTTTGATACCCTGATGGATAGAGTCTTTCAGAGGCCCCCTGTGGAAAGCCCGTGTCCTGTTCCCTGTCTTCTCCTAATTCAGGTGCCTAACCCATTTGTTCTTCTGAATAAGGATTAAGCATCTTCCCTAGGGTCCTCCTTGTTGTTTAGTTTCGTCAGGACTATAGATTTTAGTATGTTTATCTTATATGGCTAATATCCACTTATAGGTGCATATATACTATGTGTGTCTTTCTGGGTTACCTCACTTGGGATCAAACTTAATTTTTGAACACATTCAACATTTCAAAAAGAACCCATAGTGTCTAGTAATCTAATTCAGTTCTCTAATCTTTTCAGCCCCTGGAAACCATTAATGTACTTTCCACACTTACAAATTTGCCTATTCTGGATATTTAATATACATAGAATTCTACAAAATGTCTTCCAATTCAAGGTTGCTGTTCTACTTGTGAACGGCCTTAACATCCCTGGTGTGCAGTGCAATCAATGTTTAGTACCATGTCCACACAAGCTGTTGTCATGGAAACGGCTTTGGAACTCTTCCTTATTTAGAGGCTACTAGGTTTATTGTCCATTTATTAAATTGCTAAATGAGTGAGACTAACAGTAGGAAGTGCATTAACCATAAAACTTTTAATAATGTCCCTGGGCATTCACTGATGGCAGGTTCAACTAGAGCTATTCTACGATCATCTCCAGGTCTGTGTTAGATGGATAAAAGCCCCAGAGCTTGCAAGCCTGAAATATGTCCAGGGCAGAATTTTGTGCTCTGTGATTTTGTATCTTAGCTATCTATTAAAGAGTTTAGGATAACTGAAACATTAATTGAAGTGTGAAATAGATTTTTTTTGTCAGATGGGGGAATTTATTTTAAACAGGTAAGATAGGTAGAGCTTACATATAAAGATGTTTTTCTTCCTTATTGCTTTGGGCTTTACAGAGAGTTTAACAGAGCCACTGGGTTGACTGATAACAAGTCTTTCTATCTACCTCATAGTTATAAAGAGTTTGCCATTATTTGTTTAAAATGGATGTTGATCAGGGCTGAAAGGAGATAAAGTCATCTTCTAGGGGTGGTTCTCTTCTGAGGTTGAACAGGACACCGCTCTTCCTCTCCCTTACTACACTGTCATTTTTAAGGTCATTGCAAGAAAGGTAATTCGATTAGCCAGAGTTCTTCAGAGAGATATAGATAGATAAGTAGATAGGTAGGTAGATAGGTAGAGAGATAGATAGATGATAGGTAGACACATAGAATGAATAATTTGAAGGTGGAATCTTTTCTTCTGCTGAAAAATTCAGCCTTGTAAGGTTTTCTAGTGAGTGGTAAAGCCACATTATCAAGGATCACCTGCTCTTTCAAAGTCTCCTGATTTAAGTTCTCATCATGTATAAAAATATCATCACAGTAATAGCTAGGTTGCTAACCTGACGTCTGGGTTCCATGGCATAGTTGACTTGATGCATAGTGCCAACTATCATGGTAGTTTAAACTGTTAATTTCTCCTACTTTCTTAATGAGAGTAAAGTGACTTGCCTAAGTGTATTTTTTTAATACATAAATTAACAAAAAGCTCTCCACTTGATGTTTTTGAATTCATCTGGACAAAACAACAGCAACAACCTATGACTAACTAGATTAGATTTGACATAGAACCCTTAACAACTTATATTTTCCTAGGACAAAAATCTTAAACTTAATGTTGGTATCAGGTCATATCTACTCAAGTATGCTATATATTTACATTACCTAGAATAAATGCATTTTGTAAAATTTATAGAATAAATATTTTACCTTTAAGGGACAAATCTTGGGAGGTATTAATATAAATTCTAGTGGTAGTTATGCTCAGTGACTACTTAAAGTGATGCTGGAAAGGAGGTTTTTTTTTGTTTTGTTTTGTTTTTTTTACTTTTCTTGACCAGGAAAAAAAAACCCAAACATTTGAAAGGATAAATAAGAACTTCCAGAGAAGGAAAATCTTAAAAAAGAAAAACCCAAAGATACAATTATTCACACAGAAGACCAGTTAACCTAAATTAGAGCGTTATCTATTTAAAATATTCCACTGTTTTTTAATGTATGGAAGGAATTATGAGAAAAGTGAATGAAAGAGCAAAATACCACGGTAAAGCATCAGCCAGATCATCTCTGGACAGCTGGAGTGCACTGCTAAGTGTCAGCACACTTCATTGACACTACTTCCCATACTTTTGTGGGTCTGCGCCTGACTACACTGAGGAACAGCACTAAACAAGGCTCTTTTCCCAGGTATTTATCTGATAAATTTTATCCACGTGGTTTAGAAACTTAACAGGAGTACTTCTAACTTAGACTGATTGCAATCTCTCTTCTGTATTCAGAATTGGCCATATTTTTAAAAATATGCTGCTTTCTATAAAGGTGCCTACTGACAAGTGTGCTCACACATGTGCACCTCCCCCCCACCCGTGCACACATGAATGTGTGTAGGCACACACAGGAACACACTCGCACTACCCCGGCTCCTCAATACCCCCACCCGAAGCATGCTTGCACACACAAATATAGATACTATTCAAGACTCCTCATGTTTGAGGCTTTCACTTGTCTTTTCTATTTTACTGTAGTACTTGCTTCTTCTGGCTACTGAAAGAATCAACGGACTGTGGGGTCTGGGTAGGGAGAAAGCAATACTCTTCCTTCTCTCTACTTCTTCATGTTTAAATCTCTGGCACATTTCCTACAAAGGGTCATAGAGGGAATGCTGAGCTTGACAAAGTATTCCAAAGAAGAAGCCTCCTTACTGGCATGTGGTCAACTGTTCTTTGCTTATTTGTCTCATCACCAGAGAAAAATTCTCCTCTGTGCTCTGAAAGCCAGCTCAAAGATCAGCTCTGGGATGCTCCGGAGAAGATACGGAGGACTAGTTGAGGCATCGTGGCTAACTTTGGCTGCCTGGGCTTCCCTATCAGGGCAGTTCTCTGGGGCTCATCATGATTGCATCCCTGTGCATGTGGCGTGAAGTGGAGGCATTTCTCTGTGTGCAGAGTGGAAGGCATTGTGTCTCTTTCAGTGCAATCTTCTTTTCTTCTTCTTCTTTTTCCCCCACAGAATGGAAGACTTTATGTTACCTTTTTTTTTTTTTGGATTAGTTACTTTTTATTATTTATTACAATTTATTCACTTTGTATCCTGGCTGTAGGCTCCTCTTTCATATCTTCCCAGTCTTATCCTTCCTTCTTCTTCCCTCCCCTAAGTCCCTCCCCTAGTCCACTGATAGGGGAGGTCGTCCTCCCTTACTCTCTGACCTTAGCCTATCAGGTCTCATCAGGACTGTCTGGGTCCTCTTTCTCTGTGGCCTAGCAATTTTCTTTCTCAGAGGCTTGTTTCCCTACGTTGGTTGCCATCAGGCACCTCATCTCATTTATATGGTAAAGAGTCAAGTCTAAACAAAAACAAACTTCATATAGCTTATTGTTAAGAATTTTTTAAAAATAAGAAACTAAGGACAATCTGGTAAAAGATCCAAGAATTAAATTAACTCAGTTGTCTACAGCAACCGCCAAACAGAGAAGACCTATGGCAGTGGTGATGGGAGGGGGCTCAATTCTTAGTATAATGAAACTCAGGCCTGGAAACATTGCTGAAACCTATTGCAGTCCATTTTTCTAGAACATGAAACCGTCAAAAGTTTAAGGTCTCTTTGTGTGAGTACTTCTGTGCTTCTTTTGACCCTCCAGCATTCAATTAGTGTAGGACGTTTTCTCATACTGGATTCATCTGGGCAGCCCAGCATTTTATAGATATACCTGAAGCTAAAATGGCAACTGTAATGGATCCCAAGGCTTCTCTTTGCAAAAGGAGCCCCTTCTAAGTGTGTCTTTGCCAAGGTTTGGTCCTGCAGTGTTCAGACAGAGGTCAGGTGGAAACAGATAAGGCAAGAGGACAGACAAATGCAGTCTGGAGATTTCTGATACAGTTCCAGACACCAGCAGGCTAGAACTGGGGAATCTGGAAGCAGGGGTCTTTAATCTCTGGTGGCTTAACAAAGTCTTCAGACGAGTCATGTGGAGGTAGCGGGAGTCACTACTTTCTGTGTTTGGGAGCTGCTGTGGGAATTCTAGAACTCTAAGAAAAGCTAAGAAGGCCACTGGTTTTCACTGCCTCATCGTGCACACCTTGGCATACTCCTCATGCCCAGTGGGGATGCTGGCCCTTTGCTTCTGTCCCATTGTAGAATACACATCCACTGTGGTGTAGTTCATCTTGTCCCCCTCCCCGAAGTTTGGTCTTTTCACTGGTTTTTTTTTTTTTTTTTTTGCTATATTACTTTTGTTTTTTTCTCCAGCAATGAAGTATTTAGTGAGTTCTTTCTTTTTTGTGACCTTGTTATATGGATAGAAGAATAAAATATTTTCCTGTCTTCAGGGGATACATGGTTAGAGCCATTGTTTCTTTTTTTTTTTTAAATTTATTTATTTTTATCTTAATCACAGGTTAGGTACTTTGAATCCCAGGCGTAGCCCCCTCCCTCAGTCCCTCCTACCCTCCCACTCCCTCCCTCATCTCCCTCCTCCCCGCCCCCTTCAAGTCCACCAACAGGGGAGGACCTCCTTCCCTTCCATCCAACCCCAGCTTATCCTGACTCCTCAGGGCTGAGAGCCATTGTTTCTTAAAGGCCCCTGCATGCTTGCTTGCTTACTTCTCATTTACTGTGTGTTTGGCCCACAGCACTGGGTTTTGGCATGAGGCTTTGGAAAGTTTGATTCCTCTTCCTCAGCTTCCAAAGTGCTAAGATTATAGGTGTGTGCTACAACACCCAGATAAACAATTTTTTCATTTTAAAAGGCCTATCATTAAGTCAATAAAAGAGGAAGTCTTCCCTTTCACCTTTCCCATCTCTCTTGCTGAGTATCAAACATAGGGGCTTGTGTATATTAAGTGAATGCTTGACCACAGGCCCACTGCAACCCAAAAGAGGCATTCTTAATTAACTTTTGTTTTTACTCACTAATTTGAATTTAATATTTTTAATTTAACATCCTTATTTTGCAAGACACTAAGCCTAACTTTTTCTGTATTTGATAAAGTCCTCACAGGCTGATGATATAATATATGCCTAGCAGCATACATTAAATTGGTTCAGTTGCCAGTCCCATTGGAAAAATCAAACCAAACCAAACCAAACCAAACCAGACCAAACCAAACCAAACCAAACCAAACCAAACCAAACCAAACCAAACCGAAATGGCTGCGTGTCTTCATGTTTTGGTGATGATAGAGATGATTCCCAGGGTGAGCGTATATGTTTATAGAAGACACAATGATAGATGTGTTTGTGCATGCCTCTTACTCTTGTACTTATGGGGCCCGAGGTGGGAAGGTTGTATGTTCAAGGCTGGCCTGGGCTACAAAGGGAGTTCTGGGCCAGCCTAAGCCGCATAGTGAGACCATTTCACAGAGTAAGAAAACAAAAACAAAACCACATTATAGACCCTTAGACACAGACAAGGAAAAAAATTACTTGCAACTCTATGAAGTCACCATGTTTTTGATATTTTTCTCTCCCCACATTTCTTCAACATTTTCTTTTTCTTTTTAAAACATACCTAGTAAGGGGAACAGGGACTGTCTCTGGCATGAACTCAGTGGCTGGCTCTTTGATCACCTCCCCCTAATGAGGGCGCAGCCTTACCAGGTCACAGAGGAGGACAAAGCAGCCAGTCCTGATGAGACCTGATAGGCTAGGGTAACAAAGAAGGGGAGGAGGTTCTCTATCAGTGGACTAGGGAAAGGGCATAGGGGGAGAAGAAGGAGGGAGAGTGGTATTGGGAGGAGATGAGAGAAGGGGGCACAGCCAGGATACAAAGTGAATAAATTGTGTTTGCATGTTAGGAAGGTTATAATTTATCTCAAATATTTGTACTAGCACATAATTGCCAATCTTTTATTTATAAACAAGATATCTGAACTCTGTAATTTTATATAAATTGTATATATATATAGAATATAGTATATATGTGTGTGTGGCATAAATGTTATATATAATATGATTCTATACTATCTTTTATAATTCTATAATTCTTAATGATTGAATATCCATAAGACTTATTTAGAATTTAATTAACATTAACAGGTAGAGGGAAAGAAAAGTCGAAGTGAGTCATTCATTCATGCTCATGACACTCCTAGGTGACAACATATGAAGGAAATGGAAGCTGTTGTGTGTACACTGTACATTTAATTCTGAGCAAATAACTACTGCATCATTTGGTCTCCTTGGGTTAGAAGAAACAAAAACAGGGTTAAAAAGCCAAACCTACTTGCATAATAGCACTGAAAGAATATTTAAGTAGAAATGATGTCATTATTGTCCTGTGGCTACCTGGGCTTTTGTGAAATTATTCCAAGAGAAATCAGTTTTGTGCAAATAAAATATTTGCAAACTTACAGTGTGCAAGGCACATGCAAAGTGCTGCAAGAGATAAGTCACTTGTGGTTATTTTTGAAAAATTATATTTTTTAATGATGTATTTATTTTCATGTTACACGCATTGGCGTTTTGCCTGCATTTGTGTCTGTTTGAGGGTGTTGGATTCCTGGCAGTTGTGAGCTGCCATGTGGGTGCTGGGAATTGAACCTGGATCTTTTGGAAGAGCCGCCAGTGTTCTTAATTGCTGAGCCATCTCTCCAGATGAAAAATTAGTTTTTTTTTTTTACAATTAAAATATAATTATGTTCTTTCCCCTCCCCCACCTTTTCCTCTATCCAAACCCTTTCATGTGCCTTCCCATCTTCCCTCTCAAATTTATGGCTTTCCTTTCTCTAATTGTTATGATATATATTATTTATATATGACTATACAGATGCATAAATATATAAATACAACTTGCGGAGCTCCTGACCTCTCCAGGTCATACTAACTCCCCCTTCTTTCATATGATTCCCTGCACTCTGCCAAAGGGTTGGTTATGTTTCTTAATCTTTGCTTTGATACGCTGCTAGGAAGAGTCTTTCTGAGGCCCTCTGTGGTAGGCTTTTGTCCTGCTACTTGTTTTCTCCTACATCCAATGTCCCATTTGACTTTCTAAGTGAGGATTAATCCTCTTGAGCTCCGCAAGGTCCAAATATATCAGGGCACAGAGACATGAGACTGTCTCTCCAACCAAGGACCAAGGTATGGTTATAACCTAAAACCCCTGCTTGTATGTAGCAAGTGGTAGCTCAATACCCAAGTGGGTATACTAGTAAGGGGAACAGGGACTATTTTGGACATGAACTCAATGGCTGGCTCTTCAACCTCTTCGCCCCCCCGAGGGAGGAGCAGCCTTGCTAGGCCACAGAAGAGGACATTGCAGCCATTCCTGAAGAGACCTGATAAGCTAGAGTTAGATGGAAGGGGAGGAGGACCTCCGCTGTCAGTGGACTTGGAAAGAGGCAGGGAGGAGATGAGGGTGGATAGGGAGAGAATGCGGGAGGGGGCTATGGCTGGGACGCAAAGTACATAACCTGTGATTAATATAAAATAAAAGTGAAAAATAAAATAAAATTTAAAAATTCAAAAACAAAAAAACAAAACAAAACGAAAAAAAAAATAACTTGCTCAGGCCATGAGTATTTAGTGTTGCCTGTGCATATATCATTTCAGGGCTGACCACTTGGTACTGGACAACCGAATAGGGGGCTCCACCCTTTGGAAGACTATTTCTTCTACTCTCAGTATTCTGTAGTTGCCTGTAGTTCTTTGTTTAGGGTTGGGCCCTATGGAAGTACCCCTTTTCATGTTAGTGCTTCTATTGGTGTTGTACATGTTCAGGTCTTGTGAAAGTAGTTATATTGAAGTGTCATGGGTGAAGCTTTTCTAGGAGACACCATCTCACAGCAGATTTTCCTGGTCCTCTGGCTCTTACGATCTTTCTGCTACTTCTGTACTTTTAAAGAACATTTTAGTTAGTGAGAATAAAAACTACATTTCCTACTTTCTTTTACAGTTAAGCACCATAAATAATTATGAAAGGGAAGCAGATTTTTATTGAATCAGTACAGTTTTCCTAAAGTCAGTGCTTTGAGATAAAAAAATGAAGTAAAAGATACATAGTATTTTAATAGCTGTAAAAAGACCCCACATTAGATAAAACAAAAGACTATTAAGGCTTTGGAGGTCAGATATTTTAATAACAGAAGTCAAATAATAAGTGGTTTCAGTTGGGGTTTTATGATTTTGGAATACTAATTTAATACTATCATTGCTGGATCATTCTGAAATGAAAAAAGCTAGGAAAATAAAGGGTAAGGATTTTGGATAGCTTCTATATTAATGCCAAGCCTCACAGGAAAACAGTCATTTCAATTATTTTATCCGTATATTACTCAGGATACTTTAAAATGTATCCCCTCCCTCAGATCCTCTGGAACACTCATTAGATGGGAGCTCTAAACCAAACAAGAGTGACTGAATTTGTCTTCCTGGGCCTCACTGACAACTGGGTGTTGGAGATTCTGTTTTTCATACCATTTACAGTCACTTATGTGTTAACACTTTTGGGGAACATTCTCATTGTTGTTACCATCGTCTTCACCCCACGTCTTCACACTCCGATGTACTTCTTTCTGAGCAATCTGTCCTTTATTGACATCTGCCACTCATCTGTCACTGTGCCCAAGATGCTGGAGGGTTTACTGTTAGAGAGGAAGACCATTTCCTTTGACAACTGCATTGCACAGCTCTTCTTCCTACACCTTTTTGCTTGTGCTGAGATCTTCCTGCTGACGATTATGGCGTATGATCGCTATGCAGCCATCTGCATTCCATTGCATTACCCTAATGTGATGAACATGAAGGTCTGTGTACAGCTTGTCTTCGCCCTCTGGCTGGGGGGCGCTGTGCATTCCCTTGTGCAGACCTTCTTGACTATTCGTCTACCCTACTGTGGCCCGAACATTATCGACAGCTACTTCTGTGATGTTCCTCCTGTCATCAAGCTGGCCTGCACAGATACGTACCTCACAGGGATTCTGATTGTGTCGAATAGCGGAACCATCTCCCTCACCTGTTTTCTAGCCTTGGTCGCTTCCTACACAGTCATCCTGTTTTCTCTTCGAAAGCAGTCAGCAGAAGGTCGCCGGAAAGCCCTGTCCACCTGCTCATCCCACTTCATGGTGGTTGCTCTGTTCTTTGGACCGTGTATCTTTCTCTACACTCGGCCAGACTCCAGCTTCTCCATTGATAAGGTGGTCTCTGTCTTCTACACGGTGGTCACCCCTCTGTTGAATCCTCTCATTTACACCTTGAGGAATGAGGAGGTGAAAAATGCCATGAAGCATCTTAGGCAGAGACGAATTTGCTCCTGAAATCATGTGTGTGGGGCATCGTGACGGCAGCCCCTGTATAGCCGCACCCTTACTGTAGAAGCAACTGAGCCATCTCTCCAGCCCTGAAAATTTATTTTCTTAATTAAATACTCAGGAGATAAAAAAAAATTAGACTTTTCGATGATGACTTTTTATTTTTGTGGTTGATCCTTTCAGATTAGAATCTGTCCACCTCAAAGTTTCAAAGGTTTTTTGGCTGTTTTACTTCACAAATTTTATAGTTTTATCTTTAAATTCGGTGTGTATCGGTTTGGGGTTCAGCTTTTGTATATGGCATGATATAAGTTTGACATTCATTTTATTCATCCACCGACTTGATTTTGAGATGATTATTTTATTATTAAATTACTTTTATTGAAAATGACTCCATCTTTTGTTGGTATAATGTTCTTTTGGAATGGATACACCTTACCCTTGTTCATTCAAATGCTGATTTCTCCCCCCCACCACCCCCTGCTATCTGGTTTTAATCTGGACATTGCATTGTTTTTTCCTATTTATTTATTTATCTTTTATTTTTAGGCTAATCACAGATTATATACTTTGTATCCCAGCCATAGCCCCCTCCCTCATTCCCTCCCACTCTCCCCATCCCTACCTCATCTCCTCCCTGCCCCTTTCCAAGTCCATTGATAGTGGAGGACCTCCTCCCCTTTCATCTGACCCTAGTTTATCAGGTCTCTTCAGGACTGGCTTCAATGTCCTCTTTGAGATCTAGCAAGGCTGTTCCTCCCTTGAGAGGGCGGGGAGGGTTGAAGAGCCAGCCATTGAATTCATGTCAGAAATAGTCCCTGATCCCCTTACTAGGGTACCCGCTTGGATACTGAGCTACCATGGGCCATATCCGAGCAGGGGTTCTAGGTTATATCCATACATGGTCCTTGGTTGGAGAACAATCTCATAAAAGACCCCTGTACCCTGATCTATTTGGTCCTTGTGGTGCTCCTATCCTCTCCAGGTCTTACTAACTCCCCCTTCTTTCATATGATTCCCTACACTCTGCCGAAGGTTTGGTTGTGAGTCTTTTTTAAGATAAGTAAACCTTTATTTCCATGTTTTTCAAAATAAGCTAACTCAACTGGTTGCTTTGGGAGGGGATTAATCAAAGAGACCAAATCCCATATCCTCATCTGATTCCTCTGACTCTTCCTTGGCTTCAGCCTTGGCTGGAGCCACAGCAGCAGCAGGAGCAGCAGTGGTGGCTGCAGCCACAGGGGCAGCAGGGGCAAATGCAGATGGATCAGCCAAAAAGGCCTTGACATTCTCAGCAAGTGGGAAGGTGTAGTCACTCTCCACAGACAATGCCAGGACCCGCTTGTATCCGTTGATGATAGAGTGTGGCACTGAGGCAACAGCTGGGTAACCAATTTGCAGACAAACACTGGCAACATTCCGGACACCCTCTAGGAAGCGAGTGTGCAGAGTTTGCTCTGTGATGTCAAGCACTTCTGGGTTATAGATGCTGCCATTGTCAAACACCTGCTGGATTATCAGCCCGAAGGAGAAGGGGGAGAGGTTCAACATGTTCAGCAGCGTGGCCCCACTGGCTCCCACTTTGTCTCCAGTTTTGATCAGCTGGACATCACTCAGAATTTCAGTGGTTCCTCTGGAGATTTTAGTGGTGATGCCCAAAGCCTGGAAGAATGAGGTCTTCTCAGGTCCTAGACCAGTGTTCTGAGCTGGCACAGTGACCTCACATGGGGCAATGGCACCAGCTCGAGCAGCAGCCGGTACCTTATTGGCCAGCAGCATGTCCCTGATCTCAGTGAGGTCCTCCTTGGTGAACACAAAGCCCACATTCCCCCGGATGTGGGGCAGCAGTTTCTCCAGAGCTGGGTTGTTCTCCAGGTGGCCTCTGATGGCCTTGCGCATCATGGTGTTCTTGCCCATCAGCACCACAGCCTTCCCTCGGAGGGACATGCAGATCTGCTGCATCTGCTTGGAGCCCACATTGTCTGCTCCCACAATGAAGCATTTTGGGTAATCATCTAAAAGTTGGATGATCTTAAGGAAGTAGTTGGACTTCCAGGTCGCCCTGTCTTCCCTGGGCATCACGGCAGTGCGACAGGGATTGCCACGCAGGGTTTAAAGACCATGCCACTCCACTGAGGACGCCTGATGAGAGCAGTTGTGAGTCTTAATATCTGCTTTGATACACTGCTAGGTAGAGTCTTTCAGAGGCCCTCTGTGGTAGGCTCCTGTCCGGTTGCTTGTTTTCGCCTGCATTCAATGTCCATCCCACTTGTCTATCTAAGTGAGGATTGATCATCTTACCCCAGGTCTTCTTTCTTGTTTATCTTTTTTAGGTGTATAGATTTCAGTATGTTTATCCTATCTTATAGGTCTATATAAGTGAGTATATACCATGTATTTCTTTCTGTTTCTGGGATACCTCACTCAGGATGATCTTTTCTAGATCCCACCATTTGCCTGCAAATTTCATGATTTCCTCGCTTTTAATTGCTAAGTAGTATTCCATTGTGTAGATGTACCATAATTTCTGTATCTATTCCTCTACTGAGGGACATCTGGGTTGTTTCCAGGTTCTGGCTATTACGAATAAAGCTGCTAAGAACATGGTTGAGCAAATGTCCTTGTTGTGTATTTGAGCATCTTTTGGATTTATGCCTAAGAGTGGTATAGCTGGATCTTGAGGAATCACTATTTCTAATTGTCTAAGAAAACGCCAAATTGATTTCCAGAGTGGGTGTACAAGTTTGCATTCCCCCAGCAATGGAGGAGGGTTCCCCTTTCTCCACAACCTCTCCAGCATGCGTTGTCACTTGAGTTTCTGATCTTAGCCATTCTGATGGGTGTAAGGTGATGGACATTGCATTGTGATACTTATTCTAAGCACCACCTGTCTCAAGTTTGTATAAACATGCCACCATTTGTTCTCCAATTTGTCAATTAAAACAACCAGCCACAATGTTGAGCAATGTGGAGAGGATAGGGTGGGGCATCCTGGTTCAGAGTGGGAGGAAAAGGAAGGAAGAAGAGGACAGGAAGGTATGGGAGGCAGAGGAGGAGGAGAAGAAGAGGAGAGAAGCTGGGGGAGTAGAAGCTGGAGGAGAGGTCTTGGAATGAGGTAGAGAGATGGACTGGACCTAAGATATCACTAAAAGCAAGTATAATGGGTAAAATCTGAATGGTAGGAAACTACGTGGGCTTAGAGGTTTAGGATGGAGTAACTATTGCCCAGCATTGTGATCTAGGTTAATTAAATAAATCACAGTCTCTGTGTGGTGATTTGGGTATACAGCTGGTTTAGGATTAACTATAGCTTTACTGAAAGGTATATCAATAGTAAATATTAATAACGCCCAAATACAACAATCTTTCAAGTGTGGATTTATTTGTAATTCTTTACCATATTGACTTACACATCTATATTTATATTTATATATGAGTACACTGTCTTAGCTATTTTAATTTTATAGTGGGTTTGCAGTTTTTAAAAAAATTAATCTACTTATTCACTTTACATCCCAATCTTAGCCCCCTCCTTCCTCTCCTCCTAGTCCTATCTTCCCTCCATTTTCCTCTTCCCCCATCCCCTATTCTTCAGATAAGGGGAGCCCCTCCTTCAAGTCACATCAGGACTGAGCTCATCTTCTTCCCCTGAGGCCTAGCAAGACAAATCCCCCCTCTCAGGAGGAAGTGATCAGAAAGCAGGCAATAGAATCCATGTCAGAGACAGCCCCAGCTCCCCTTACTAGGGCACCCACATGAAGCCTGAGCTGCCCATCAGCTGCATCTGTGTAGGGGCCCTAGGTCCAGTCTATGCATGGTCCTTGGTTGGTGCTTCAGTCTCTGCTTGCTCCTCTGGGCCCTGGTTACTTGGCTCTGTTGGTCTTCTTGTAGAGCTCCTGGCACCTCCAGGTCCTTCTATCCTTCCTCACACTTTTCCATAAGACTCTGTATGCTTTTCCCAATGTTTGGCTATGAGCATCTGTTTTATCTGCTGCTGGGTAGAGCCTCTCAGAGGACAGCTATGTTATGCTCCTGTCTGTGAGCATAGCAGAATATCATTAATAGTGTCAGGGATGGCTCTCTCCCATGGGGTGGGTCTCAGGTTAGGCTTGGCATTGCTTGGACCTCTCAATCTTTGCTCTATATTTATCCCTGAACATCTTGTAAGCAAGATGTTGTGGGCGAGTTGGACTCCCTCCACTAGTAGTCCTGTCTAGTTGGAGGGTGTCCTCTTAATTCTCAATGACCCTTGGGGTTGCAGTTTTAGATGAGTTGTCCCTCATTGTTCTTTCTCAAACTGTTATGCATTTTCATGTGAATTTTGGGAAAAATTTGTTAGAATATAGACTGGGGTTACACAATCTCAATAGGCAACCTGGAAGAGAACAAAACTGAAAAATATTCTATTTCAATCCATTAACTTGTGAGATCTTATTATTTACTTATATTTCTTTTATTAATGTTATTATTTGAATTTATAATGACACAAATATCTTTGTCTTAAAAATACACAGTGAATTTTATTCATTTGTAAAGAAGGAGGATGAAATTACGTCAGCTATAGGAACATAGATAGAGCTGGAGATGACTACATTAATTGGTGCAAGCCTGAATTGGGCTTGGTGATGCATGCTTGTAACCTCAGCATTTGGCACAAGGAGGCAGGAAGATCAGGTCTTCAAGGCCAGCCATGGCTATATTGTGAGTCTGAAGTCAGCCTGAGTTTCATGAGGACTTGTCTCAAAAACAAAACCAAGACAGACTTGAAATACAAATAACCACATTATTTGTACATGAACTCCTACAGACAAAAAAAACCCACAACAAAACAAAGCAGTATAAATAAGATATCACATCAGAATGAGGACCACTTTACAGGAAGTATCTGAAAGAATAGAGTGATGGGAACAAGTAAAGTGAAAAAGGGGGAAGAGAAATCTCATGATTTCTCTCATATGTGGCTTCTCAGCTCATATACATGTTATATTATATATAATATATATTAGATCATATATAGTATATAATAGGTTAGATTTTCCCAAAACATACAGCCATGAGCCTTGCAACTCTTTTTCTTTTATATACAAAAATTATATCCTGGTTGGCACACTTCAGTTAGGAACAAGTAGAACTACAGGCGCCAAAAAGCAAAGTTAGTACATTTAAGGACTTTCCACTTAGAGATTTTCCTGAAACTATGGACTAGGTCTTTACCCATTTTGTCATGCTGGGTTCTAAGCTCAGATTGGTGCCTCTAACATGGTGTCAGCCATGCTAAGGTCTGGGGGCTTGTTTACCACTGAGCCACATTCTGGGCACAATTTTCATTTTCGAAAATTTCAAATTTTCAGTTCTTCTGCTTCAGTTTCCCAAGTATGCAATATGACAGTATGAAAAGGTGTACCTGCCATTCACAAAGCCTTGGCTTTAACTTCTAGAACCATATACCCCAAATAAAAGGTATTGCGGGTATGAATCTCATCAAACACTTGGCCCCCTGGGGCAGGAGAATTGAGAGTTTGAGTCAGCTTGGGTTACACAGCCAGTCTCCTCCACCAGTGAATAAATAAACAGATGACCAAACAAACAATAAGCAAATAAATAAAACAGAGCCATGGCTTACAGAAGGTGATTAAGCAGGGTTGGGCGTAGGCATCCATACAGAGGGCTTGATGGTGCTCACACCATCTCACCGTCTATCCTCTCTGACACATGGACAGCAGCTGTTCTCTGCAGAGGGCACAGCAGCCAGGTAACAAGTTTGAAGGACAGAATTGGACCACAGATGTTGGGCCTGCTACTGAGGTTGAATTTTGAGGAGTCATTGTTAGAAATCGTGCAGAATAAGGGTTGCACGGCGGGTTTACAAATCAGCCACACGACCGGTTCCACGTGGGAGGTTTATTAGGGAAAGGAAAAGGGAAGGGGTCGCAGAGACAGTCTCCGGACAAGGTGGAAAAGAGAGAGAGAGAGGGAGGAGCTCTACGAGTTCTTATAAGGTGACCCAGAGCATGCACAGGTGGTTCCAGGTGAGCAGCGGGTGGTCTTCGGGGTACCTGTTTGTCAGGACCCCTATGGCTGGCTGTAGAAGTGCCTGCTTACGGATTCCAACAGTCATCACCTGTGGTTTATGGATAACCAAGCATGTGATGTTTATATAGTGGTGCCAAGTCATGTAGTGGATCACATTGATTTTAGCATGTCAGCCCAAGCTCGACTTGTTAATATTTTGTTAAAGAATGTTTGACTCTACATTCACTGAGTTGACTTTCATGGTAGCATTTTGTTTAGGTGACCTAGCAAACTCTCTCTTTTTTTATTTTTTATTTGTAGTGTAGATACTTTTGGTTTTACTTTGTTTTAAATGCTGTTATTGTAAGGACTAATTTATAAACAAAGGAGGCTTACAACAGGTTTTATAGGAAAGAGGTTTATTAGGTGGATATGGAGAGAGGGAGAGCAGGGAGAGCGGGCCATAATGGGGGAAAGAGAGAGAGAGAGGAGGAGGAAAGGAAGGGGGTGCCCCGATAGAAAGAGAGAGAGTAAGAGAACAAGAGACCAAGAGAGCAAGAGAGCGACCACGTGTCAGGTTGTCCCTTTTAAGGTCAGGTAACCACTAACCACGCCCCCCAGGTGAGGCCACCTGGCTGGGGACACAAGATGACATCATAAGTTGCTAGGTAACCCAGAAGCAGGTTCTGTTTCAGAATACTAACAGTTACCATATGTTGAATGCGTCTAACAGTGACGTTGTGATAATTTCATAGGCATGCGTAGCTAACTTGGTCATATTTATTCCGATTACTTTGTCTCGTCTCCCAACCTCTGTCACACCTGTCAATTCTCTTTCTTTTCTCAACTAACCCTGCTTCCACTTTTGTGTCATTTTTGGCGTGTGGTCCAATAAATTTCATTAGTTAGTTTTTTTTTGTTGTTGTTGTTGTTTGTGCTTGAGAGTGGGAGGGAGTTTGTTTACAGGAACACAGGGGTCTCACCAGTGGCCACGCCACTGAAGACAATGTCTTTCCTCATCAACTATTATCTGCCTATAAGTCCTAAGGGAGGGGTGAAGCCCATGAGCCCCTCCCCTTTTCACGATAAGATGATGACAGCCCCAATCTTGTGGTGATCTTGTACAGATAATCACTGCTGCCGTGACTGTTATTCCGAGAGCTTAGGGATGGGAGGAAAACCCACCGGAAACAATGGTGTTTCAGCACTCGTGGCTGACCACTGCATAAAGAAGCCCTGTGACCAGAGCTGGCGGCAGCAGCATTATTTTACAGGCATCAGCCTAACTATTTAGAGGCAGTTTGACAGGCACATCTTATCCATATAGCAACAGCAGTAGCTTCCCAACTGAGGCCTGTGACTTTCCCAGCCATGAGATTTTGACTGGGGTTATAGTACTAAATGTGAATTCTATCCTGTCAAGTGGGCTTCAGATCTGGTCAGAATGCGTCGGTATGGCCGCAACAGACCTACCACTGTTGCACCAATGTCTCATCTTGTCTGGATGACTGGTAACATTACATACATAGCTGGGTAAGCCTGTTGATGACACTTGTCTCCAGCAGACTGTATAACACAGCACTATGAGGGTTAGGTATCAGGGAGGAAGATTCTAGCCCTGTCCCAGCTTGTTTTTATATAGATTCCATGACCAGAATGTTTGGTGTCTTTAACAATAGGGTCTACCATTTGGTTCAGGTGGTCAGCCAACAGAAATGGCAATTGCCTATATTGTTTTAGGGGCCTCTGGGACCTCCCTGACCATGCATCATATTTTCTTTACCCATTGCTTTGTTTTTGCTATTGTGCATAATGCGACAATAAGCATTGATATGCCAGTGTCTCTGAAATGTTGACTTGGGGTGCTTTGCATAAACACCCAGGAGTAGTGGTTTTGTTTTGAATCTCCATGCTGATTTCCATACTGCAGGGGCTAGTTTAAATCTCTGCTACCAAGGGTATAAAGGTTCCCTTTTGTTTTGCTCACAAACATTTGTTGTTGTTTTGCTAATGACTGTCATTCTCATTGGCGAGAGATGGAATCTCAATGTAGCTTTAATTTTCACTTCTCTGATGACTACTGATGAGAAACATTTTTTCAAGTGTTTGTTGACTACTTGTACTATATCTTTTGAGAATGGTTTGTTGATTTCATTAGTTTATTTATTGACTGGGTTGTTTGTTTGTTTTCTTTAGGGTTTTGAGTTCTTGGTGTATTCTAGATATAAACCCTCTCTGGAAGATGTAACTGACAAAAATTTCTTTTATTTGTAGTCTGCCCGTTTTTGCATAATAATGGCTTTTTTGCCATTCAGAAGTGTTTTATTTCATGAAAGTCCATCATCAGGTTTTTTCTGAGTGACTACAGGACACCTACTCAGAAAATTATTCCCTATCCCTATATTTTTAAGTGTTTTCTTTACTTTTTCCTTTACTAGTTTTAGAGTTTCAGGTCTTATATTAACGGGTTTGATCCACTTGGAGTTGATATTTTTTTAGTATGTGGTAAGATATCTAATTTCGTTTGTTTACATATGGACATGCAGTTTCTAGCATCATTTATTGAAGAGACTATCAATGTATATTTCTGGATTTTTATTAAAATATCAGGTTTCTATTGATGTGTGGGCTTATATTTGGGTCTTCTCTTCTGCTCCATGCACATGTCTAGTTATTTGCTTATACCAAACTGTTCTTGTTGTTTATGGCTCTGTAATAAACTTGACATGAGCATCATTCTTTTTATTCAGACTTGCTTTGGCTATTTGTTATAGTTTGTACTTTCATATGACTTTTAAGATTATTTTTTCTATTTATGTGAAGAACGGCATTGAGATTTTGAAGAAGAATGCACAAGCCTGTAGACTGCTTTTGGTAAAACAGCATTTCACATTACTAATTCTTTCAGTCGATAAACATGAGAGCAGTCCCTTCACCTTCTATCATGATCTTCAGTTTATTTATTTATTTATTTTTGTTTCTCAAGGTTTAACTTTTAATTAATTACAGGTATAGTCAAGTTCACAAACAAGAATGGCCATCACAGTGTCTGCAGAATGACAACAGAGGTTGATCTATGGTGCCCCTCATCGCACACATATGCAAACACACATATGCACATTTTTATGAACACCAACAAACACATACACACACGTGTACATTCACAAAAGACCACACCTACTTCATTGTGAATATGAGTCTATGATGAGGAAAAACAGGAATACAAAAGAAATTTGGCAAAATTGATGTGTGGTTTAAAAAATAATGTATGTGATGATTCATAAATAAAATGGACTTGGGGAGGGACATGTGTGGAGAAAGGGGAGAGGAGGAGGGGGTTTATGGGGGGATCCAAAGTGAATAAAGTACAATTAATAAAAAATAAAAAAATTAATATGCAAAAAATGTGAGAGGTGTTAATTGGCTTCATTAACTATTTTACAATTGATTCCAAAGCATTCAGGTAGACATAGGTGAATGTCTGTGAGTTTGTGGTCATTGTAGTCTACAAAGCAATTTCTAGGCCAGCCAGGGCTACATAATGAGACTCTGTGTCAATTTATTTTTTGTGTTTTATGTTTTCATTGTAGAAATGTTTCACTTTGTTGATTAGGTTTATTCCAATGCAATTGTGCGTGGGATTGTTCTTGTTTTCTTTCTAAGCATATTTGTGATTGAGGCTCCTGATTTTTGTATCTTGCCACTTTGCTGAGAGTTTTAATCAGCTCCAAGAGTTTTCTAGTAGAGTCTTTATGGTTCTTTATGTATAGAATCATATCACCTGCAAATAAAGAAACTTTGGCTTCTTTTCCCACTTGCGTCCCTTTTTTTCCTTTTCTTGTCTTACTGTTCTAGCTTATACGTCACTGAACACTATGTTGAGTGGAAATGAAGAGAATAGGCAACTTGTCTTGTTCCTGCTTTTAGTGTATTTTACATAATATTTGCCAATATAAAACTTGGATGTGCATTTGTTATACGAAACCTTTATTATATAAAGGTATGTTCTTTCTATTTCTATCTCTTTAGGAAGTTTAATCATGAAGGGATTCTGCATTTTGTTAGAAGCTTTTTCTGACTATATCGGTCATCATTTTAGTCAATGTTCTATTGCTGTGGTAACTCTTATATAGGAAAACATTTATTTGGAGCTTGTTTACAGTTTCGGTGGCTTAGTCCATTATCAACATGGCAAGAAGTATGGTGGCATGCAGGACACAGTATTAGAGAGGAGGTGAGAGTTCTACAGCAGCAGGAAGAGAGAGAACCAGAGGCCTGGATTGGGCTTCTGAAAACTCAAAGCCATCCTAGTTACACACTTCCTTCAATAAGGCCACACTTGATAATTCAAGTAGTGACACTTCCTGATGACTTAACATTCAGACATATGAGCCTATGGGGACCATTCTTACTCAAACTACCACAATCTACTCCCTGGTCGCAATAGGGCTTGTAACTATATTCTAATGTAAAAATACATTTGGTCCAATTTCAAAAGAGTCTGTAAGAATCTCAACACTGTTTAACAGTCCAAATTTCAGTCTGTAATACTCATGCCAATCTCTTAACTATAATCCTTTGCAAAACCAAAATGATAAAACACATCATATATTTCCAATATACAATGATACAGAATATACATTACTGTTCCAAAATGGAGGAAAGGTAGCATAGTGAGGAAATACTGGATCAAAGCAAGATCTAAAATTAGCTCGGCGAACTCTAAATGCTGAGTCTTTATGTTTGATGTCAAAGCACTTTTTGGATCTCTAAATAGTTCAGCTGTGTTGACTGCAATATACTTTTCTCTCTTGGGCTGATCCACACTTGTTCTGGTTCTTTTCTTGGCAGGTATCTCACAAGTCTGGTATCTCCAGCATCTTGGAATCTCCAACACAATCCAGGCTTCACATTTACAGTTCCACACAGTGGCTTCTCTGGGCCTCAGCAGCTTTCCTTAACTGTGGAGGGAGATTCCATAATCCTTTTCTTGTATTCTTGACTCTAAAGCCAGAACCATGTGGCTGAAGCTGCCAAGTTCTGTTGCTTGTTGGGGCTGGAATACGGCTCCAACATTTTCACCAGATTTCTGGTTTTGATGGTTCCTTCACTGCTTAAGATTTCCTTCAATTCCTTCTCACAAGTGGGAAGCTTAGTTGGGAGGGGTCTTCCCTTAAGGCCACCACTTCCTTTGTTCTGTTTAGCTTCAGACTTAAACTTTTTATCTTCTTGAGCACTGGACCTAGTTCCATTATACTTCTTAGTGTTCCTTTTCTCTTTAAAAATGTACATTTTGTATTGTTCCTTGCTCAGCTTGCTTCTTTTTATTATAGATCTGCATACCAGTGACCACTAATAACCAATGTAGTCAATCCTAGGTTGTCTTGAAATTTTCTCTGCCAACACAACTAATCCAAATTTCACAAGCATGGTCTCTAGGCCACTTACTAATATTCTTTTACTCTGAAACCCCTTAAACTGGGCTAATATACATTGCTCTCATACCACTGTCTCCCATACTCCTACTAGTATGTCCTATTGAGCCCCACTATGGCATTCAACTGCTTCCTAATCCAAAGAACCAAAGTCTACATTCCATGGTCAGGCCAGTCATAGCAATATCCAACACTTTTGGTAGCAGCTTTTGTCTTAGTCAATGTTCTATTGATGTTCTGTTGTCTTCTATGATGACAACTCTTATAAGGGAAAGCATTTTTTTAAGGGAAAGCATTTAATTGGGGTTTGCTTAAAGTTTCAGAGGTTTAGTTCGTTATCATCATGGTGGGAAACATGGCTGCGGACAGTCAGAGTTGGTGCTGGAGAAGAAGCACCAACAGGAAGAGAGAGAGATCCACTGGACCTGGCTTGGGCTTTTGAAACCTCAAAGCCCATCCCCTATGACATATTTATTCCAACAAGACCACACCTATTCCATCCAACAAGGCCACACTTCTTAATCCTTCCCATGTAGTGGCACATCCTGATGACTAAGCACTCAAACATGTGAGCCTATGGGAGTCATTTCTTATTCAAACCACAATAATGTTTAAAAACTTTTCCACCCCATGTTCCATTCCGCCTTTCTTTTAACCTATAATCTACTATTCCCCCTTCCTTAATGTGTCTTCTCACTCAAAAGTCAATTTGTAGCTTCCGCTTGTACTCCAAACACATAAAACAAGTAAAACAAGATTTGATACCAATATGCTCATGAGAGAGAATATGAGACTTTTGTCTTATGAGGCCTAAGTTGCTCACTTCATATAATTGTGCCCTACTCATTTACCAACAAAATTTATTATTTCATTTTTTACAGCTGAATATAATATATGCTATCTATCTATCTATCTATCTATCTATCTATCTATCTATCTACCTATCTATCATCTATATATCTTATTTTTCTTATTCATCCAGTTTTTTTTTATTCCATTTTCTAGCTCTTGAGCATTCATGACCATGGATGTGCAAGTGTCTTTGTAGTAGAGTATAAAGTCTGGGTGTATGCTCAAGGGTTGCACAGAGGAGTCATGTAAATTCTATTCTAGTTATTTTAAAAGGATTTATTTATTTTACGTGAATGTGTCATTGCCTACATAAACGAATATGTACCACAAGTGAAGGGTGTCTATGGAGGCCAGAAGAGATTGTTGGATTCCTTTGAAGTGGGGTTACAGATAGCTGTAAGCCACCATGTAGGTGTGGGGAACTGAATCCAAATCTTCCACAAGAGTAACAAGTGCTCTTAACTGGGAGAAGAAAGCAGAAGATCTCAGAGGAAGATGCAACCTGGATAGAAGCCAATGTGATCAACATCATCAGATGTGAAGGTGAAAGGGGCAAAGTCATGAAATGCAAATGGTCTCTAGGAATTGGAAAAGGAAACTGAACTTTCAGAAAACACAATCCTCCTGACACTTGGTGCTAGGCCAGGGTGGTGTGTGTTGAATGTCTGGACCACATTGTTCATTGAATGGCTGGGTAACAGAAGCATTGCAATGCAATGTTTATAACGTTTAAAGCACTAGGTTGTAGTAGTTATAGCACCAACACAAACAGAGTCAGTACTTCCCATAAGAGTACATACCACATTTTGGGTAGCATTTCCAGTAACATTTTATAGTTTATTTGGGAAAAGTCATCCAATAATGGGAGCTTAGATCTGCACAATCTCAGAGCCTGACTTCTTGAACTTGTTGATCTTTTATAAAATCAGTTTAACATTGCATTTTGAGACACAAGTCAGAAGTATGAGGTGCCTGTGGAGGATTTTGCTTATTTTGAAAATAATTTAGAATCCAATGAAATTAACTGATATTCTTTTAACTTGTAGAAATGATACCCAAGTGTATTCTGGAGAATTAGACAACAGACAGTGCGGTTATAGGTACATCACAGATAGACACGGCGCAGAGTGAATGGCCCACCAACTGGAACAAAAAGGCAAAAAATGGCTGACCTGAGAGGGTAAAGATACAGTCTGTTTAAGTAAATCAGGAGCTGTTTACAAAAGTATTAAAGTATGAAAACCATTACGTGAGACAAATGTATAAAATATTCTCTACCCCTTAATCTTGTTATAAAATTCAGTCAAAATAAAAGTCTTATGTGATACAGGGTGATGAAAGAAAGTCTGGATATAAATTCTAAACTTATATTTAAAAATTTAGGAAAGAATAATCTAATTATACATTACATATTGTACATTTGCACGTACTGATACTCTGAGCCATTGGTATTTATTATATAGAAATAAGACTCTAATACCTTATTTGTTTATTTACTTTGTGACAATATTTAAAAATCAGTTGTCCCATTGCAATGGCCATTGTAACAGCCTGAAAAAGTCAGTGGATGAAGAAAAAACAGCTGAACAAGATAAAGGTCTTTTGAGATACTAGCGATGTCACATGCTTTTAAGCATAGCTCCTGGGAGGTGAGGGCAAGGTGGTAATGAATTCAGCTTTGTAGTGCACTTGAGGATAGTCTGGGTTACAGGAGATCCTGTCTCAAAAAAAGAAAGAAAGAAAGAAAGCAAAAGGTTAAGATAATTTTATTTTATTCTTCACCAAGTAACTAAACACATTTTAATCTTTTGCCTGAGTTTGAAATAGTTTGTGTGAAATGGAGAATAATGTTTTATTTTACTTCTCCAGAGAGTTGTGAAGATTGACACAATTGAAAACAGTAATGACATTCACAGGTGACAGCTTTAGTGACTGCTAGGCATCACTGGGTGATGTTTCCTTTCTATCAAACAGCATGTGCTCCTCTGCTGACTGCATACAGGGGCTCTGTCTGTGGTATTTGGAAAGCTAGTCTCACTTCTATTATTGCCTATAAGAAAGGACATTTGTTTTATACAAACCATATGATTTTAAAGTTTGGCTGAGTTATCACAGCAGGCAGAAGAACAATTGTGGTTCATTGCTATCCAGGGAGTTATGTTTGGGGAAAGCAAGCATGGTATTAATCACCTCATGTGTCTGTGAGAAATTAATGTGTGCTACCTTAAAAGCACCCTTTCCCTCCAATGCCTGCTTACCCACAGCTCAGAACAACTGAAGTAGCTTTTGAAGTTCAAATTACTTCCTAACATATTTTCTGGCAAAAGACTACTAAAGTAGAGATTGTTGTTTTGGGCCAGGAATTTATTGATGGCCTCCTCACTGATGGCTGATGGCTGATGGTCACACTGAACTGTAGTGTGACTCTGACTAATGGAGACACAGTGAATGTTTGATTCCCAGTATGCCATGCTCCTTTGTAAATACAGGCTCTTATGCAGTCCAGGCTAACCTTAAACTCAACAAGTGCCTGAGGCTGATTGTGAAGTCCTGATCCTCCTGCTTTTATCTCCCAAGTGCTGGGATGATAGCTGGTCATACCATGTCCAGCCATGTTCTGTTTTATAAATATGCATATGAGACACAATTCCATGCTAATTCCATTTGTCACATGCTACTTTGTTATGGTATAGGACACCCCAAGCAATAAAAGGGGCTGAACATAGACCATGTTCTCAAGTTGGTGTTCTCTTTTAGCACTTCAAGCGACATGAAGTAACTATGAGTAGTTTAGCAAGAAATGCTCAGTTGGATGAATTCTCTACATAATCAATAGATCAAGCTAGATATAGTGGCTCGTCCCAGTGCCTGGGACTTGGGGGTAAGAAGATCAGGAGTTTAAGGCCAGGCTGAGCTACAAGAAAGCCTGTCTCAAAAATAATCAAAATACCTTCACAATTCTTCACAGACCTTGAAAGAAAAATACTCAACTTCATATGGAGAAACAAAAAACCCAGAATCTCCAAAACAATCCTCTACAACAACAGATCATCTGGAGGTATGTCCATCCCTGATCTCAAGCTGTACTACAGAGCAATAGTAATAAAAACCGCATGGTATTGGGATAGAAATAGAATAGTGGATCAATGGAACCGAATAGAAGACCCAGAAATGAACCCACACACCTATGGAAACTTGATTTTTGACAAAGAAGCCAAAACCATTCAGTGGAAAAAAGACAGCATCTTCAACAAATGGTGCTGGTCCAACTGGATATCTGTATGCAGAAAAATGAAAATAGATCCATATTTATCACCTTGCACAAAGC
>CM053745.1:9924923-9958381 GCA_028658305.1 Pachyuromys duprasi | reverse complement strand
CACCCGCCGCACACCCGTGGGTTGGTGCAGAACTCGGGTTCTTCCCAGATCTGCCGGCGGACTCATACCCTGACTGAGTTTTTGCTGCTGGCGGACTCACACACTGACTGAGTTTTTGCTGGCAGAAGAGCTCGGCCCGCGCCCCTGCAGTGTGTGGACTGGTCAAAATGGTCCCCCACTCCACTCAGTCTGTGGTGGTTCCCACGATCTGTTCGCACCCGCCGCACACCCGTGGGTTGGTGCAGGACTGGGGATCCTCCCAGATCCGCGGGCGGACTCACACACTGACTGAGAGTTTGCTGGCGGAAGCGTTCGGCTTGCGCCCCGGCAATGTGCGGACTGGTCAAAATGGTCCCCCAATCCAGTCAGTCTGGTGTGGTTCTGATGATCGGACCGAACCCGCAGCACACCCATGGGTCGAAGCAAAACCCGAGTGCAGTGTGCGCTCGTAGGGCGCAGTTCAGTGAAAACGGCACCTGGTTCCTCCTGAGACTGCCCGGGAGACAGTCTACAATGGCAGGTGCGGGCGCCCAGCGCAGCCGCTCGTCCAGATCAGAGCTGTGTGCCGCTGGTCACAGGGAAATTTCTCCAGATAATAACTGGGTGTCCCTAGGGTTTTCCCCACTTGATTTTCTCACCGTAGGAGTTCCGCTCACCTGGCACTCACAATGCTGGTGTTTTAGGTCCCAGAGTTCAGTCTCCTGGTCGCTGCGTTGTTTCTGTTCTCATACTCCTCAGACACAGTGTTCTCTCGTGGCAGCCATCTTGGATCCTCCAATTAAAATTTTTTAATTTTGGTTTTTAGAGACAATGTTTCCCTGTGTAACAGCACTGGTTGTCCTGGAACTCACTTCATTAACCAGGCTGGCCTTGAACTCCTGACTCTGCCTTTAGAATGCTGAGTTGAAAAGTGTGTGATAAAGCTGCAAGGAGTGGTATAGCTGGGTCTTGAGGAATCACTATTCCTAATTGTCTAAGAAAGCACCACATTGATTTCCAAAGTGCTTGTACAAGTTTAAATTCCCACCAGCAATGGAGGAGGGTTCCCCTTTCTCCACAACCTCTCCAGCATGTGTTGTCACTTGAGTTCTTGATCTTAGCTACTCTGATGGGTGTAAGGTGAAATCTCAGAGTTGTTTTGGTTTGCATTTTCCTGATGAGTAAGGATGTTGAACATTTCTTTTAAGTGTTTCTCTGCCATTCGGCATTCCTTTATTGAGAATTCTCTGTTTAGTTGTGAACCCCATTTTTAAATTGTGTTACTTGATTTGTTGCTGTTTAATTTCTTGAATTCTTTATTCATAATAGCCAGAATCTGGGAACAACCCAGATGTCCCTTAATTGAGGAATGAATACAGAAATTGTGGTACATTTACACAATGGAATACTACTCAGCAATTAAAAAACAAGGAAATCATGAAATCTGCAGGCAAATGGTGGGAACTAGAAAAGATCATCCTGAGTGAGGTATCTCAGAAGCAGAAAGACACCCATGGTATATACTCACTTATAAGTGGATATTAGACATATAATATAGGATAAACATACTAAAATCTGCACAACTAAAAAAGCTAAGTAAGAAGTACCCTGGGCAAGATGTTTAATCCTCATTCAGAAAGACAAATGTAATAGACATTGGAAGAAGGTGAAAATAATGAACAAGACAGAAGCCTACCACAAAGGGCCTCTGAAAGACTCTACCCAGCAGGGTATTAAAGCAGATGCTGAGACTCATAGCCAAACCTTGGGCAGAGTGCAGGGAATCTTATGAAAAAAGGGGAGATAGAAGGACCTGGAAGGGTCTGGAGCTCCACAAGAACAACAGAACCAAAAAATCTGGACACAGGACTCTTTTCTGAGACTGATATTCCAACCAAGGATCATTCATGGAGATAACCTGGAACCCCTGCACAGAAGTAGCCTGTGGCATCTTAGTCTCCAAATGGGCTGCCTAATAAGGGGAACAGGGGGTGTCTCTGACAGTAACTCAGTGGCTAGCTCTTTGATCACCTCCCTCTGAGGGAGGAGTAGCCTGACCAGGCCACAGAGGAAGACAATGAAAGACAGTCCTGATGAGACCTGATAGGCTAGGGTCAGAAGGAAGGGGAGGAGGCCCTCCACCATCAGTGGGAAAGGGCATGGGAGGAGATGAGGGAGGGAGGGAAGGTGGGATTGGGAGGGGACAAAGGTGGGGCTACAGCTGGGATACAAAGTGACTAAATTGTAATAAATAAAAAAATTATATTAAAAAAGTGTGTGATACCACACCTGGTTAATTTATATTTGCCTATTCATGACACAGACACATTTACATGTTATGAGGTACCATGTCATGCTTGAGGTGTGTTTATTTTATGTAATTTTTATATAAGTATACATATCCACATTCTCCTCAAATGTTTATCAATTCCTTATAGTTAAAACAGTCAAGATTTTGTTTTGTAGCAATTAAGAAATATGTATAATTATCTATAGCAGCCCTACTGTACACATAAGACTTCTTGCTTCCGTGTAACTATGTACAGTTACTGTTGATCAATTTCTCCCCATTCCTTCAACCCTCCCGTTTCCCAGCTTCTGGAAAGCTCCATTCTACTCTCAACTCTTGGGAGATAAACAGTCTCAGAAATATTCTAAGCGTCAGTGAATTAATGCAGCATTTATATTAATTTTCACTCATGTCTCCAGGGACAATATTTCACTTTTCAAAAGTGGCTGACACATACAATATTTCATTTTATACACATACCACATTAAAAAAATTCATCAGTTGATGAACACTTAGGTTGTTTCCATTTCTTGGTTTTGATGAAAATACTCAATAAACCTGCAAGGGCAGCTGTCTCTTTGACTTTCTGATTTATTTCTTTTGGTATACCCACAGTTTGGTTGAAAAATCATACGATAATTGTATTTTTAATTTTGAGGAACTATTTACCTATTGGTTTAATAAAATAGCAGGTAAGTTTTCCCTTTTCTCCACATCCTTGCCAAGACATTTTTATCAGGTTTTGTGTGTGTGTGTGTGTGTGTGTGTGTGTGTGTGTATGTGTGTGTGTGTATGTGGCAATGTAAAGAAAACTTATGACCTCCTGCTACAACAATACCAACAACACTTTTCATTTGCATTTAGAATTAATCTTTTATTTTGAGAAAGGATTTCAAAGTTTTTGTTTCTTAGTTATTTTTATTTTCTTTTATATTTTATTTATTTATTTGTTTTTTGGTTATTCAAGACAGGGTTTCTCTGTGTAGCCCTGGCTGTCTTGGAACTCATTCTGAGGACAAGGCTGGCCTTGAACTCAGAGATCCCCCAGCATTTTCCCAAGTGCTGGGATTAAAGGTGTGTGCCACCACCACCTGGTACTTATTTAGATTTTTAAAATAATTTTTGAAAACATTTATTCTTTGAGAATTTCATGCTATGTGTTTTGACCTTATTCTTAACCCTCCCCCATTCTCAGAGTCTACATTCCTTATTTCCCACAAAACTTCATGTTCTCTCTCTTTTCTTTCTATTAAATATTTATTTTTATATTAATTACATTTTATTTCTTTTGTATCCCAGCTGTAGCCTCCTCCCTCATTTCCTCCCAATCCCACCCTCCCTCCCTCATCTCCTCCCTGACCCTCTTTAAGTCCACTGATGGGGAGGTCCTCCTCCCCTTCCATTTGACCCTAGCTTATCAGGTCTCATCAGGACTGGCTGCAATGACCTCCTTTGTGGCCTGTCAAGGCTGCTCCTTCCTCAGGAGTGGGGAGATCAAAGAGCCAGCCATTGAGTTCATGTCAGAGACAGTCCCTGTTCCCCTTACTAGGAAACCCACTTGGATACTGAACTGCCATGGGTTGTTCTTTCTCTCTTAAATCAACCAAGCAACTGAGCAATCAAGCAACCAACCAAACTAAATCACATCCAATTCACGGAGTATAAGCTATTTCCCTCACTATTGCTCCCCCCCCCCCAAACCCAAGATTATTATCTTGGCAACAATCTCATTTCATCTTCCTGTTTTCTGATGTCATTCCAGGCTATGTATTCCCATCTAGTATTGGAGCTAGGAGCCTCCAATAAGAGAGAACATGTGATGTTTGTTTTTCTGGGTCTGGATTACCATACTCAAAATGATCTTTTCTAGTTTCATCTATTTCAGTCTCGGAGCACGTGCCAAGGAATGGTATATCTGGATCACATGGTAGATGCATTTTTAGGTTTTTGAGAATTTTCCACACTGATTTTCTTAGTGGCACCAACAATAAATGAGCATTTCCTTTTTTTCTGCATCCCTTCCAGAACTATCCCTTCCAGAATTATTCCTCTGTCAGATGTATAGCTGGCATAGATAGTGTCCCATTCTCTGGACTTCCTCTCTACCCAGTTGTTTTCTTTACCTTTGAAGAAACTTTTATAAAGTCCAACTGGTCAGTTGTTGGCCGTGATTCTTGGGCAGTCTGATTCATGGTGCTCTTTTCTCTACCCCTGTTATGTAGGGAACTGCATGTTTTCTTCTAACAGTTTCAGTGCTTCAGGTGTCAGGTCTTTCATCTATTTGGAGCTGGTTTTTGTCAGCTGGTTTGGTTTTAGGTATGGGTCTAATTTCAGTCTTCTGCGTGCTTTCTTTCCTCCTTTACCCAATATTTAGTGACTGAAGTCCTGTGTGCTCATGTTTGTATCCTTGATTTTGTTCTGTTGGTCTACGTGTCTGCTTTTGTGATAGTACCATTTTGTTTTTATTACTATGACTCTGAAATGTATCTTAAGATATGGAGTGGTTATTATTCATCATTGTTCTTTTTGCTAAAGATTTTTGGATGTCTTGGATATTTTGTGGTTCCATATGAATTTTAGGGTTCCCCTCTCCCCCACTGTTATGTGAAGAATGAGATGGGAATTTTTATTGGATTGCACTGATTCTGTAAATACCTTTTGGTCAAATGACTATTTCACAATGTTAAGTTTACCAACCCATGTCCATGGGATGTCTTTTTCAGATTCTAGTGTTTTTCTTCAGAGGTTTAAAAATTTCATTATAGAGAGTCTTCACTTTCTTGTTTAGGTTTATTCCTAGATATTTTATTTTCTCTGAAGCTATTGTGAATGAAAGTATGTCCTTGATCTTCTTCCCTGTATGTTTGTTGTTGATATATAGAAAAGCTATTGATTTGTGCAAGTTTATTTTATATCCTGCCATATTGCTGAATTTATTCATCATTTCTAGAAGTTTTCTAGTGGAAATTTTGGCATCTCTAGTATAAAGAGTGGTGATTTGAATAAGAATGACATAGGCTTATGCATTTGTTTTTTTAAATCTTCTTTTAAAATTTATTATTTATTACAATTTATTCACTTTGTATTCCAGCTTTATCCTCCTCCTTCAACTCCTCCTGGTCCCATCCTTTTTCTCCCTTTCCCCTTTCATGTCCTTCCCCTAGTCCACTGATAGGAGAGGTCCTCCTCCCCTACTATCTGACCCTAGCCTATCAGGTCTCATCAGGACTAATTGCATCCTCTTCCTCTGTGGGGAAAGTGATCAAAGAACTGGCCACTGAGACCATATCAGAGACAGTCCCTGCTCCCCTTACTAGAGAACCCACATGGAGACTGAGCTGTCTATGGCTACATCTGAGCAAGGGGTCTAGGTCCTCTCTATGCATGGTCCTTGGTTGGAGCATCAGTCTCTGCAGCCTCCATGGGCCCAGATTTTTTGGCTCTGTTGCTCTCCTTGTGGACCTCCTGTCTCCTCCAGGTCTTTATATCTCATCCTTCTTTCATAGGATTCCCTGAACTCTGCCCAAAGTTTGGCTATGAGTCTCAGCATCTCCTTTGATACCCTGATGGGTAGAGTCTTTTAGAGGCCCCCTGTAGAAGGCTCCTGTTCTGTTTCTTGTCTTCTCCTACTTCATATGTCTATCCTGTTTGCCCTTCTGAGTGAGGTTTCAGCCTATTCCCTAGGGTCCTCCTTGTGTTTAGCTTCTTCAGGACTATACATTTTAGTATGTTTATCCTATATTATATGGCTAATATCCACTTATAAGTGAGTATATACCATGGGTGTCTTTCTGCTTCTGGTTACCTCACTCAGGATGATTTTACCAAGACAACTCTTATAAAAGAAAGAATTTAGTTCAGGGCTTGCTTACAGTTTCAGAAGCTTAGTTTGTTATCATCATGGTGGGAAACATGGTTGTGTTCATGGTGCTGGAGCAAGAATTGAAAGCTACAATTTTTTGCAAAGAGAAACACTGAGCTTGGCATGGGCCTTTGAAACCTCAAATTCAGTGACACACTTCTTCTAGCTACTAATCCTTCTAATACTTTCAAATAGTACCATTCAAGTGCATATGCCTTCAAATTTCCTAATTTCCTTGTTTTTGAAGCCCAGATTACTATACCCAATAAAACTATCAATTACGATTGACAGGGAAAGAAAATACATTCCAGGCTGGAGACATGGCTCAGCAGTTAAGAGCACTGGCTGCTATCCCACAGCAGTTCAATTCCCACACCCACATGGTGGCTCACAACCATCTATATTGGCATCGATGCTCTTTTCTGGTGTGCAGATGTACATGAAGACACAGCACTCTTATACACAAAATGCCTAAGTAAATAAATGTTTAAAAAAGGAAAGTAAACATTCCATGATAAAATTTAAGCCATTTCTAATTACCAATCCAGATCTATAAAAGGCACTAGAGAGAAATTTCAATCTCAGTTGGTTAACCGTACCCAAGAAGACACAAGAAATGAATAATCCCAGTAAATCAAAAAAGGAGGGAAAAGCTCCATACCATATCAACAAAATAACAGAAACCACTAAATAATGCTCACTGATACCTCTCAATATTAATTGTATCAATTTTCCACTAAAAAGACAGACTAACAGATTGGATTAGACAATAGTATTTATTTTTCTGCTGCATGCATCACCTCACCGTAAAAGGATAGAAAAAGATACTCCAAACAAATTTCTTCAAAAAGCAGGTCGGTTCAGCCATTTTAATAGCTGAGAAAATAGACCCCAAAACAAGACTAATCAGAAGAGATAGGGAAGGACACTACGTATTCATCAAAGGGAAAATTTATTAAGAGGACATTGCAATTCTAAACATTAATGCACCAAACACAAGGACATCCAAGTTTATAAAAGAAACACTACTACAACTAAAATCATATATCAACCCTTATACAGTGTTAGCGGGAGACTTCAATATCCTACTCTTGACAATAGACAGGTCATCCTGACAAAAACAAAGTATGATGTCACAAATCAAACAGACATAGCAGATATCTACAGAACATTTCACCTAAACACTAAAGAATCTACTTTCTTTTCAGAAGCACATAGGAGAAAAGACTATCAACAAAGTCCAACATCTCTTCATGATGGAAGTCCTGGAGAGCGTAGGGATACAAGGGACATACCTCAATACAATAAAGGTCGATCACAGTGATGCCTCAACCAGCATCATTCTAAACTTAGAGATACTGAAAGAGTTTCCATTAAAACAAGAAACAAGTTAAGGGTGCTCATTCCCTCCATGTCTATTCACTATTGTACTTGCAATCTTTTTTTAAGGAAAGGATTTATTTGGCTTACACTTTCACATTGTAGTATATCACTGAAGGAAGCAGGGCTAAAACCTGGAGGCAGGAGCTGATGCTGAGGCCATGGAGGAGTGCTACTTGCGGACTTGCTTCCCCTGGCTTGCTTAGCTTGGTCTTTTGATAGATAAGACCAACAGTCCAGCGATGACATCATTCACAAATGGCTGGATCCTCTCCATCAATCACTAATTAAGAAAATGCCCCATCCTTGATTAATCCTACTGATCCATGAGCATGGGAGATCTTTCCATCTTCTGATATCTTCAATTTCTTTCTTCAAAGACTTGAAGTTTTTGTCATACAAGTCTTTCACTTGCTTGGTTTGAGTTACACCAAGGTATTTTATATTATTTGTGACCATTGTGAAGAATGTTGTTTCCCTAGTTTCTTTCTCAGCCTGTTTGTCATATGTGTATAGAAAGTTACTGTCTTTTTTGAGTTAACCTTGTATCTAGCCATTTTGCTGAAGGTGTTTATCAACTACAGGAGTTCTCTGGTAGAACTTTTGGAATCACTTACATATACTATCATACCATCTGTAAATAATGTTTTGTTGATTTATTTCTTTCCATTTTTTATCTCCTTGATGTTCTTCAGTGGTCTTATTGCTCTAGCTAGAATTTCAAGTACTATATTGAGTAGATATGGACTCGAAATCTTAGCTAGAGCAGTAAGACTAGAGAAGGAGATCAAGGGGATAGAAATTTGGAAGGAAAAGTTGAAGTATCTTTATTTGTAGATTGTATGACTCCATACATAAAAGGCTATATAAACTCTACCAGGAAACTTCAACAACTGGTAAGCACTTTCAGCAAAGTATAAGTATACAAATTAACACACAAAAATGAGTATCTCCTACACATGAATGAAAACATACTGAGAAAAAAATTAGGGAAACAATACCTCTAATAATAGCTTCAAAAATATCTTGGGTGCACACCTATGGAAACTCGAGTTTTGATAAAGAAGCCAAATCCATCCAATGGAAAAAAAGACAGCATCTTCAACAAATGCTGCTGGTCCAACTGGATATCTATATGAAAATAGATCCATATTTATCACCTTGCACAAAACTAAAGTCCAAGTGGATCAAAGACCTCAACATAAAACCAGACACACTAAACCAGTTAGAAGAAAAAGTGGGGAAGACCCTAGAACTCATTGGCACAGGAGACAACTTCCTGAACAGAACACCAACAGCACAGGCTCTAAGAGCAACAATCAATAAATGAGACCTCATGAAACTAAAAACCTTCTGTAAAGCAAAAGACACTGTTATTAAAACAAAACGACAGCTCACAGACTGGGAAAGGATCTTCACCAACCCTATATCTGACAGAGGGCTAATATCCAGTATCTATAAAGAACTCAAGAGGTTAAAAAGCAACAAATCAAGTAATACAATTAAAAAATGGGGTATGGAACTAAAAAGAGAACTCTCTGTAGAGGATTGTAGAATGGCTAAGATCAGAAACTCAAGTGACAACACATACTGGAGAGGTTGTGGAGAAAGGGGAACCCTCCTCCATTGCTGGTGGGAATGCAAACTTGTATAACTACTCTGGAAATCAATTTGGCGCTTTCTTAGACAATTAGGAATGGTGATTCCTCAAGACTCAGCTATACCACTCTTAGGCATATATCTGTCCCGACCCGCGGGACCTAGTTATTCATGGAGGCGAGGAGGACCAGAACCTGAAAGAGATGGGCGAGAGAAGGAACGGACTCAAGCAAATGTGCACTTGTCAAGAGTCCAATTTTATTGAGCAGAAGCAGGTTTTTTAAAGCTGGTTTTAGGTAGGGGTGGGGGTAGGCAGGTATGTGAGGGTGGAAAGTTACAAAATCTTCTCCGCACAGGGCCTGGAACATTCTGTGGTCATGGCAATAGTTACTCCTAAAAAGTCATGGTACAGTTCTCACATCTTTGCAACTGCCAAGCAGTTACTTCTAAAAAGTCATGGTACAGTTCTCACATCTTTGCAACTGCCAAGCAGGATGTTGATCAGCCAGGTGCAGCAGGGTGGGAGCCAGGTGCAGCAGGGTGGGGAAAAGTCACAAGTTTCTCAGGGCCAGTTCCCAACATATATCCAAAAGATGCTCAAGTACACAACAAGGACATTTGCTCAACTATGTTCGTAGCAGCTTTATTCGTAATAGCCAGAACCTGGAAACAACCCAGATGTCCCTCAGTCGAGGAATGGATATAGAAATTATGGTACTTTTACACAATGGAATACTACTCTGCAGTCAAAAATGAGGAAATCATGAAATTTGCAGGCAAATGGTGGGACCTGGAAATGATCATCCTGAGTGAGGTATCCCAGAAACAGAAAGAAACACTTGGTCTATATTCACTTATATAGACCTATAAGATAGAATGGTCATGCTGAAATCTATACACCTAGGGAAGATAAGCAAGAAGGAGGACCCAGGATGGGATGATCAATCATCATTTAGATAGACAAACAGGATGAACATTGAATGTAGGAGAAACAAGCAACAGGACAGGAGCCTACCACAGAGGGCCTCTGAAAGACTCTAACTAGCAATGTATCAAAGCAGATATTAAGACTCACAAGGAAGCCTTTGGCAGAGTGCAGGGAACCATATGAAAAAAGGGGGAGTTAGTAAGACATGGGGAGGACAAGAGCTCCACAAAGACCAAATATATCAGGGCACAGGGGTCTTTTATGAGACTGTTTCTTCAACCATGGACCATGTATGGATATAACCTAGAACCCCTGCTTGGATGTGACCCATGGTAGCTCAGTATCCAAGTGGGTACCATAGTAAGGGGAACAGGGACTATTTTAGTCATGAACTCAATGGCTGGCTCTTTGACTCTTCTTTCCCCTCTCCCCCCTCCCCCAAGGAAGGAGCAGCCTAGCTAGATCCCAGAAGAGGACATTGCAGCCAGCCCTGAAGAGACATGAAAAGCTAGGGTCAGATGGAAAGGGGGGAGGTTCACCCCTATCAGTGGACTTTGAAGTGGGCAGGGAGGAGATGAGGGAGGGATGGGGAGAGTGGGAGGGAATGAAGGAGGGGGCTACAGCTGGGATACAAAGTACATAATCTGTGATTAATATAAAAATAAATAAACTACTTAAAAATATCTTGGGTGTAAGTCTAGCCAAGGAAGTGAATGACTTGTATAATAAAAACTTTACCATAGTGAAGAAATAAATGCAAAACTCTAGAAGATGGAAAAATTTCTTAGTTTCATGGATTTGCAGGATTAATTTTGTAAGAATGAACATTCCACAAAAGCAATCTGCAGAGTCAGTGCAATCCTCATCAAAATTCCAGCACAATTCTTCACAGAAATTGAAAAATAATTTTCAGCTTCATATGGAAACACAAAAAACCTAGGAGCTAAAACAATCCTGAATAATAAAAGCACTCCTGGAGGTATCACCATACCCAATCTCAATTGTACCACAAAGCTATAGTAATAAAAACAACATGGTATTAGACCAAAAAAAGGCATGTTGTTCAATAGAATCGAAGACTCAGAAAGAAGTGTACATACATGAACACCTGAGTTTTGATAAAAAAGGCAGAAATACACACTAGAAAAAAGATAGCACCTTCAACAAATGTTGCTGGTCAGACTGTATGGCTGCATGTAGAATGCAAATAGATCCACACTATCACCCTGTACAAAACTCAACTCCAAATTGATGAATGACTTCAACATAAGAACAGATACACTGGACCTGATAGAAGAGAACTCATTGGCACAGGAGAAGACTTTCTGAACAGACACTGAAAGCACAGACCCTAACAATAACAATAAATTGGACTTCATGAAACTGAACAACCTCTATTTAGCAAAGGACAACCATCATTCAGACAAAGCAGCAGCCTACAGAAGGGAAAGAGATCTTAACCAATTAAATATCCAATAAAGGGTCAATATCAAGAACTAAAAATATTGAACATCAAGAAAACCAGTAAAATAATTACAAAGATGGGCTACTGAACTAAGTAGATTCTCAAAAGAGGAAACACAAATGACCAAGTGACACTTAAATATTTACATTCCTTAATCACTGGGGGAAATGCAAATGAAAACTACTTTGGTATTTCATTTTACACCATTCAGAATGACTGGTTAATTAATAAAACGAATGACATCTCATGTTGATGAGGACGTGTAGACAAGGGAACACTTATTCTTTGTTAGTGGGAGTGCAAACTTGTACAGCCACTATGGAAATTAGTGTGGCAGTTCCTCAGGAAGCTGGGAATCGATGGATCTCAAGATCCAGCTACACCACTCTTTGGTATTTACCTAAAGGACAATTCATCCTACTATAGAGATACTTGCTCAACTATGTTATTTGCTGATGTATCCATAATCTCCAGAAACTGAAATAAGCCTAGATGTCCATCAACAGATGAATGAATATTATATATATGGTACATTTAAACAATGGAATATTATTTAGTTGTTAAAAATAAAATTATGAAATTCACAAGTAAATGTATGGAACTAGAAAAACTCATACTGAGTGAGGAAAGCCAAACCCCAAAAGATGGATACTCTATGTTTCCACTTACATGTGGATGCTAGCTTTTAAGCCTTTGATATGTGTGCTACAATTTGAATAATCAGAGAAGTTAGGCATCTAGCAAGGAGGAGAAGATCTCCAAAGAAAGGGAAATAAAGTATGAAGTGACAAGAGGAAAAAAAAGAATTGGGAGATTAAATAGGTAGGGGTTGGATGAGATGTAAAGAAGGGAATTTCAGGAGTGACAACTAATACCAAATATCATTTGAAACCATATGGAAAGTTACTACTGTATTAGGTTCCTAAAATATGTATATATATGATATGAATCTAAACCATGTCACCAAATAATAGGAAAAACATTGCCCCAACTAGACATATTATGCTTCCAAATGGAACTTTCAGTGCCAGAAATGGGTCCCATCTTGTCTTGTAATTGTCCAGAGGGGCCCATGATCCCCTAGAAATTATAGGTTATTTCCAAGGCTGCTGCCTGCTCTCTACAAACAGATGGTCAGGCCCTATTACTGAAGACAGCACTTCTATATGTCACTTAACATGACAAAGTTGATTTGGTGCCTACCTAGAAGCTTTACCCATAGTGACTAGTGTTCATGTTACTGAAAGGTACCCTGCAAGCGTATAGAGGAGGTGATCAATCCAGCTAGAAACAATGTGACCTAAAATAGTCATCTGTCTGCAAGATAGACAGGTGAAATAGTGACACAACATCATGAGCACAACTAAGCACTTTTTGATTGAATTAATGCCCACTCCATGAGTTGAAACCCATACCTGATATTGCTTAAGTGGCCAAGAATTTGAGACTGGGTAGGTCACAGACCTAGGGGAGACCAAGTGCTACTATATGAAAATAGCGATAAAATCACCCCTAATGCCATCCTTTTATAGTCATAGAGCAGTGCCTCATTCAGCCATCATCAGAGAAGCTTAGTCTTTCGGTAAATGGAAAATAACACAGAGACCCACAACTAGACAATGTGCAGAGAGTGAAAGATTCTGAAACTCTCAGTCCTAAATGAGATGTTTTCGTCAAACCCTTCACCACAATGCGCAGAGGTCTATGTATTTCCACAATGCTCAGAGGTCTGTGAAGAAGAGGAGGTGGAAAGATTTTAAGAGCAAGAAGTGGTGGTTAAGTCTAGGAAAACTGTTTCCCAGACACAACAGGACTGATGAATAATCGAACCTGTGTGTAGTCTGAGGCAGCATGTACAAGTCTTACACAGGATAAAGGAAGACACCATCCCAGCACTGAGCTGGGGAATGGACATGGGCTCCTACTCCTACCCAAGAAATTATCTGTGATCAATACCTGCTGGCAGAAAAAAATTTAGTTTTCTCAAATGGAGTCTCTCAGGCTAAGTTAAAGACACATTAGGTAGGCCATGTGTGTTTGGCTAACACTAAACATATTCAGTAGTATTTTTGGTAGATTTTTTTTTTTTTTTGGTCTCGTTTTACTTTGGGCATTTTTGTCCGATTGGTCTTTTGCTTGTATATTTTGGTTTCTGTTTTTATGGCAATTTTTGGTGTGTGTTCTTTGTTTTTATTTATTTGTTTGAGAGAGGGAGAGAGAGAAGGAAAGAAAAAGAGACAGAGAGAGGGAGGGAGAGGGAAGCATCAAGGTGGGTGAGTAGGGAGGCGATGAGGATCTTGGAGGAATTGGGAGAGGAGAAACCTAATCAAAATATATTGTATGATCAAAATCTTTTTTACTAAATAGACTTAAAGCACTGTGGAAAAAAGATACACAAATGATCAAAAAACTTATGAAATATAATCAACATCCATAGTCATCTGGAAACTGAATATCAAAACCATGATATGGCTTTGTACCCAAGTAATATGGAAATGATAATAACAACAATAATAAAATAAATTATGTGCTGGTGAGAATGTAGAGTAATTGTAGCTTTTATCCATTGTTTCTTGGAAAGTGACATTTTTTATCCACCTTTGAAGGAAGTTAGAATGTTCTCAAACAATTAAACATAGCATTGCAACATGACTCAACTACTGATTCTTAATGTTATATATGAACAATGGAAGTTTTTTCGTATTACTTCTCTTCTCAATTTATTTCATGCTGATTTAATGGTAACAAATAGTTTTGAGTGCTTAGGATCTGATTTCTCACTTGTTTGACATGTGCCAGGGCGAGAAGTACGGATGTGAAGGTCTCGTCCAGGGTTCTGAAACAGCAGAATTTCATATTATTTGATGGGAGTTCGGTTATTATTGTGCCATTTACGGGTAAAAGTTCAAGTTGTCTCTTAGTTCGTGTTAGATATAAGTATTTCTTCTTTAGAGGCCTCATGTTTTGGGCTAATTATACCTCTATATACTTTTATCCCATTGTTGTGTATGGTCCGGAGAATGATCTATGAGAGTCATACTTTCAGTTTTGAATGAATATGAGTAGTAAGCACATAGCACACTAAAGCAAAGGAATACGTATCAAGTGGTAGATGGCTAGACAGACAGATAGGCAGCAAAACGTGATCAAATCAGGTGTTCAAAACATAGCACAGAAAATTGATAGGGGCTGGAGAAATGGCTCAGTGGTAAGAGCATTTGCAACTCCTGCAGAGGACCAAGTTCTGGTCTCAGCACCCCTATGCCAGCTTGCAACTACTTTTTTTTAATTGAGAAAAAACTGTTTAATAACACATACATTCAGATGTCTTTAAAGAAGACATAATATAAAATTTTAAAAGGAATAAAAACCCCATTGCATTTATTGCCTAAGAGCCAGCAGATTAACTGGCTGACAAGAATGTCCCAGGGAAACTGAGGCACAGATGATGAGGTGCATTTGCACCATTGAGTAGGCATACCCACCGAGATAGAATTGTGCTATCTGGCTCACATGCCCACCACTTGTACCCCACTCTTGTCTCCTGAGAGACAAGCCAAGTCAGTTTTCCAGCTCAGCTGCTTGTCAATGAGTCACCTTTTAAGTTTAAAAAATTGCTCTTGGTTTAAAGACTCCACACGTTATTACTGGCAGCGGTGCCTTTGTCACCTTTCGGAAGGTTGGCATTTCTTTTTTGTTTTGAATGCAAGTAGTAGCTTGCTTTTGACTTCAGACACACACACAAAAATACATACATATACATACATACATATATCTCTCTATATATCTGTATATAATCCCCAGTAAAAGATAGATAAGACAGTGTGTTGCCATCAGGCTCTGCTGGGGCATTTGCTATTTGCTTTTTTTTTTTTTTTTTCTTTTCCCAATGAAAAGTGGTGGGGACTGGCCAGTAATAATGTGTGGAGCTTACAACTATTTTTAACTCCAGTCCCAGGGGATCTTATGGCTTCTCCTGGTCTCAGTAGGCTCCAGGAGTGCACTCTGTGCTCATATACCTATGTAGATAAGCATTCATACACAAAAAATAAAACATATTTAAAAAACCATCTGATTGAGGAAACATCATTGAGGCAGCAAAACCCAATATAGACAGTCCCAGGAACACAGATTGGCCTCTTAGATGAAGCTTCTGTGTGAAAGAACAAGTAGCCACAGATACAGGTGACGTCATCATGCCAGGCAGCCACGACATCCAGCAGACACTGGCTGTGGAAGCTGAAGCTGTCAGCTGATGCTCCTAACTGAGCCTTCTTTCTGGGGCTGAACTTCCCATGGCTGAGCTTCTGGCTTCTCTTTCTCACTGCAGGCACTTTTTTCCCCCTTGGGCCCATTATTCCATTCTTTATTGGTCAATTCCTGCTCAACATGAGATCTGATGTGGAACTGTTGATAAACTCAGTGTCATTCCATTGGAAAAAATTGATTTTCCCTCTCCCATCAGGTATGAATGACAGATCAGTTGTTAACCTTTATCCTGATGGCCAGGTTTATATTTATGAATTTGTTATTTTAGTTTTTTTAAATTTATTTATTTTTGTATCAATCACAGGTTAGGTACTTTGCATCCCAAGCATAGCCCCCTACCTCATTCCCTCCCACCCTTCCCCTCCCTCCCTCATCTCCTCCCCGCCCCCTCCAAGTCCACCAACAGTTATTTTAGTTTTTAATATAACAGAATAAAATATAATATGACAAAACAAAACCAGTCATATAGAAGTTGGAAACGACAGATCAACAGAAGGAAAAGGCCCAAGAGAAGGCCCAGAGTCATACACTCACCCATTTTTACACTCAGGAATCTCATAAAAATATTAAATTGGAAGACATAACATATATTCACAGGACCTGGCACTTTTATGCCATGGGATAAGCCATAGTAACCTCTGTTGAAAATGGTTCACCTTCTAGCTGTTCTCAAAAGAACAATGTTTTCACACTTGGGCTGGCTGGCTGTTCTTACTGCCTGTTACAGAGTTATGGGCCAGCCTATGCCTATACAAGGGGTCTTGGAAGACACTTGATACAAACAGGTTTGGGTATGAAGTGTGTGTGTGTGTGTGTGTGTGTCTGGGCCAACATAGCTCACAGCTTCCAGAGCCAGCTTCTAGGTGAGTTTAAACAGCTCATGGCTATTTATCAATATAATGTACCCTACACCTACCAATAAATGTTTTTTTTTAACTAGCTCTTCTCTTCTGTTTATTCCTCTTTTGTTTCTCATTCTCTTAACACACAGACACACATACCCCACAGTACTCTTACTGTGAAAATCTCCCTTTTTTCCTTTTCACTTTTGACTGGCTCTATGAATTGATATATACTAAGGACTGCATCTTTCTCAGGGTACAGGTTGTGACCTCTAAGTTTGATAAAAACTGGCTATAGGACTTTATCCTGTTTCAGATCTCTAAACCTTGGTAACGTGGTATGTGTGTGCTTACATAGGTCTCTGTCTCCTCCACAACCCCAGCAATGTGCTTATCCTTTAGGACGCAGACTACTCCTAACTTCAAAACAACAGCTGTACTGTTTAAACAAACCTCTATCCTAGATCTGCAGGAACTCTTCCATTTGGCTTTTCTCTCCCATTTGATCCTGAGGATAACTTGAGACAATGATTGATGGTTTATGTCAGATAAGAGAACTTCTACCTTCCTCTCTATCTCCCAGAAATCAGGCCACACTCTCCAGTAGTCTGTCCTTTACAAAGACAACTCCTGCTATGAGCACTCAGGCTGGGGTGGGTGGATGTGGCAGGGATAAGCCAGATCCGACAAGATAAATTCATGGTCATATTCAGTATCCAACTCTTTCACTTCCCTTGAAATGCTGGTTAGGTTTTGCCAAATAGAGTCACATGAGAAGAAGAAATGTCAGTTGAGGAAAAGCTTCCATCAGAATAAGCTGTAAGTACGTCTGCGTTCATTTCTCCAGTGACAACAGGGGTCGAAGTGCCTTGGGGCAGTGCTACCCTTGGGCAGGTGGTTCTGGGAGGTAGAAGAAAGGTAGTTGAACAGGATTTTAAAAGAAAGCCAGTAAGTAGCTTTCTTCCATGGCCCCTGCTACTGTTTGAGTTCCCACATGAGCTTCCCTCAATGCTGGACTGTAATTGGGACATATAAGTTAAATAAACAGTTTCCTACCCGAGTTGCTTTTGGTCCTGGTATTTATCACAGTAGAAATCAAACTAGGATACACGTAGATCGTGTCTGACAAATCAAATGGCTAGGGAGTTCCTACTCCCCTGAAAACCTATGAAAGTAACAAACTTTTGTTTTGTAGGATGTTTCTGAGGGCTACCAAAGGGCCTGTTTCTCCCTTTTAGAACACACATCATGCTGTATGTGGAAGATATCTCTCCTTCTGTCCCACTTCAAGCATCTATCCTAACAAGGGAAGGCTGTCTCACTCTCGCATCCCCTTCTGACTATGCTCACAAGAGTCTCTCTCCTAATGGGGCAGTCTTGTGTCAGCTCCTTTCTGGAACCTGCTGCTATTGCATTCTGGTCTCTGATTATAACAGTGAAGGACTGGGAAGAGATCATTTTCCAACCTATGTGACAGGCTTTGTTGCCAGCTGGTTTCCTGTGAGGGAGTGTGTTTCAGAATGAGACAGACTGAGAGCCCAAGTTGGGGATGCACTGATGGGGTTGTTGCCTTGGGGTTCACAGCTGTCAATGCTCACTGACTTTCACAGTTACTCTATTTTGAGAGATAGGCTTGGATGAAGAAAAGTATTTAAAATGGAAAATTTATAAAAATAAAAATAAAGTAAAATGGTAAATTTAACAGATGATGTAATGGCATTTGTACTTAATAAATCAATCCTGGCCCCAATACACTAATTTTCTGATTGGTAGAGGTCACAAATGCTATGAGAGAAAATGTCCACTCTGAAAATTATATCCACACTTGAATGTAATACTATATAATAACAGTACATCTTTTTATCCACACCTACACTTTTGATAACTTCTATGAATGTTTCTCTGTGATAACCATGATCAGAGAAACAAATAGAAGCAGAATTTTAATCATCTCTTCCTTCTTTCCCTCATCATTGCTCCCCCCCTCCAAAGAGTGCATGTCAACCAATTGGAAATAAAATCATTACAATTTTTTTTGAAATCACTTTTGTTAGTTTCAGGACCTTAAAAAGTAAAAAAAAAAAAAAAAAACCCATGCACTTGATTTCTGCTTTCAGTTCTTGAGACTTAGTGTTCTGGAATATAGACACTTAGAAATGATGAAATTGGTGAAACTTGAAATTGTCTAAATTTTTAAATTAGTTCATACAGACTCTTATGAACATATGAAAGATTTTTGGACACAAATACTCATTCTAATACAAATCCTGTACTTATAGAATAAAACTGTACTGGTGCCTATGTAGTAGAAAATCAAATATAAAAATTGAGGCTGCAAAGATCTGAGTTTAGATTCTCTTGAAATACTAATTTTGAGAAACTGGCTTAGCTTCTTAAAAAATTCATTATTCCTCCTGAAAACTGAGACTAGTTATATATATATATATGTCACAGTGTGATATAAAGGTTATTGTTCAACTTTCTGTGTTTGTTTATATAAACATTAAAATGAATTTAGTGAAAAATTAGACTTTTTGGTTTGCTGATTCTCTCTCTGTGTCCCCCTCACTCTCTGACTGACTCTATGGATAAAAGGTAGCCCTTCTAATGCTACAGTTTTGTCATCCTGACACCATCTTCTGATTTCAAGGGAATTTGGGGTACTTCTTTTCCTATGTGACTCAACTGGTGGATCTGTAGTTTGAATTTTTCTAACCCAAACTAAAATGCCCTGTAAATATCTATGCTCTCTTGGGATCAGGTGGAAGGCCATGAGGGGCACTTGTTTTTCATCTGTAGCAGCTGTAATGAGAAGACTTGAGAGACTAACACACAGATAAATCCTTTACTTCAAATTCTACAGGAGACAGAGTGGAAGCAATGAGGAGGACTTAGAACTGAAGGAATCTGGATAAGTTTGAAGTAGAATTTATGATACAAATTCACCTGGGCATTCGAAGATTTCAGTAGACTTCTCTTGCAAAGTGGAGTTGGTGAAAGGTGGAGAAACTTTGAGAAAGTGTCTCGGAAGGCAGAGTTAGTGTTAAAGACAGCTGAAAAATGCACTTAGATCCCAGGATAAGGAGCCCTTCAGAGCCATACCTAACTCTGCCGTACTTTGAGTCTTGTAAATCTTTTTGGGGGAAGTTCTGAATTTTTCTGATATTCATTCTTCTGCTCCATTAGCTGCCTCATACTTTCTTATCTTCTACTCTACTCTCATGGAATCAATGCCTTCAGCTTATAAATGACTAACACCTCTTCAATTAAAAGAGTTCCTAAGACCTTTTAGGTGATTGGTACTATCTTATTTATTTAGTTCATAAAAAATTATTTGTTTGCTTGCTTCTGGGAGTTGCATATTTATGCTTAGAATCTGGTGGAAGTTATTCTTTTAAAGGCCACTCATTGCCTTATAATAGTCAATTAAAAAAACCTAATCTATCTATCTATCTATCTATCTATCTATCTATCTATCTATCTATCTATCTATCTATCTATCTATCTATCTACATCCTGACTGTAGTTTTCCCTCTCTCCTTTCCCCCCAGTCTTCCCCCACCTTTGCACTTTGCCTTTCTATCCACAACTCCTCCTTTTTTTTTTTTTTTTTTTTAAATCAGGAAAGACAGGCCTCCCATGGATATCAACCAGCTATGGCATATCAAGTTGCAGTAAGAGTAGGCACCTCCTCTCCTATTAAGGCTAGACAAGGCATCCCATTGGAGGAGAGGGTCCCAAAGGCAGGCAACAGAGTCAGAGACAGGCCCTGCTCCCACTGTTAGGAGTCCCACAAGGAGACCGAGCTACACAACTGCAACATATGTGCAGAGGGCCTAGCTCAGTCCTATGCAGGCTCTGGTTGACAGTTCAGTCTCTGTGAGTACCTGTGAGCCCAGATTGGTTGATTCCATGGGTTTTCTTACAGTGTCCTTGATCCCTCTGGCTCTTAAAATTCTTCCTCCCTCTCTTCTGCAGGATTCCCCAAGTTCTACCTAATGAACCTTTTGTTTTAACATAATATTTTTATTGCTTATTTGGGAATTGCACATAATGCATTCTGATCACCTTTACTTTCAAGTCCTCTTAGGTCCACCCCCAACCTGTGGTCTTCCCCCTCCAAAAAGATAAAAATATTGTGTTGTCCATATAATCACTGGAACATGGTCAAACTCCTGGTGACCAGACCCTTAAAGAAAGTTGAGCCCTTTCCCACCTCCCTCCTGCCAATAGCCACCTATTGTGGAGGGCTGCACTTCAGCACACTTAACACAATTATAAAGAGTTCTCTTTGATGGCTTCCTCTCTAGGTTGTTACATTTTTTTAGGAAGGGGGGGGGGAATGTGGGAGTGGGAGTTGTCACAAAAGCCTTCAATGTCTCTCTTTCTCAATTGTGAGTCTGAAGTCATAGAAAACGCTGCAGAAGATGCTTCATGACCTTTATAGTCACCAGGAGCACGGAGCATAGACTTTCACATGGTGTCTGGTCGCAACATAAACTCTGGCATCAGTACTTGCTATGGGCCTCAGCATGGTCTCTGGTGGCAGTGTGGGCCATGGGTATCAACATGATCCCCAGCGGCAGCCCAGCTCACGGACATCCATATGGCTTCAGGCAGTAACATAGACTACGCACATCTGCATGGCTTTCAGTGGTAATACTAAGAGCCACGAACATCAGCACGGCCCCCAGATACAGCAGGACCATTGACCCAGTTGTGTCTCTGATGGCATCATGGCTCATAGGCATCAACATGTCCCCCACAGAAAGCCTTTTATAAACTATAAACTTATCAGGGTATGTGGTACGGCTATTTTTGGTTTTCAACTTGAATACATATGGAATTAACTAAAACCTGTGGCGTTTTAGTTAACAAAATTATCAAGACAGTTGGATTATCCTGATTCACCTACTGTGAGAAACAAGAGATTTTTTTTTTATAGAACAATAAACACCTTCATTACATGAGCTATGAACGATGGTTTATTTGCCTTTCCGGGCTTTGATCTTCCTCAGATAGAACTCCAGCTCCTTCCCCCTAGAACATAGCCATCTGCTCAGCCACACCTGCCTGGTCTTGAGGCAATGCAGGCAAGAAGCTTGCCCTGCTGGAACTGCTCCTCCAGGAGGCTGCTGATTTCCGCGTTCTTTTTTTCTCTCATCATGTTTCTTCTGAGTTTTCTTTGATAGTTTTTTGTTTAAAATCTCTTCCTCAGACAATGCAACCACTCCTGATGAGAGCTAATAGACTAGGATCAGAAGGAAGGAAAGGAAGACCTCCCCTATCAGTGGACTTGGGGAGGGGCATGTGTGGAGAAAGGGGAGGGAAGGTGGGATTGGGAGGGAGGGAGGGATTTATGGGGAGATACAAAGTGAATAAAGTGTAATTAATAAAGAAAAAAATGGGACCTCATGAAACGGAAAAGCTTCTGTAAAGTAAAAGACACTGTTGTCAGAACAAAATGACAGCCTACAGACTGGGAAAAGATCTTCACCAACCCTATATCTGACAGAGGACTAATATTCAGAATATATAAAGAATTCAAGAAGTTAAAACGCAACAAATCAAGTAATCCAATTTTAAAATGGGGTATGGAGCTAAACAGAGAATTCTCAATTGAGGAATACCGAATTGTTAAGAAATGCTCAACTTCCTTAGTCATCAGGGAAATGCAAATCAAAATGACCCTGAGATTTCACTTTATACGCATCAGAATGGCTAAGATAAAAAACTCAAGTGACAATACCTGCTGGGAAGGATGTGGGGAAAGGGAAACCCTCCTCCATTACTTCCTCTTTTTTAATTTTTTATTCATGGAGTATCACTTTGTATAAAGTACAGATGATTCACAACAGTTGTATTGTTCTCTTGAATAACAATAATGGTATGGTTTTCCTATTTTTGTAGAGGTGAGTCTGCTGTATTAAATCAGGTACTTTGCAAAAAAGAAAAATCTCTTCCTCCTCAGAAGTCAGCTTGGCCCCCTTCTTGCGGCCCCGGCACAGTCCGTAGTGGGACGCGTACCACTGTTAGTTCGGTGTGCTGTCAATAAGCACAATGCATTTCTTCACCAGAGTCTTGGTGAAGACAGGCTCGTTATTGGATGCATTGAAGACAATATCAATGATCAGAGCCCTAGGAAAAGTTCCCCACACCCAATCGCAGGGCATGGAGCTTCTTATTGCCTCCTCCAACTTGGACTGTGCGTATGCGACGAGGGCCAATCTTTGTGTTGGCAGCAGGCTGTCCCAGCTCATACTTCCGCTTCTTGTGGTAGGTTAGGGCTTTCTCTTAGCCTCGGTCTTGCGCTGCTTGTGCCGGTTGTCCCTAGAGATGCCCATCGCTTGGCGTTGGCTGGAAAGAGGAAGCACAAGGCTTCGCGGTCCGGTTTCTAAAACACAGCCCCTGCTTCCGAGAAACAAAGAGATTTAGTGACTCTGTATAAAACGTTTGACAATGTATGGAAAAATCAGGAAAATATTGATGCTGGCTGGTTGTTCCTAGCATCGCTGGATAAACTGACAAAAGAAAAAGATGAGCTCTGTGATAAAAACATCCAATTTATAGCATCTCAGAATATGGTGAAAGCCTACAATAAACTTAGTGATAAAATTGACCGTCTCCAGATATGTATAAATAGTCTAAGTTTTTTCTAAATGTGCCGTGTGAAAGAATCTTCTCTCCAGCAGCCACGGAATTCACGTTTCAGAAAGTTAGATCAAACTAATTGTACGATTGGCTGAATTACAGAGAAAATTCAAGCTCCAGTCTCAGAGGGTGTCAGTGGTTAAAGGGTAAAGAAAGGGTGAAGATGTGTCGGAGGACTCTACTGTGGCTGAGAACTTGAACTTCCAGGTTCTTACGGGTTTATCTCATCTGGAGGAAGTCTTTCAACCCTTAGGAAAAGATGCTCCTGGGAACTCCACCAACTGAAGGCCTTTTTGCCTTTCCCTGAGATAATTAATCCTTCATTGTCTCATAAAGAATGGCTTTTCCTGGAGATCCCAGCACAGACAACACTGATGTCCCTCAGGGCCCACCAACAGTTTCCTTTAGACCTATAATCAAACTTAAGGATGAAAAGGCTCCTGGAAGGGAGATAGAAAGTGTAGTCTAAGAACAGGTATTATACACCACTAGAAAGCTTAATGATTTTGCTAAATTTTCAAGCAGAAGTCTTGGAATATCTGTGGGAATAGATTTTAGGGGTGTGGGATAATGGGGGAAGGAACATATAACTAGATCAGGATGAGTTTACTGATACAGACCCACAGGGTGGGGATTCTAGGTTCAGTATGGAAGTTCACCCAGCTAAAAAAATGTGTCAAAAGTTCATAGCTGGTTAACGCATCTGTCAGAAGATGGCCTACTGAAATGGAGGTGGAGATATCTGATGTCTCTTGGCTAAGAGTTAATGAAGAGATTTTAAAGCTCAAAGAAATTGCTAGAGTTTGGATACACTGCGTAAAATCTAATCCTCCACAATGGAAGGTCCAGAAGACATACCCTTCACACAAAGTGGTGAGGGGGCACCAGCACACCTTAAGAGCTTTGTTGTCACCCTTCTCCTTGTGGCAGACCTTAGGGTTGGAGATGCTGCTGCTCACTTAGATGATTTGAATGTTATGGGTTTAATTGGGCCCTGAAGCAGCAGGGGCCAGGTGGCAGCATTGTATTTCCAAAGTTGAGGTGATTGTAATGTTCATAATGGGCAACATAAACAAAGCAATGTCTATAACAATCTATCTTTGTAACTCTTCTGTTGCTGTGAAGAGACACTATGACCAAGGCAACTCCGATAAAAGAAAGCATTGAATTGGAAACTTGTTTACAGTTTCAGAGGTTATTATTATCATCATTTGTTTTAGTGGAAAGCATAAAGGCATGCAGGCAGAACATGGTGCTGGAGAAGCAGTGGACAGTCCTACATCCTGGTCTGTAGGAAGAGAGAGACAGAAAAAAGAGAGAGAGATTGATTCTTGGCTTCTCATGGGTTTTTGAAACGTCAAAGCCCACTCCAGTGACAATCTTCTTTTGCCATGTCTCAATTGAAGTAGATGTAGTCACTTACAGTCAAATATTGGGCAGAGCACAGGGAGCCTTGTTGAAGAGTTTGGGGAAGGATAGAAGGACCTAGAGGGGACAGGAGCTTCACAAGAAGACCAACAGAACCAACTAATCTGGGCTCAGGAGGGCCTGCAGAGACTGAAGTACCAACCAAAGACCATGCATGGACTGGATCAAGGCCTCCTCCATGTTTAGACCCAGTGGGCAACTTGGTCTTCTTGTGGGTCCACTAGTAAAGGGAGAAGGGCCGGTTTTTGAGATGGACTCTGGTGCATGCTTTTCAATCACTTTTCACTGGTGGGACTGTCTTGCCAGGTCACCATGGAAGAGGATGTGCTCAGTACTAATGTGACTTGAAGTGCTGGGGTGGTCTAGTAGGTGGGGCCTTTCCTGAGTGGCAGGGGAGGGGGAAAGAGAGAGAGGGAGAATTGGACCAGGAGGAGAGGAGGATGGGGACCAAGATTGGGATGTAAAGTGAACAACTAAATAAATGAAGTTAAAAGTTTAAAAAGGCAACACATCATAATTCTTTTTGAACATATTTTTTTACTGATTGTTTGTGAATTTCATATCACACACCCTAATTCTACTCATTTTCCAGTTCTTCCATATTAGTAATCCCCCCAAAAGAAAAAGACTCATTTTTCCCTTTAGGCAACAATCTGTTTCTGTGTCAGCTGTAGCCGTCACAGCTCACACCTGTCACAGCTGTTGCATCTCCAGTTCTGCTGTGCATGTACCATTCCACATCTCTGTCTTTTCCTCCTCTCCACCACCTGTTGTAGTGGCATTGGAAGCTTCTGTGTGTCACTCAGTATACCCTTTTTTCCCAAACAGCTTTACTTGTGAATGAGCATTGCAATAAGTCTGGTTCAAGGCTTCTGGTTTCTGCTACACCATCGATACTAGACCCTCATGGAGCTTTCTCTCAGATATCCTGCTGTTGTCCTGAGTTGTAGATCCTGTGGTTCCACAGGACTGGCTCCTTCACATGCTCCAGCAGCTCATATGTGGGGTAGATATTGGGGTGGGCCAACTCAAAGCCCTGGGTCTGGACCTGGGTGGTAGCTGAGTTGGTCAGCCTGTCAGCTCTCCTGTACTCATGTCACAAAGGCCAGCTTTCCTGAGCTACCCAGGAGAGGGGCGGAGCTAGCTCTCACATGAGTAGCAGCCTACAAGGGGTGAGGTCATCTCTCCTGTGCTGCTCGGAAGAGGGGCAAGGGCAGCTCAGCAAGGCCCTGGGACATCAACATGGCTTCAGGCTGCAGCCTAGAGCATGGACATTCACACGGCTTTTGGTGGTAGCAAGAGCCATAAACATCAATACTGACCGTGGCTGCAGGAGGGCCATGAACCCAGACATGGTCCTTGTTGGTAGCACTGCCTGGACAGCACTGAGGAGAAGTGCTTGGCCTAGCCTGCTGGTCTGAAAGGGTTAGCTAAGGTGTTGATGGGAAAGTTCGAGGGGCTGCCCCTCCTGAAAGGGATGGGTGTCCTGGCAGAACTCCCAAAGTTCTGGTGGCTGTTTTCCTTGTTCCACCTGGAGTATCGTTGATTAAATATTCGGCCCTGTGGAGTCAAGAAGATTTATAAACATTTCTTTATTTCTTGAGAATGTCCTTGGACTTAGATAGTTTCCCAGAAGGGTCTTTTTCTAAATAATTATGTTATTGTTGGCTGATGGATCAAAGACGACTCCTGTGTGAGAAAGAAGAAGTTGCTTGCCTAATTTCAAACTATATATGCTGATGCTGGACAATAAACTTTGCTACTTGCCACCAGAGCAGTAGTCCGTCTGTTCCTTTAAGGCGTTCGTGGAGCTGGTCTCCGTCACAGCACCATGGGCTCAGGTGGCAGCACAGGCCTCTCATACCAGGTTATTTCTCACCACCATTCCATTCCTTCCACCTCTCTTCATAGGTCCCAAACAGCTCTGCTGCTCTTTCTCTTCCGTCTCTTCACCACATACTTGCTCATCGTAGTGGTGCCCACTGAGGGCAGACCTCTGGCTGCTTTCCACCCAGCCCTGTGGTAGCAGCTGGGCCTTTTCTAATCCTTCTAATCCTTTCAAATAGTGCCATTTCCTGGTGACTAAGGATTCAAATATGTATGCTATAGAGTCCATTCTTATTCAAATCACCACATGGCCTGACCCATATTAGGCAGCACAGTCAAAGAGACTTTTTTTTTTATGGTGGTATGACTCATATGGATCTTTGGTACTGGCTAATCAGCCATGATGTGTCAAAGCATGAAATAGATAAGGAAGCATATTGCATTTTATTTGATCTTTATATAAAGAAAACTTCTCAGACAAATGGAAGAAATAGGGGAAAGAGAGAATGTTAGCCTATGCAACAATTTCCAGACTTAAGCTAGATTGCAGATTCAAAACCCCTTGAATAAAAGAAGGTTGAGTCCTAAAGAAGGACCCTGCTAAACAACTAAGAGTTTTACTGTTATTCCTCCTATCCTTTCCCAGAGATACTGACGGCCTTTTTTACAAGGGTAACTGCACACTGGGAGAAAGGAAACAATCAGACTTTCTGGGGGCTATTGGAGGCTGGTTCAGAACTAAAATTGATTCAGAAGACCTCAAGGAATATTGTGGCCATCTAGTTGAAGTAGAAGCTTCTGGAGGTCAGGTGATTAACAGTGTTTTGACTGAAGTCCAAATCACAGTAGGTCCAGTGGGCCCCTGAACTCATCCTCTAGTTATTTATTTCCTGGGAATAAGTAGTATAAAGAAACATATATAAATTCATAAGTTTATATATATATATATATATATATATATATATATATATGGATAAAATGTACCTTTGGGAGATCCAATTTCTTTTACTAAATATCATTATGTTAAGATTTATTTTGTTTAAAATATAATTGTTTATTATTTTTATCACTTTTTATCCTTTGCTGGGAAATAAATAACTACAGGATGAGTTCAGGAGCTCACTGGACCTACTTTAACATATATATATGTTTGTGTATATACATATATATATACACACATATATGGATACATGTATATATACATACATACATGTATACATATATAAGTTAGCAGAATTCCCACAGTATACCCACACAATATGCCAAAATTAAAATATATAGCATAATCAATATTGACGATGCATACATTCATGAAACCACTACCATAATTAAGCATTTTGTGCTGAGATTGGCAGATTATACCTATATTCACAGCACTTGGGAGACTGAGATACCATGAATCTAAGGCTAGCTTGGGTTACTATGTAGGACTGTGACTCAAAAAAAATTATCTCTTTGGCTCTGATTTCTTTATAGGGAAGTAATAATATGTTTTATGTTACTATCAGTTAGTTTGCATTTCTAGAATTTTTTGTGAATGGATAAAATGTACCTTTGGGAGATCTAAGTTCTTTTACTAAATATAATTAGGTTAAGATTTATTTTGTTTGTCAATTGTTTATTCTTTTTATCCTTTTTATTAGTTATGAATATATCATTTTGTTTTCAACAACTTTTAATATTAAAGAGGTATTTATCAAAACGATGTGAAAGATATACAATTAACCATAAGATCTGTGGGACAACTCAAAATGTGAAATCTATTTTATAGAAGAACTGAGAACAAAAAAAAAATCAAAGAATTAGAAACATTTAAACAAATTGTTTGGGGCATCATCACATTTTTATTAAATGCAACCTGTTTTTGATATTTTCCCCATCAGACTTGTCTTCAGGTGGCAGATACTCAAATGTTTACCCGGAAGAACACTGAGCTTAGGAGACTAAAATTCTAACTAAAGCACAGTCCATTAGCTACCTTATGACTTTAGACAAGTTGTGTATCTCTAACCCCTGCTCTCTGTCCCGAGAAATGAATGATTTGCTACAGGTCAGCTGCAAGGTGTCTTCCAGCTGCAAAGCCTTCACACTTCTAGAACTGCGGCTGCATTTCTGCTTAAGACAGAGATTCAGGTGGAAATGGAATGAGTTGCTGCAATGAGCAGACTAACTCTCCACACAACGATGCCTAGACTATCAGTTTTCTGTGCACCCGGTGTTCTCTCTTAATGATATAGGAAGCTGGGCACAAAGAAGACATCTGGTTTTTCTCTGCTCTGCCAGGCCTACTGATGCTCAGGAGGTTAGGCACTTTAAAACAAGACATGTAAAGTTTTCGACGGTATAAGCCTAGAGTTGGTTACTTTTGACAAGTTACAGACCCACAGGGATTGTCTGTTAAGGCGAACAACCCAGAGGAGAACATAACTTTTTAATTAATCTCCTGTGTTTTTCTGGCTCATGCCAACATCACAGATAAGACACAGGATGCCTCTAGTGGTTCATTATAGCTCCTCTCTCATTAATTGCCCTCTGCTCTCAAAATGCTCCTCTCGGGGAAAGAGGAGCTGAGCTCCTCAGGGGATCTCATTAAATGCATCATGGTTATATGGTGGTTAATTCATGTAAATGAATTAGTGTTATCAACGAGCCCTGCATCGTATGTACACAGAGGAAGGAACCACAATCTCTAGTCATACTCAGGAGAGCACTGTTTGTCAGTCAAAAGTTGATTCTTGGAGAAGGAAGATAAAGGAACCCTGAGATCCATCACTTGTAATTTCAGAAATATTAAGCATGAAAGGATAGAGTATTAAATCTGTGTAGAATTTGAACATGTTGTTTTAGAATATATTTCTGGAACAAAAGTAAAAGTGATTTGTCATTTTAGGGAGGCTGACCAGCTCCAGAAGCTCTTCTAAGTTGCCTTTGTCTACCTGTTGAAACTGTCAACATCAGGAAGTGACTTAAACATATTCAGAGGCTGAATGCTTTTAGTCCACTGTGAAAAGGAGCTAGGAGAGAGGATGGACTGAGCCTACGATCTCAAGTCTAGGTAAATGGTAGTAATAAATGTGGATAGTAAAAGTCAGGAAGACGCAGTTGTTTGTGTCAAAATTTAGGTTAGATTTTTGATGAATGACAAGATGTTCTAAGCAATGAAAACTGAGTTTGTTAGGAAGTCATTAGTTTCCTTTGTGCTCTTGAATCACTAGAAATATTAACAAGGGACATTATGGAATTTTTGTATGAATTATAATGAATTGTAATATATTTGCAACTTGCTGAGGTTTAGGTGATAAAGTTGCAGTAGCAGCATTTCTCAGAAAATTGTAATGGAGTTTTACAACTCTGGGTTAGCAATGGGAATCATTCTCTTAGGACTGGGTAGTGCACACTTGGATGACTACCTGCAGGGTCATATCAGGTTAGGGATTTATATGAAAATAAATAGGGGCTGGGGGTGCAGCTCAGTGGAAGAGCATGTGTTTAGTGTGAATGCAGTCCTGGGTTCAGTTCTAAGCACCAAAGCCAAATGAAGAAATAATAAAATAAATCAAAGTAAAACCAAAAGATTTACATGTTTCCTCAGACTATTTATTAATGCACAACAGAAGTGATAATCAAAGATACAAATAGTGCCACTTAAAAAAAGAACAAAAGGTTAAGTCTGGAAAGGGAACCTCAGAGAATGTATATAGAAAGGGGAAAAGTAATAGTTTTAGAAGTAGTGAGTGTTAATGTAAAAAAATATCCTCTTGAATGGCCAACCAATGGCTGGCCCAACCTAAGACCCACCCCATAGAGAGAGCCAACCCCTGACATTATTAATGATATTTTGCTATGCATGCAAACAGGACCCAAGCACAACTGTCCTCTGAGAAGCTCCACTTAACAGTAGAACAGATGCTGAGACCCACAGCCAAACTTTAGGGGGAGCTAGGGAAATCTGGAGGAGTGTGGGGAAGGATAGAAGGTCCTGGAGTGGACAAGAACCCCTCAAGAAGACCAACAGTGTTAACTAACCTAGACTCATAAGGGCTTGCAGATTCTGAAGCCCTAACCAAAGAGAATGCATGGACTGGCCTAGGCCCATGACACATATATAACTGATAGGCAGCTTGGTCCTCATGTGACTCCCCTTAGCAATAAACGTAACATGTGTCATATCTGATATCAACTCAGTTGCCTACTTTTGGATCATTTTCTCCTAGTTGGGATGTCTTGCCTGGCTCAAAAGAAGAGGGTGTACTAAGTCCTGAAGCAATTTGATGGTCTAGGATGGGTTTGTGGGGTGGGGCTCCCCTTTTCTGAGGAGAAGGGAAGGGGGTAAATGGGGAAGACTGTGAGAGGGTGGGACTGGAAGGAGAGGGGAGGAGGCGGGCTGTGATCAGAATGTAAAATGAATAAATGAATACAATTATTAAAATAAAATAAAATAAATCTACCTTACATTGGAAAAACCTACCCTCTTAAAATGGAGTATCACATAGTTTATTCTGGGGCCAAATATGATTGATTATGGCCTGGGAACACAGATTTTGGTTACTTCAAACACCATATTACAGCATAGTAATGATTTCAATAACTTTGTATAGTAATAGAATGAAGAAAGATATAAGTAAAGACATTTAAAAAACACATTTATGGTTCCTGGTCCTGAGGTAAGAACCTTAGACAATGGAGGTAGAGAGCCTATACTTTTGGCATAAACCCTACCTCCCCGACCTGCCTGAGAACCATATGTCATGTGCCACGTCTTCTTTCCAGGTAGGGACTCTACATTCTGAACACCAGCTCCACCTGTCCACATAGCCTCCCCTCTGGCCCTGATTTAAAACCAGAGTCCCTGTACTCTTGCTTCCAACGCCACCAATCCCTTCTACAGGTAGGGACCTTAGACTCACCACCAACTCTACCCAGCCCCACAACCTGTCACAGGACCTCTGTTTAGAGGTAAGAATCCTAGACTCCCACTGTCCACTCCATAAATCCTTGTGGCCCACATTCCATCTTGCCCTCTCTAGCTAAAGACATTAGACTCATACAACTAACTCCATTTGCCCCTGCTGCACGAGGAGAAGTCCTGAGCTCATCTCCTAGACTCCTCAAGATTAACTGTGAGAATCTTCTCCACAGAAGGTCTATTCCTGGGCTTAGAAACTCCACATAGACTGAGTTGAACAGGATTACTTCTCAATTTACCCTATTTGAACAGCATCAAATTGCCCCAAGACTGAACCCTAAGTTTCATTCAACTGATCTACAATTTTACAGGTTGAGGTAACAGAAAACATATCAACAGAGGAGATCTCCACTCAAACAAAGGAGAGACAAGGTTCCCATACTAAAAAAAACTACCGAGACCCCCAACTCCATGCGTATTCAATACAATGTGTTACTGTAAAAAAAAAATCAGTACTCCCATAGTACTGTTCCTTGAGAAAAGCAACTTAGATGTCATACAAAACAATGATTTCAAAATAGCAATAACAAATATGATGAAAGAACCCAAAGAGGATATTGGTAAGTGCCAGAGTGAAGACTGAAAACACAGTTGAATAAAATAACCAAAAATCCAAGTCATGAAATAGAATTTAGTGAAGAGATAGAATCTCTGAAGAAAAGCAAAAAATAAAATAAAACTTAAATGAAAATTTCAGGAATTCAAGTAAAATTTTCAGAGAAAAGCTTTACTAATAAATTGGATCAAATGGAAGAGAGACTATCAGGTCTTTAAGGAAAAGTAGAAGAACTGGATTACTAAACAAAAGAAAATATAAAGTCTTTTCCCCCATGAATAGAACATAGTCTAACTCTGGGACAGTATAAAATGGCTAATCTTGTGAGTCATAAATATAGAGGAACAAGAAAAGACCCAGGTCAATCAGTGGTCCAAAAATATTTTCAAGAAAATCATTGAAGAAGACTTCTCTAATCTACAGAAAGAGATGTCAAGGATGAAGAAGCATTGCAAAAAAGCAAGTGGACAGGATCACAGTCAAAAAAAAAATCTCTCAATATTATAAAATAGTCAAAATGATAAACTTTCCATGATAAAAATAGATTTAAAAATTTATGACCACCAAAGAGGATACTGAAAGAAATACTTAGATTTAAAGGCAAGGTTAAACATACCAAAGAAGGCACAAGGAATAGATAAACAATTCCCCGAACACTAAAATGAAAGTGGTCTAATAAAACAGCACAAAGCAATAATAGGATAGAGAATAATATACATTCTTCTTCTTTTTTAAAATTTATTTATTTTTATCTAAATCACAGGTTAGGTTTTTTGCATCCCATGCGTAGCCCCCTCCTTAATTCCCTCCCACCCTCCCCAACCCTCCCTCAACTCCTCCCCGCCCCCTCCAAGTCCACCAATGGAGGAGGATCTCCTCCCCTTCCATCTGACCCCAGCTCCTCTTGTCTCCTCAGGGCTGGCTACAATGCCCTCCCCTGGGATCTAGCCAGGCTGTTACTCCCTGGCATGTATGGGGGAGGGTCGAAGAGTCAGCCATCAAGTTCAAGACTGAAACATTCCCTGTTTCCCTTACTAGGGTCTTCAGTTCGACAATGAGCTATCATGGGCAACATCTGAGCAGGGGTTCTAGGCCATATCCATATATGGTCCTTGGTTGGAGAAACTGTCTCATATAAGACCCTTGTGCCCTGCTCAGTTTGATCTTTGTGGAGCTCTTTTTCTCCCCAAGTCTTACTAACTTCCCTTATTTTTATTATTACTTCCCGCCCTCTACCAAGGGCTTAATTGTGAGTCTTAATATCTGCTTTGATACATTGCTATACTGATTCTTTCATAGGTCCTCTTTGGTATGCTCCTGTCCTATTGCTTGTTTTCTCCTCCATTCAAAGTTCATCCTATTAGTTCATCTAAATGAGCATTGATCATACCAACCTGGGTCCTCCTTCTTGTATAT
>CM053745.1:9911524-9924423 GCA_028658305.1 Pachyuromys duprasi | reverse complement strand
ACAATGTTGGGCTGGGAGGAGCCAAGGGACAGGAAAGAGCGGGAGGAGAAAAAGGTGAGAGAGAACTTGGAGGAGAGCTAGGGGAAGGCAGAGCTGGAGGAGAGATCATGGAACAGTGTGGAGAGATGGACTGGACCTAAGATATCACTAAAAGCAAGTATAAGGTGGGAAATCTAAATGTTAGGAAACTATGAGGGCTTGGGGGTTTAGGAGGGAGTAACTATTGCCCAGCATTGTGTTCTGGGTTAACTAAATAAACCCAGTCTCTGTGTGGTGATTTGGTTATACAGCTGCTTAGTACTAACAGCAGCTTTACTAAAAGATACAGCAACAGTAAATATTGAGTAATTACAACATCAAGTTCTCTATTTTTCCTCTACAGCTTATATCCCCTAACAAAGTCTTTCAAGTAATGTAAAAACTATGTGGTTACATTCTATTTTTTTGTGTAGTAAATGATTACAATGAGTACGAGTAAAAAAAAATAGCATGTACCCCAATACCCTTATATGACTAAACATTTTATGTATTACAACTGAAAAACAAATTATTCCAAAGACCCACATACATTCCTGGCTAAACAACTGTTATAGATTAACAAAGTGTAAGCAAGCAAGGTATTCTTCTGTCAGCTTTTTTACTGGCAGGCTGCATTTTGCAGTTATTTTTAAAAAAGGATCGATCATTTTATTATTTATCTCAAAAAGTTATCATAAAGATCTTAAAAGAATCACAAATCTAAACCTTTATATATGAAAAACAATCAGCCATTTCTACCTTAAACCCTCAGGGTGCAAACCTACTCGTTAACAATTTTTTATTAAATCATAGAATCAGGAAGCCAAGGACATACATGGTTACAAGAAATTAATCATATCCCTTGATTATCAACTCATCTTTTGCAAGAAAGGCATGTCAATTGTCAGTAGCCTGTTCTTGTTCCTTGACCTCAACAAGCCCCTCATTCAACTATCAAAATTTTGTCTTTCTAAATTTTAAATTGTTCCCCAAGATCTTCCACATCAAAGCTATTAACAAGCATCTTAACCTAACTTTACTAACAACCTACATCTCCAAATTCTTTCTAGTGGTGGTGGTTGCATCATTAATCTGCTCCAGCAGCAATACTTACAAAAGATCAACCACTATTATTGCAAGCACCAGCGACACTGCCCAGTGAGGGGCTGGAAACCCCCTTAGAGCTTCATACAAGTCACAGATTATGAGAGACCATGAGGACGACAAGCAGAGCAATGCTCCATAACAGCATGAGGTCCTCAGAACATGTGGTCCTCAGGGCTCTGCCTTTTCAAGACACCATCCATCGTGGTTATGCTAACTGGTGAGCTGTCCTCCATGAGTTCTACAGCTGTTTGCTGTTCCTCTCACATGCCCTCCAACACATGACCAAAAACAACTTTGTGATAAGAACATTTATTTCATCTTGTAGCTTATAGTCCACCCTGAAGGGGCTTGAGGACAGGAACGTGGAAGGCAGAAATTAAATGAGAGGCCATGTAGGAATGTTGTTTCCTGGCTTGCTCTCTGTGGCTCACTTGGCTTGCTTTTTATATACAACCCAGGACCACATTCCCAGGGTTGGTACCAGCCACATTGGTTTGGGCCCTCCAAAATCAATCACTAATCAAGAAATTGCCCCCACAAACTTACCTATAGGGTAATCTAGTGAAGATATTATCTGAATTGTGGTTACCTCTTCCCAGATGACTACAGCTTGTACAAAGGTGACAAAAAAAGAAATCCTAACCATCACTCCTACCATGTCTACAAAGTGAGATACCTGCTGATGACGCAATAAGCTCTGGTTTCAGGATAAAAATCAAGCTATGGCTGGCTTGATAAATTCCTCCCAGCTAGTTATGTAGAATGCTGGGGAGAAAGGTCATCTGTAGCATTACGCAACAGTGAGCCTTGAATGTTACAATATCGACTGCCAGGAAAAACATGCCCATGTGCAACAGTGGCATGAAGATTGGGGGGGGGGGTAACCAACACCTTTCTGACAAGATTTGAGACTTGCTTCACAGGAGAGAATTTCTGCCTGTTATTTTAAACCTGGTCAGAGCCCTAAGGAGTGGGTAACCTCCTACTTTTGTTTAACTAAGTGGACATGTCAAATTATCTTCTAAATATTTATGCTTATATCCATAGATGTAAACTTGATCAAAGCACCTTCTACAATAGACAAAAATTAATACAGATACCGTTAGCTGGTCAAAGTGCTTAGAGGTCCCACCCCTAAACATGATATCTATATCAACTGCTGCCCAAGACTCAAATAGTATCTAAGATGAGGGAACGGAAAGAAGGTAAGAGTCGGGAGACAGAGAGACGCTATGAAATGCTGTCTTCTGGGCATGACATGGCCGTTGCACTTGTGAAATCACTGAATTTATGGTCACCTGCACAATATTAAGTCAACATCCGTCGCTGTTCCAGCAGACAGCACAAACTGGACAGAGAAGGTAACCAAATAAAAGGAAAAGACATAAAGGTAGGAGGAAAATGTGTTAGTCAATGGGGAGAGCAAATAGAGGGATGGAGTGGATATGATTAAGATACATTTATACATATATGCAACTGGCAAAAATAAAAGATTTTTTTAAAGATTATATAATAAAGGCCTGGCCTTTTTGATCACCTCCCCTTGGGCAGAGGGTGCAGCCTTGGCAGGCCACAGAGGAAGATGGTGCAGCCTCCTTGATGGACCTGAGAGGCTAGGGTCAGAAAGAAGGGGAGGAGGTCCTCCCCTATCAGGGGACTAGGAAAAGGGCATAGGGGGAGAAGATGGAGGAAGGGTGGGACAGGGAGGAGACAAGGGAGGGAGCTACAGTGGAGATATAAAGTGAATAAATTGTAATAAATTAATTTTTGACTGGACCTGGGTTATTTATTGATACTCAAGGGGCTTCAGTGACTGTGTGGGAGACTGGTGCCTGGACCTTTGGCTCCAGCCCAGCCCTCATTACCTGTGTGGCTACTCCTCAGGATTTCTTCCCTTTGTGGGGGGTGGGGGGACCTAGCCGCAGGGGAAAAGGAGGAAGTAGGCTAAGGCCCAGTAGCTTTTCCAGTGTGTGAACCTATAAAAATAAACAACTGCACTCTACCAAGGGCCTACCTGTCTAGGGCACTGAAGTGCTAGAAGGGGATAGGCCCTGCTCAGGGTCATGAAGTAGGGCCAGGTTGGAACCCCCTTCGCTTTCCCCAAGGGTCCTGGCTGCTCTTCCCTAGGTCACTTCCTCGATAGTCTGCCTATTCCTTCTCCTGCCCCCAACCTCAGACAGTGTTTGAGTTAATGAGAGTCACACCGCTTCTTTGCATCCCTCCTCACCTCTGCCCCAAAGGAAATTTCTGTCTCCAAAAACCAAAGCCACAGGACTGTGGGACCTGAGGCTAGAATAGAGTGGCCTGTGTGGGCCATTCCTGTTTTATCTACTACTAAATACTAGAAGTTCCTGAGGTTGCCCAGTACTGGCCAGAAAGAAACAGCCACAGAGACCTTAGAGCAGACCAGTAGGGAACCAGTGAGAACCTGATCTCTTGCTGACCATTGACCACTAAGCACCTAGCCAGTGATGAGCAGCCTTTGGATGGAGAGATAAATAAGGCCTTTATATTCACAGAAGAGCAAAGAGGAGTGGACAGGTGGTGGCAGCAGTGGGCTTGGCAGGGCGGGGCAGAACTGAGAACCTTGTCAGTGTGAAAAGATGCCCCAGAAGCGGGCTTTGTCCTCCTCATCCTTCTGCAGGATCCTTGTCTCCAGGGCCCGCAGCGCTCTGCCTATCACAGGCTCCAGGGCAGGGTCTAGCTCCAACACCTTGGCAAAGTCAGCCTGGACTTCCTGGGCTTTCCACACAGCAGCATGGGCCTTACCCCGCTTGAAGTAAGCCCTGACATTGTCATCCTACTTGTTGAGGATGGAGGAGCAGTGATCCAGCACTTCGTAGTACTCCTGGGCCACCAGCTTGCAGTGGCAGTAGTTGAGCAGCAGTGGTGTGATCTGCAGGTCCAGCTGGATCCAGTCAGATGACCCAGGCTGCTCCTTCACCTCCAGGTTCTTGAGGCAGGAGATGGCAGCCTCTTTCACCTGCCCCTCACAGTAAAACTTGCCCTTTCGGAGGATGAGTGGTACTGCCTTTGCCTTGTCCTCATCTGTCATTGCCCAGGAGTCCCTGCCTTCAGCATCTCAGTGTGGAAGATGAGAGGCTGAGGGTTCTGCTACTGGGCGTCCAGGTCTGCAAGGCCCGGGAAGCTGTGTTCATGCATCTGAGCAATTCCACAGCAATGCCACTGGTCCTTGCCCTCGGCGATGTTGCGAAGGCTCTTGGTCAGCAGCAGAGACAGAACTACATGCTTGACGTCACAGAGGAACTGAGAGACTCAATCCCCGCCCCCTGCCCTCCTCCCACTCATGGTGCACACGATCATCTCCCACACAGGCAACTTGAACTTCTTGCCAATGATGAGCTCCATGGGCTTGCCACGTGTTCAGCTGTCATCAGTATAGAGCCTTCATCATCACTGTTCAGCGTCCGAAAGTGGAATGTGGCCTTAATGCCCTGCTGAAAGTCAACTCTCCTCTGCCCTCCGGGATCACACGCTTTTGAATCCCGTCCTCTCGAAGTCTCGCGATGAGATCCGCCATCCTCCTTCCCTGCTGCTCCCTCATTAACTAATTAATTAATTTAAAAAACTGTCGTTGATATAAAAAAAATGTGCCTGAAAGATGGCAAACACCTTTAATTCCAGCTCTTGGGAGGCAGATGCAGGTGGAGCTCTGTGAATCTGAGGCCAGTATGGTCTACAGAGCAAGTTCTAGGCCAAAGATAGCTGCATAGTGAAACCCTGTCTCAAAAAGTCAGATAAATAGATAGGTAAATAGATAAATAAATAAACCAATAAAAGGAAATTTTATATAGTAAGAAAAAGCAAGATTGCCCCAAATTTAGCTATCCTGGGCTTTATACAGCTGCCCTTGTCATAAAATACACAGTATTTTATCATTTATTGTGCTTTAGCCATTTGGCTTTCAAAACAGAATAAAAGGAACACTTAAGAAAAATATCATTAAAAAATAAAAGACGGCTAAGGTTTAAGAGCACAGGCTGCTCTTCCAGAGGACCCAGGTTTGATTCTCAGAGCCCACACGGCATCTCACAACTGTCTACAACTCCAGTTCCAGGGGACCCTGTGCCATTTCTGGCCTCAGCCTGCTCTAGGAATACAAGTGATGGGCAAATGCAAGCAAAATACTCATATACATGAAATAATAAGATTTAAACTTTTTTTAAAAAAAAAGAAACCATTCTCTGTTAAAGTTATTTTTTATAAAACTGTGTTTGTTTCTCAGTTTCTCTCCTAACTTGGCTATCACACAAATAATTGAGACTCTTATATTTGTTTAATAATAAGTTTCACAACGTAATAACTGAGCAGTTGTTAACTCTATTCTTAACCCTCTAAAATAATCTGATTTTCTCCCAGCATTCATCCCAGAGGTACTTGCACTTCCAACCTTTTCCTACTCCAGCTCCTTTTCCTGGTCTCTCCTGGACCTCTACCAGTGGCCCAAACCCCTACTTCCTCTTCTAACACCTCCTCCCCTCACTGACAGGAAGTCCAGCCCTATTCTCTCTCCTGATGAGACATTGTCCATCAAGCCTCTTTATTGACATATCAGGGAACAACTGGGGAGCCGTGTTTATACAACATTGAGACAAAAGGCTCTCAGAACAAAGACTACAACCAGATATGGCTTTACAGAAATCAGCATGTGAATTATACAATAACCTTATACCTACGATTCTCAGTAAAAGTTTCCTCAAAATGTTCTCAGGTCAAATTGGGGTGTTTCAGAATGTTCATATACTAAGAGTTGAAGGGGGGAAATCTTCTGTTTCCAACATTTTTAAAGTTGCTCCCCTCCCCCCAGTTTTATGTGCAGGCAGCAGGTGTCTGGGGAGCACTGTGCACCGGCTGCACAGAAGTATGTGGCTGAGTCCCCAGGATGGGCAGCTGTGATGTTCAGGGAGAGATATTTGTTCTTCTTATTCAGTAGGACAATGAGTCCTTGTTCCTCTTTTCTCTCCACGCCTGAAATAACATTTATAAAGAACTGGAGGCCTGCCCCAGGCTCTTGCTTGTACCAGGAGAAGTAATAACTGTTATCGTCTGTGTAGGTGCAGGAGATAACAGCGCTGGCTCCCTCCTGGACACTCAGGTGGGAAGGGCTCTGGTCCACCTGCTCTCCTCTGCTCGAACCTGGGCAAACGAAACAGGAGGGAAACCATTAGGCCATTGTTCTCCAGACTTTGCTTTCCTTCCCATCGTGATTTCAGGCAATCTAAAAATGGTCTGTCTGTTCCTCAGACTAATAATGAGCACTGCCAAACAATTTGTTTCCCTAACTCTCACTCACAGTTTAGCTGTAACCACAAGCTCAGGAACAAAGGTCCAGCCAGTGTCTTCATTGCTCTCTCTTGGACCTGTGGTTTTCAGCCAGATGAGGTGCTTCTGTGATCAGCTCACCTCCTCTGTCCTCCACAGCACTGCAAGTTCTTTGTCTGCACAGAAGGCTGCTGACTGCTCTTGCAAAAGGCCACCAAAAAGTTTCTTTGTAAGTCTGCAGCAGCGGAGACGCTCTGCCACCTTGTGGATAGAGCCTACTTGCCTCACCGGCTGCTCTCCAATCCTCTTTAATCCTCTGTCTCCAGGTCACCCTGACACACTAAAAAAGCAAGTCAGTGAAGTAAGTCCCAAGTATATCCAATACCAAAATTGATATCCTGTAGCAGAAAGCAAATAGGGTAAAAAGAGAGAGCACAGAATTGCATTGCCCTCTTGTGTGCATATTGTATAGAGTCAGCCGGACTCTAATTGGTCCTTTGAATAATTGCCTACCCTTGCACAGTATGTGTCAGTGGACAGAGACTCTTTAGCTTTAGTACTCTGTACGCTGAATTGATGGGAGCCTTTTACTTGTGAGTTGATGTTCCGGTTTTAGCAAGCTTAATTCCTATTAGATCAATGTGGGCCGAGGATGACAGGAGTTCTTGTCAATTATGCTGACACCACTAAATTTTGGTATCAAGCAATTGTCCCTTTTTGTGAATTCTCATGTAAATATACTCAAAGTCACTCTCCATATTTTTAAGGCATGTCTTATAACCTGTAAGATTTTATGTGCTCACTCTTGGAATTAAGAAAAAGACTTGTTCTTTCCAAAACAAACAAAACTGCCAAGTTTTTTCTTAAGTAAGCTGGGAGTTTTCCATTCTTATTGAACAGGATTAACCTGTTTAAAATCAGCGAACTTGGTATCATTTAGTCTGCTAAGCAAATGAAAGTGAAATTCTTCCTCCTTGTTCTTCCACATTTAGTTGGTAACAATAGCAGCCAGCCGGGGAGATCATCTTTATTCAGCGCTTGGGAAAACTACACCTGTGGGAAGAGTTTAAGCACAAATATTGGACGAAGGGACAGAGACTCACAAAATATGTCATATATGTGATATTGCAGGCCTTGCTCCTTCAATTTCTGGTATATTCCCAATGGCAGGAACTAGGCAGTGTTGCGTATTGCCCTTTAATAAAAGTGGCCAATATGCTGCACTGGTTGGTTGGTTGTTTTGTTTTGTTTTTTAACTTGACACAAGCCACAGTCATTTGAGAAGAGGTGGCTTCAACTGAGAAAACAGCTCTGTCAAACTGGCATGGCAGCAAATCTTGGGGGCATTTTCTTGATGTGGGAGAGCCCAGATCACTATGGGTGGTGTCACCCATTGGCAGGTGTCCGTGGGGTCATATAAGAGATTAAGTTGAACAAACTATGAGAAAGCCAGTAAGCACAAATTCTTCTTGTCTCTGAACCTGTTCCTGCCTCCACATTCCTATCCTGAATTCCTGCCACGGCTTCCCTCAGTGATGGACTATGTATGAAGTTATGAGCTGAAGAGAACTTTTTCCTCCCACGAATTGCCTTTGGCCCTGGCATTTATCACAGCAATGGAATACAAACTAATACAGTTGTGGAGTAGAGGAAGGAAAAGGGCCTTCGTTGTTAACAATAGTTCCCTCCGAGCCTTTAGAATGTGATAAGAAATCTGGCATGATACTAAACTTGTTCCTCTTGAAGAACAGATTATCTCTTTTTTTTATGAAAATGCAATTTATTTAGAGAAACCAGGAAGAAAATAGCCAGAGCTAGAGAGATGGTATGGTGGTTAAGAACAGATTATCTTAGTGTGGTGGTTTGAACAAAGTGTTCCTGGTAGTCTCAAGCATTTGAGTGCTTGATCCCTAATTGGTGTCTATTTGGGAGACTTTTCTGGAGGAGGTATGTCCCTCAGGGCAGGCTTTGAGGTTTCACAATATTAAGTGGAGCCCACAAAAGATGACTGCTCAGACACAGTTTATAGCCAACTGAATGTCTTTATTCGAGCCATCTGGAACTTTACTAAGGTATTCAAATCTTAAGTATACCATGGAGTGTCAAGAGCACAGGGTTTTTGAAGGCAGGAAGCATGTCCTGGCATCTTGCTCAGCAGCTGCAGGGGACTTTGCGGAGGTAAGCAGTTTAACAGAAGCTAAGTAGTTAGGTTAGATGAAGGGCATTCTGTGCAAGCAGACAGTTTAACAGAAGCTAAGTTAGCTAACACATCTTGATCTTTGGTTCCTAGAATAGAGCTGGGTAATTTTCCACAGGATTCTCCATCAAGGAGATTAAATTCTAGTTAAACCTGAAATGACCTCAGCAAGAATACAAGATGGAGGAACCTCTGCACTGTCTTGCCTTGTCACAAAAAGGCCATGTAACATCCCCAGTTTGCGCTCTGCTTCCTGTGTGTGGATCAAGATGTGAGCTCTCAGCTGCTGTTTCCTACTGCCTACTGCCTGGTACCTCTACTCTGCCATAATGGATTCTAACCCTCTGAACTGCAATCTCCAAATAAACTCTTTTTCTATAAGTTACACTCTATTATCAGATCAATAGAGAAGTAATTAATACATTGAGATTATAAATATGTGGCTTACTTTATTTATTACAAAGATGACATAAAATATTAGGCTAAGGATTAACAGAGTGTCAAATAAAACCCTAATATGTGTAATTAGTGCTGTCTTAGTTGCTTTTCTATTGCTATGGTAAGACACCATGAACAAGGAAACTTATTAAAAAGAATTTAACTGTGGGGAGGGCTTGATTACAGCTTCAGGGGATGAGTCTATGACAGTCATGATGGGGTGCATGGCAGCAGCAAACAGAATATGGCGCCGGAGCTGGGAGTTTACATCTTATCCACAAGTAAGACTTAGAAAGAAAGCTAGACAGAGCCTGGCTTGGGCTTTTGAAACCTCAAACCCCATCCCCGGTGACACACCTCCTCCCATAAGCCCATACTCACTCCAAAAAGGCCACACCTCCTAATTCTTCCCCAGCTAACTGGGAACTAGCTCTAACTGGGAACCGAGCATTCAAATATATGAGCCTATGGGGGCCATTCTCATTCAGACCAACACAATTACTAATAAAAAAAATTATTTTAAAAAAAGAAACTGCATTTGAAGTGGAGGCTAGGGTGATAGCTGAAATTCCAGTACTTGAAAGGCAAGAGGACTGTCATAAGTTCAAGGCCCGCTCCAGCTCCATAGCAAGTTCTAGCCAAAACAGAAAGGAAAGAAAGGCATGGGATTGGGGGAGAAAACAGGAAAAGGAGGAAGAGGATGAAGATAGTAATAAGTTAGGCAGCAGGGGCAGACATAAAAGAAAGAAAGAATGAAAGAGAGAGATGGAGAAGTGAGGAAGGGAGGATGGAAAAGGGACAGAAGCAAATAAACCTCAGTGCCTGCAGAGACCAGGAAAAAAAACAAAACAAAGCAAAAAAACATTGGATCCCCTGAAACTGGGGTTATGGATAGTTGTGGGAGACATCATGTGGGTGCTGTGTAGAAAACCCAAGTCCTCTGCAAGACCAACACGTGCCCTTAACCGCTAAACCATTTCTCCAGCCCCTGCAATCTTATTTGTTCATTTTTACGCCATCAAACTGAAATGCCTATTTAAAATTAAATGACAGAAAAAAAATAGGTAACATAAGAAAGCACATTTACACCTTGTAAAAATGAAAATACAGTGGAACTAAGTATTGTGTCTGTGCTTCTACGTAGACTATGACTCCCAGCCCAGCCACAGGATACTGCACAGGTACAGATCCAGCTGTCTCACTGTGTGTCGCCACGATGCAGTAGTACACAGCACTGTCTCCCAGGGAAACGAGGGGCAGGCTCAGAGTGCTGAACTTCCTGTCAGCAGAGATGAACAGAGATGCCACTTCATTTGCCACATTAACCTTATACCCTTGAATAAGAAAGTGTGGTCCCTGATGGGGGACCTGCAGGTACCAGTAGATGTACTCGCTTGTAGTGATGTTTGCATGACTGCATGACACATTCACTTCGTGCCCTTCGTAGGAGTCCATGGAGAGGGGCTGGGTGGTCTTAGCAAGGTTCCACGTGGCTGTAGAAGTAAACACAATCCTCATTCCTATCCTGAAACGGCATGAGTAGAAGCTCCCAAGCAGTTCCCTAGCTCTTCCTCCATTGGACCTACCCCTTACTCTTCCTGCAAACCATACACATATACCCAATTTACTTCCCATTTGTGTTTTCGGACAAAACTATCCTTTCCTCTAATTCAGGAGATGCCAGGATCACAGGTACAGTGGTAGCGGTCTACTCTCTCCCTCCCTTGCACAGATGTGAGTGATCAGTAGCCCTGAACACCTTTACCACCTGCCACACATGCTTCACATAAATGTTGAGTAAATGCCAGCACTAAGTAACACCGCAAAGCTTTCCTGGGCATCTTGGACAGAGAGCAGTTGGCCTGCCTAGTTGAAGAGCCCTGTCCATCTCAGGTAAGCCCTGGTCCCAATTCATCTTAGTCCAAAAGAACTCACCCAAGATTAAGAGCACGGTCACTTTCGCCATCTGCTTCATATTCTCCTTGTAAGCACAGGCCGAGATTCCAGTCCCTTTGCTGAGCGTAAGCTTAGACTAGGGTAGGAACCAGGGAAGAAACGCAGAAGCCACTGCCATGAATCACTCTTTCTGCTCTCACCTGGCTATGATCTCCAGAGAACAGCCAGCAGCAGGGCAGCAACTGCTAAGACTGAAGCTTCCCTTCAAAATTCAAAGCCCCAAAGCAAAAGGAAGTTGGGGAGGGGTAGTCTCTGAGAGTAGCAATTTGAGTTTCACTTTCACTGCTATGGGGAGGTATAATCCAGCAGAGGTCATAAAGCAAGTACATCACAGGTAGTTTCCCTCATGTTCTTCTTTCCCATTCCTCTGGGACAACCCCAGAGAAAGGTCAGTTACAGTAGACATCCAACACACACGGACTCATGAACAATCACATCACTAAGCAAAATCTTTATTATCTGAAACACTATGGCCTGAAATATGTTTCATTGGCCCCCTTACAAAGAAGATAAACCATGAAACCCTCATCTCATCCCAAAAAAAAAGAACAGACGAAAAGTCTGAACTGGGACCTTCCATGTAAGGATCCTAAGTCCACATATCATCTACTTTCCACGTATTGTTTAGCAGGTATCAGATAGGGAAGCAGACTCTACTCCTCCTGACCCATGATGCCATGTTACTAGACTGTTCTGGTACTTGGTATGGAGCCAGGGAGAAAATGAGACAACAAACTTCTTTTTATTAATGAGACTAAGACCCCAAAAACCCTAATATAAAAATAATAGGAGAGGGGGCACAGCATCAAGATTTTAAACATAAAACCACAGTCTGCTGCAATACCATGTTTTCTGAAAGACAAGTTGCAGTGCACCAAGGAAATACAAGTTTGAGCAAGTGGAGCTATGGGGAAATAGCCAAAGAAGAGAGCGCTAACGCCTTATATTGCATGGAAGGAACTGAAGAAGCAATGAAGAAAAAGCAAGCTCCCAAACAGATGCTTCGGGTTGTTACAGTAAACATATCTGCAAAATTTTAAAAGGGAGACCAGTTTCCAAATATCCTTTCACTACATTGCCCCTGCCAGATCCATAGGATATCACACATTCTAAGAACATTCCATCTACAAGAGCATTCTGTCTACAGCACTGAGTTTAATAATAGTTATATAGTTCAATGTGGTGTTGCAACAGACTGTGGGGTCTATTTTGTATATTTAAAACTGTGATGACATACCCCCCTCTCCTATTATTTTTATAATGGGATTTCCCTTTGCAGGGGGGGGTCTTAGTCTCATTAACAGTAGTAGTGGTTCAACAAAGTAAGCATATGTCTCCACTACCCACAATCCTTTACTTGGATTTAAAAACCTACTGTTTAACTTAAATTCATCAGTTTACCTTTTAAAATAAAACAATGGGCAGGTCTAACAGTTACAGTCTCCTCTTCTCTACTTGGGCTCTTAAAGAAAAGTACCCTGATAACTAGAAACTGAACGCACTGTCCAGTTATTCAGGAATGGGGATCTTGTAAAAGAAAGCAAGAGCTTCCAAACAGCATCCCACTTCTGTAAATACTTCCTCTGTGGCTTGTACTATTATTTTTTGATCACTCTTTCCTCCCACCAAGTAACATTTCCATATTTTGACCTGTTAATTGGTTTGAGAATATTGCTGAGCAGGTGTTTAGGTGTTTCCAGTAGTGATTGCAAGGTGATTAATCAGCCAATTTTTCAAGTTTTCATTTTCTCAAACTATATAAAGATTATCACTCAATAAAAACCTTCATCTGGTTTCTACAACCAAGGACCACGTGTAGATGTGGCCTGGAACCCCTGCTCAGATGGGGCCCATGATAGCTCAGTGTCAGACTGAAGATGCTAGTGAGGGAAACAGGGAC
>CM053745.1:9887507-9904766 GCA_028658305.1 Pachyuromys duprasi | reverse complement strand
AGCCCTCATAGTTTCCTAACATTTAGATTTCCCACCTTATACTTGCTTTTAGTGATATCTTAGGTCCAGTCCATCTCTCCACACTGTTCCATGATCTCTCCTCCAGCTCTGCCTTCCCCTAGCTCTCCTCCAAGTTCTCTCTCACCTTTTTCTCCTCCCGCTCTTTCCTGTCCCTTGGCTCCTCCCAGCCCAACATTGTGTCTAGTTGTTTTATTTTGTTTACACAGAATTGAGACAGGATGCTTAAAATAAATATCACAATACAATATCTGCATTGAAACCAGTGTGTGTGTGTGTGTGTGTGTGTGTGTGTGTAGAAATCAGCATTTGAATGAACAAGGATAAGATGTATACATTCCAAAGGAACTTGAGCATGCTTCAACAATAAGATGTGTGCATCTGTGAATGTGTGTGTGTCTCCCCCTTTTGCCAGCTCCAGAGAATTAAGTTTCACTCTGTCAGAGAAAAAGTCTCCTGTATTATTAGCCACAGACTCAACACAACCTTTTCAGTACCTGACCTGCTGGAGCTGGACTCCAACAGGCATACTGTTTATTACAGCAATAGAAAGCAAACCAGCACAGTGGACAACCCGGAGAAATAGTAATAGCCCATACTTTTAAGGGGCCACCTCTAGCGCTTCTTTGACCAATAATGTTAAGGAGGTATCTGCCATCTAGTACTGAGATTTTCACTTCCTCACTCATGTCTTCTGAGAGGAAGCATTGTTCACCCATGAAGGGTATCTGAATTTAAACTCATTTTTAAAAAGTTTTTTTTTTTAAATTTAGCATTGTGATTTAATGTTGTGATAATGTCCCCCACAGGTTCATGTTCTTGAACACTTGATCCGCAGTTGGGGGTGCTGTTTTGGGGAGGCTATGGACCTTTAGGAGTGGGAGCCTCGCTGAGCAAGTGCACGGCTGGTGGAGGCTTTGAGGCTGAAGAGTCTGGCCTCATCTTTTGTTCTCTCTTTCTCTCTGCTTTTTTGCGGTTGGATGAAAATGTGATCAGCCCATGTCCCGTTCTCACCATTGTACTCACTATGGCCATGCTTTTCTTGTTACAGTGGACCCTATCGCTCTGGGACTGTAAGCGAAAATAAACCCTTTCTTCCTTAGGCTACGTTGGTTTCAGTGTCTTATCAAAGCAGCAGAAAAGTAAGTAATAAAATAATGAGTTTTTGTAAGTGCTTTTCATACTTCCTTAGTTTATTTTAAGGTATTTTGTTCTGAAGCTATTATGAATAGGATTCCTTCCCTGATTTCTTTCTCAGTAGAAATGCTTGTCATTATTATATAAGAAGACTAATGATTTTCATGCGTTAATTTTGTATTTTTCTACTTTACTGAAATGTTTAAAAGTTCAAAGAGTTTTCCAGTGGATTCTTTTTTTTAAAGTAATTTATTTATTTTTATACTAATCACAGGTTACATACTTTGTCTCCCAGCTGTAGCCCCCTCCCTCATTCCCTCCTACTCTCCCCATCCCTCCCTCATTTTCTCCCTGCCCCCTCCAAGTCCACTGATAGGGGAGGACCTCTCCCCCTTCCATCTGACCCTAGATTATCATGTCTCTTCAGGACTGGCTGCAATGTCCTCTTCTGGGATCTAGTTAGGCTGCTCCTCCCTCGGGGGTGGGGGGAGATGGCCAACAAGCCAGCCATTGAGTTCATGACAGAAATAGTCTCTGTTTCCCTTACTAGGGTACCCAGTTGGGTACTGAGCTACCATGGGCCACATCCAAGCAGGGGTTATAGTTTGTATCCATACATGGTCCTTGTTTGGAGAAACAGTCTCATAAAAGACCCCTGTACCCTGATATATTTGGTCACCAAGTCTTATTAACTCCCCCTTCTTTCATATGATTCTCTGCACTCTGCTAAAGGCTTGGTTGTGAGTCTTAATATCTGTTTTGATACGTTGTTAAAGTCTTTCAGAGGCCCTCTGTGGTAGGCTCTTGTTCTGTTGCTCGTTTTCTCCTACATTCAATGTCCATCCTGTTTGTCCATGTAAGCAAGAATTGATCATCCCACCCTGGGTCCTCCTTCTTGCTTATCTTCCCTAGGTGTATAGATTTCAGCATGTCCAGTGGATTCTTTAAGGTATTTTATATCTAGAATCATGTCATTTTCAGATAGATGTACTGACTTCTTTCTTTTCTAGCTATATTTCTTTTATCATCTTAAAAAAATTTTTTTTTGAGACAGGGTTTCTCTGTGTATCCTTGGCTGTCCTGGACTTGCTTTGTAGACAAGGCTGGCCTCAAACTCACAGAGATCTGCCTGCCTCTGTCTCTCTAAGTGCTGGGATCACAGGTGTGCGCTACCACACTCAGCTTTTATTGTCTTATTTGTCTTATTGCTCTAACTAAGACTCCTAGTGCTATATTGAATAAGAGTGGAGAAAGTGGATTTCTTTGTCCTGTTCTTGACTTTACTGCAAAGGATTTGAGTTTTTCTCCATTTATTATAATGTTATCTGTGGATTTTTCATATATAACCTATATTATGTAGAGATTTGTTCTTTCTATTGCAAGTTTCTTCAGAGTCTTCAACATCCCTTAACAATAAGGGATATTGGATTTTTGTCAAGTATTTTCTGTCCTAGGTGAGATAACCATGCAATTTCTATCCTTGAATCTATATATGTAATTTAAAAATTAACTTATTTATCTATATTGAACTTTCAGGGAATTTGTAAAATAAAACCAACTTGATCATGGTGAATGATCTTTTTTTATTTATGTGTTTTTGGCTTCAGTTTGCAAGGACTTTGTTAAAACTTTTTGTGTCTCGATTCATTCATCAGGAAAATTAGTGTGTCATTTTTCCTTGTTAAACACCTAACAAAGAGGCTGAAACATAAGTGTGTGTGTGGGGCATATGTAGCTCTAGCTGGACCGCTCCATGTTCAGTGAAGTTGGGTCAGTGTCGTCTTCGGCAATAAGGCCTTGCTGTCAATGTGTGTCAGTCTTGGCAACAGCCTGCATTATTTGAGGATTCTCATGGGACCCCTGTGGCCAACAACTCAATTAGATGTAACCCAAACCCCATACTGGAGCTTCATTTTGTGACAAGATACGGCCAGTTGAGTCTCTGTCTCCCTCGTTATTTGGTAATCTTATTGAGATTGCCTTCATGCCTGTACATATTTTATGAGGTTTCTACTGTATCATGTTTCTGTACTACCTCTAAAATGCCCCTCAATTTTAGCTGTCTCTTTCCACTTTCCCTCTTCCTACTCCCTCTCCACTTCTTACCCCCACTTGATCCTTGCCTTCCAGACCCCCTCCAACCCTTAAACTTATATTGTACTTTATCCTTTCCAAATTGGATCTATCTGTTCCCTCTAGGGCATTAGTCTGTATCTACCCTCTGTGGTCCTATTGATTGCAGCTTAGTTACTGCCTTGACATCTGATACCCATGTAAAATGATTATATGCAATATTTGTCTTTCTGAGTGTAGGATACTTAACTCAGGATGGTGTGTTTTTTTCTAGTTCCATCCATTTGTCTGCAAATTGTAGGATGACATTAAAATTTTTTTTTTTTTTTTAGTGGCTGAATAATACTCTCCTGTGTGAATGTACCACATTTTATTTATTCAGTCTTCTTCTGTTGAGGGCTATCTGGGTTGGCTGCCACCGTAAGGAGAGAACGGATGATGAAGAGATGGGAGTGACACAGAAGTGGAGTAGTGTGTGCACTTGGAGACAGATGGAACTGGAGATACGGTAGTGCTAACTGGAGAGAGAGAGAAAGGGCTGAGGTTGATGGTGAATCTTGTTGCCCAGTGGGGTCAAAGGGATGGTGTGCAGCAGCCTGGAGTTTAAGCAGATGCAGACTCAGCCCCAGACCAAGCTTTCTAGCTGGGCCAACACCCTAGATTTGAGCAACAATGGAGGCCTGAGGTGAGGAAAAGATCTACTTTCTCGATTAGACCTCCTTGAAGGACCACCATGTCCTATATGCTGCTGAGGACCGTGTATGGGTCAGTGGCCCTGATGTGGCCAGGGTCCAGGTTGATGTCCAAGGACCATGTTGTCATCTGACAACATGCAGATGTTCATGGCCCGTGCTGTGGTCTGTGAGTCTGTGTTACCGATTAGGGTGTGCTGCTGCAGGGGCCTGTACTAATTTGGGTGGTCTGCACTGCTACCTGGGGCCATGGGGAATGTTCAGGCCCATGTTACCGCCGAGGGCCATGTCTGAGTCTGTGGGCTTACTGCAGCCAGGTCTGTATTCATGTTCGTGGCTGCCATTGGGGTCCATACTGATCTGGGTGGCCCACACTGCCACCTGGGGCCATGGTGCCGCCCAGGTCTGTGTTGCTGCAGAGGGCCACATCTGGTTCTGTGGTCCTATTGTGGCTGGTCTGTGTTGATGTCCGTGACCTGTGTTACAGTTGTTCTGCGTCTGGTAGGAGTCTAGGCCTTGTTGGGTACTGTCCTGGAAATCGGGCCTGTGGAACACCAAACAGGAAGTGCTCACTCCCCTACCAGAAGGTCAGGGCTACATCATGGGTTTCCGGGTAGAAAATGGTGAAACACGTGGTCTAAGGAGCTCCGGGCTCTGAAACCCGAGCCAGGTAGCTACAAGGGCCTGGCTTTTGAGGACAGTCAGATATGGGGGCTCGGGACTCTGAACCCGAGAGGCAGCGGTGGGAGCCTGGTTTGGTTTAGGTGGGCTGCTTTGAAAAGAGCCGGCTGCTTGCCTTCGCAGACGGAAACTGCAGAGGGGGGAGTGGCGTGAGAAAGATGGTGGCAGCCATTCAGGCTGACACGCTGGTGAAGGGTGGAAGCTCGGGAGTGCTAAAGCCGGTGGCGATACCGCAGTGTCACAGCGTTTTGGTTAAGCTGAGGTGCTAAGGACAGAGGGTGCCTGGTAGGTTCATGGCAGGAACGCAGGTCCAAGGCTGCTCAAATGGATATGAAGACAGAATTTGAGTACACGTGTTTTAAAAGGGCCAGAACTGATAGGGGCACCAATAAGGAATTTAGCCTTGACGCAGTGTTTTCTTATTTTGATAGTTCATTTTCTGAGAGTGGCCACCCAGCATCTGTAAGGAACAGGCTACGAGGGTTATGCTGCCAGTAGTTTTGTTGTAGATTTATAATCACGGGTAAAATACGTTGAAACGATAGAAAATTTATAGCAGTCTACTTATAGTATTTATCTATAGCGAATGTACGTTGTATACACGGCTCTTAGTAGAACATGACTGCCTAAACATAAGTGCTGGTATAACTGTCCCGAGGAAGCTGTGCCTGCTCAACAGAGACTTTAAAGACGGGGAGGCTGTGTCTGATCAATAGAGACGTAAAAATGGTTCTCGGAAAGGTGGTGTCAGAAAGTGATGGGTACACATCAGGAAGGGTTGTTTGGCATGTCGGGCACGTCTCTGCCTGCAATTAAAAATTTATTATGACTGAGGGGTGCAATTTGATGAATGGACTTATACCCATAAATGGTTAATCTGTCTCTCACCTTGCTTAACTGTGTCAACACATTTGTTGCCGGCAGGGTATGTGCGCATGTCTACAGGGCATGCCTGCCTAGATACCTATTTTTGCTTTGCTGAAATTGTGCTTTGTAGTGCAAAACGAGGTTGGGGTGTGATTGACCCAGCAGGAGAGGGAAAGGAGGAAGGGAAACCATTGGGGGCTTTTTTTGTAATGAATGGGGCTTTATAATACTGATGTTATAATTTCTTTAAGTAGCAGGGTTGTTATTGTATAAGTAAATACAGCGCAGAGCTGTTTGGGGCCACTTGCTTGAAAGTCAACAGGGGGTCAATGTCTTCAGTTTGCTCTGAGACTCCTTCCCTGTCTCAGGTTCTGAACCTTGCAGCTGGAGCTGGTCTTCAGCAATATTTTCATGCCTTTTCTAATATAAACACTAATAAATTATAAAAGCCATCACCTTGATTCATAGCTCTTATTTTCTTTTATCCATACACTGTGAATGTGGGAAGATTATGTGCCTGCCTCCTTCAGGGTCTGACCCTCTCCATTTCTCCTGTGCCTGGGCTCACATAGCTACAGCTGATGCCCTTCTCTGATCCTGTGTGTTTTATTCAGATCTGTGTACTTTAGTCTTCCTTTTTAGACTACAAACCAAGGTCTCCTCCCCCTTTACGTGTTCTTACTATTTACTTTCAGTAACTCTTTAGTCAATGTTTATGGATTTATGTTGAACTAAATTATAGAAATCTAATAAGTAGCACATGATAAGAAATATCAGCTTACTTAGAGGTTTATTCTACATCATGTATCACTTTTAAAGTGGTTCACCTTTAACCCCCACTCCATCTAGACAATCATGTCTTCTTATCATCTTGCGTTCCCTTCATCAGGTTCTAAAGGAGTGAAAGGAATTAGTTGCTTTTGTGTGATTTGTGTAGTTAGAAAGCCTAAAGTCAATGTTGTTGATGGTGTTGTCCACCAGGGGGCACTGCAGGCTTCCCAGAACAGACTTTCTGAAGTGCCTAGAGGGTTGTGCAGTTACAGAGACTAACGGAACATGAGAGTCTGTCAGGTCTTAGTTTATTCTTGGTCATTAGCTTTACCATTCTATAGAACTATAAAACTAGAGTAGTCCAGAAACCCATCATGAGGACTATTTCTTGAGGAGAGATAAGGAAATAGAATTTTACTGGCCAATGTGAAGACAGAAGGTCAATAGAAAATATCTCTACTCCCATGGCTTCAATTTTTGAAGTTTATGATGAAAATATCCAATGTTAACTAATCCGGAAATAATTCTAAAACTGGGACTAGCCAAAATTTTCATTATCTTCTCTCAGACTATCAGGAACAAAAATAATTAATCAAGAGAAAGAAAAGTAATAAGGCACAAAACCAGAAGAAAATACAAAAAACATCTCTGAACTTGACCAGCCATGTGTGGGCCTGCAGGGTGCTGGGAAGGGACTGGAGAAGAAGGGCAGAAATAAAAAATGAATCAGGGTAAATGTTGTACGCATAACCTGTTTAACAATTGAAAAATTTATTGGAAAAATTTTCTTTGCAGATGGTGATCCTCTGATTTCAAGAAAGTGTATTTACAGGGACTTGAGTTTCGCTGAGATCCTGGGAAGGTGAAATGGAAGGGTGTGTGTCTGATGTAATGGTCTGCAACCTGGCCTACAGCGGGAAACTGGAGGAGTTGAAGGAGAGCATTTTGGCAGATATATCTCTGGCTACTAGAACCGATCAGGACAGCAGAACAGCATTGCACTGGGCATGCTCAGCTGGTCATACAGAAATTGTTGAATTCTTGCTGCAGCTCGGAGTGCCAGTGAATGATAAAGATGACGCAGATTGGTCTCCTCTTCATATTGCTGCTTCTGCTGGCCGGGATGAGATTGTAAAAGCCCTTCTGGTAAAAGGTGCCCAAGTAAATGCAGTCAATCAAAATGGCTGCACGCCCCTCCATTATGCAGCTTCGAAAAATAGGAGTGAGATTGCTGTCATGTTACTTGAAGGTGGGGCTAATCCAGATGCTCAGGACCATTATGACGCTACAGCCATGCACCGGGCAGCAGCTAAGGGTAACTTGAAGATGGTTCATATCCTTCTCTACTACAAAGCATCCCCAAACATCCAAGACACTGCGGGTAACACTCCTCTACACTTAGCCTGTGATGAGGAGAGAGTGGAAGAAGCAAAATTGCTGGTGACCAAAGGAGCAAGTATTTACATTGAGAATAAAGAAGAAAAGACACCCCTGCAAGTGGCCAAAGGAGGCCTGGGTTTAATACTCAAGAGAATGGTAGAAAGTTAAGCAGCTTGTATTTAGTCTTCGTATGTTGTTTTTTTTCCCTCACTGTCCTGGAAACTATTGTACTGTACACAAAGCATCTTGTATGGATGAAAACATTTTCTTACCTTTGTAGTCTGACAACGTGTTGTGTTGCTCCTGCTCAATTGCCTGTTCTAAGCTTACAACTTGCTTTCCAGGTATTGAAAAACTGTTGAACTTGTTCTACTGATGTCATTTCTTGTTCTCCATTAAATCTTGAATACTTTGGAGTCAGTGGTCATGACTGTCATGAGTCTTGAGCATTCTCCCATGTACCTGCTGCCCAGCTATGTACCCAAACCCACCCAGAAGCATCCAGCTGGTTGTATAGGGTGGTTCTGTGCTTTCCTCTGTGTAGCCAAAGCACATCCTGGCTTATTTTTCAAGTTTACGCAGAGACCTATGTCAAATATTTCTCTTTTTTCAGCTATGGGGTAATTTTTATTACAGGAGGAAGTTATATATTTTAGTGGGCCAAATTTTAAGTTGAATTATATGTTCCTAAAATAATAAAGCCTGTGGGGGGTGGGAAGAAAGTGTATTTACCCCTCAGCCCACACGCACTCTATCAAAGAGTTTTACAAATGCACCTGATTTCTCAAATCCTGTCAAATTATGGAATTTAGGAAATGAGCAAGGTAACCCATAAAAAAAAGAGAAGGACATAGACTCTCACAAAAACCTTGAATTAATAGAATTTGACCTTCTGAAACTTTCTGAGGTAACTGAGAAATTCCAACTACATGGAAGTAAAATATTGGATTAATTATTATATCTCTTTGGACTGGAAAAAATGGGTTACCCTTATGATCCTTCTAGATGCTTTGTGATGTATGGAGACCTCCTATCCTCTCACATTCACCGTTAAATGTCTGTTTCTTCAGCTGTTAGAGCAAACCAACAAACACAACCAGCCAGCCCATCCACCCATCAAGCAAGCAAGCAAGCAACCAACCAACCAACCAACTAAACAACAATACCTTCTTTAGTTTTCAGACTGTTGGGGACATGGGCTCCTGCTTCCCTGTGTAGTTTTCATTCACAGCTATGGAGCAGTTCTTGTGAAGGTCACTGGGCTGCTGTGGGTGTGGTTTTTCACCAAGATGAAAGGGCATTATTTTATTGGTGCCTGGAGAGAGAGAGAGAGAGAGAGAGAGAGAGAGAGAGAGAGAGAGAGAGAGAGAGAGAGAGAGAGGAGAGAGGAGAGGAGAGAGAGAGAACCTGCTGCCTGTTGAATAAACTCGACACTTTCTAGAGCTGGGGCAAAGGCATGTCAGCAGTTTGACAGGATCCATGGAGAGTAGCCTGGGAGCTGTGCTGGGGCTGCTCTGGATGCAGCTATGCTGTGAGTTGGGGCTCTCCCAGATGGGGTTAGGGGTGCTCCAGAGAGGCCAGGGGGAGGGCAGAAGACAGAGCTGACCCAAAGTTCTTCATAGCTGACTCCTGGGATATCAGTCTTGGGAACTGCTGAATGATTTTTTACTTCATTTTATTTCCTCTGTCTGTCTGTCTCTCTCTGTCTCTATCTCTGTCTCTCTCTCTCATCTGAGCAGGGACAAGAGGGATGCAAGTGGAGCAGAATCCTCCAGCCCTGAGTCTCCATGAGGGAACCAGTTCTGCTCTGAGATGCAATTTTTCCATCACCATGACAACTGTGCAGTGGTTCAGACAGAATCCCCAGGGCAGCCTCATCAGACTTTTCTACCTGGTTCCAGGAACAAAGGAGAATGGGAGGTTAAAGTCAACGTTCGATTCTGAGGAGAGCTACAGCACCCTGCACATCAGGGACGCCCAGCTGGAGGACTCAGGCACCTACCTCTGTGCTGCTGAGGCACAGCGCTCCCAGCAAGCCTGCAGCCTGGCCCCAAACTGCAGCTGGGTGTCACAGGCAGACTCTGTAGCAGCATTTGCACAGCTGTGGGCCTCCCAGTTTATGCTGAATCTCTGTTATCTCTGCTGACACTAGGCAGTTCAGGATTGCTGTTACAATTCATTGTTCCCTTTCCCTTGCAGATACCCATTTCTAGGAACAAATTCTCAGAAGGGCTATTGGAAGAACTGACAAAGATGACAAGATTCAATGTGCAGTCGCATTTGTTGGCACGGCTTTAAATGATCTACAGAAGGCTTTAGAGAGACACAGTGTACACAAACAGAAAAGAGATGAACCAGGGTTTCAGTCAGTTGCGGATCTTTTTATTATCCAGAAGAATGAGACTTTTTATTAGTTGATGGAAAATTTCATTTATTGTGCTTTGACTATGCTCAGTTCTCCACCAGTTCTTAGCAGGTCAACCCCTCCTCACTCACCCAGCTTTTCTTTCTTTGATTTCAGAGAAAAACAAAACCTTCAAGTACAGTTTGTGCTTGTCTATCACTCTTGGATGTGTGACCTTCGCTGATGGGTTGTTGATCTACTGGGGGCATACGTGTAAAGAAACAGGTTGTCCTTCTCCTAGGAGCTATCAGAAGCCAGTATCTCCTTAGTTAGTGGTGGGACTTGTGCCGACCCCATCGCTGAAATTTTGTGTAGCTTGACCTCATGCAGCTATTGTGCATGCTATTCCAACTGCTTTTTGAGTTAATATAAATCAATTTTCCCTTTAATTGAAGATTTAATGATAATACGCAGAAATAAAATTCTGAGTTGCATATAAATTATGGTGTTTTGAATGAAAGTTGCCCCTGTTGGCTTATATATTTGCCTGCTTTGTGTCCAGCTGATGAGCTGTTTGTAAAGCATCAGGAGATGTGGACTTGCTGGAGGAGGTGTTGAAGGAGGTGTGCTGCTGGACATGGGCTTTTGGGTTTAATGAGTCTGTATCAGACTCAGTGTTTCTTTGTTTGCTGATCAAGAAGGAAAACTTCTCCAACACCCTGCTGCCTGCTTCTATGTTCCCTGACATGGTGATGTGGACTAAACCTGTGAAAATTTAAGCAGGCGCCCCAAATTAAATTTTATTTAGAAGTTGCCTTGGTCATGATGTCTCTTCATCGCCATAAACAGTAAGACAAATTATAAAGCTACTTTCTCTTTATCATATTTCCACAATATAAAAGTTTGAGAAGACATTAAATCAGTGCTTTATAAGTTTACGTTTACAACAAGGAAGATTCGCACAAAGTCATGTGTATGAGTTGTTCACTCATTTCAGAAAGTGTTCCTCCACAATCATCAAACCTCGATTTAATAAAGCCAGTGTCTTCTAATTCGTTAGCTGTGTCTACTGCTATCATCCGACTATAACATGGCTGGAAGAAGTGTCAGCTTTGTCCTTTCTCAAATTAATAAACTATCAAAACATCAGTTTATGTTTTACATTTCTGAAGAACCTACCTGATGTCATTCAGTTATAGAACTTGAGAAGAAAGTTGCTACAAGGATAATATTTTAAACACCACACAGTAAAGTTGTACAGGGTAAAGCCAGAAAAAGTCAAAGGATATCACACACCATTGCACCAAAATCCAGGACACACCAACAGAGAAAGGCCCACCTACTTTTATATTACAGCTTTTATTATTTTTAAAATTTTATACAATATATTTGATTCTATTCTTTCTTCTCCCTCAAGTCCTCCCAGGACCTCCCCACCTCCCTACTTGCCCAACTCGGTGTTCTCTCAACTAGCCCTCAAAAACCAAAAGGCCAAGACAACAAAACAACCCCCTAAAGAGAAAACCCACTAGAGCATACAACAACAAAAGCACACTGAAGAATGTTAGCGTTGGTCAGTTACTCCAGAATTTGAGGCCTGTCCAGGAATGTGGTGAATATACCTATTTGTCACTCCACTGGAGAGAACTGATTTTCCCTCTCCCTACAGGCATCAGTTGCAAAAGCTTCTTGGCTAAGGGTGGGACTTTGTGTCCACTTCCCCTTTTCTGTGCTGGAGTTTTGTATGACTTGAGTTTGTTCAGGTCTTGTACATCCTGTTACAACCTGTGTGAAGCTTTCCGAATTTATTTGGATGCTATTGGTGTTAGTTCTTGGAAAATAGATGTCTAGGTCAGTTGCAGCCCATTCCTCCAAGTCCTATGTCCAGAGTGGGTAGTATCTTTAGAGATACTGGGAGTCAACAAAGGGCTTTAGCAATAGTCTACATTGTTTTGTGAGTCCTGTCTTGGGCTGTCCTGACAGAACACTTGAAATAATGTTTATTATGCCTGGAGTTTTGCTAAATAGTTTATGGATCTTATGGTTGCATTATCACCCCAAGTGGCATAACATCATTTAAATTATACACACACACGCACTTTCGAATATTATATGTAATTTGGGGTAAATATATATAATGTGTTTGCTTGTGGTGTTTTCAAACACCCTTAATGTTATTTATTCCTCTTCTTTCCCTCTCCCCATGTACCGATCTCTGTCTTGACTCCTGAGTTAAAGCCTTCTTCACTTTCCCCATATAATAGCATCTGTTTACTGTATATTGCTCTTTCCAGAGCTTCTTTTTTCCCATCTCCTCTTGGTCTCTTTTTACTTTCCTGTTTTATTTGCATACTCTCTATGTTATACCATCTAAACATTTGGAGCCAGGAACCACACACAGGAAAAAAGATGTGGAATTTGCTTTTCTGGGTCTGGGTTACAATAGAATATTTTCAAGTTTCTGTAAATAGTTTTTCTTTACAGTTGAAAATATACCTCCCCTAACAGTGGACTTCGGGAGGGGCATGTGTGGAAAAGAGGGAGTGAAAGTGGGATTTGGAGGGAAGGAGAGAGGGGTTTATGGGGGGATACAAAGAGAATAAAGTGTAATTAATAAAAATTAAAAAAGAAAACATACCACTATGTATATGAGCCACATTTTCATTATCTTTCTTCAGTTAAGGACATTTAGGCTATTTCCTTTCCCTAGCTATTGTGTATAGAGCAGCAATGAACATGGATGAGCAATTGTCTGTGGCGTAGGACATTGAGTCTTTTGGGTACATGTCAAGGACCACTGGTTTGTATGGTAGATTTCATTTTGGTTTATTGAGGATTTTCCACACTGAATTCAAGTGTGGCTGGTTGTACTAGCTTGCATTCCTACCAAAAATGAATGAGGCTTCCCCTTTCTACATATCTTGGCCAATATTTGTTGTTTTGTTGATTTTATCTATTCTGACTGGGGTAAGATGAAATCTCAAAGTAGTTTTAAGCTATATTTTTCCAATTGTTAAGGATGCTGACCACTTTGGGAGATAATTCTTAGCCATTTTCATTTATTTTGTTGAGAAATCTTTATTCAGATCCATTATTTCTTTGACCCTTTTTGTGTTTGAGTACTCTGTATATTCTGGCTAATTAGTCCTCTGTCAGATGTATTGCTGGCAGAGAGTCTTTCTGACCCTGTGGGCTTCCTTTTCATTCAATAGTTTCTTTAACTGTACAGAAGCTTTGTGAGGTCCAATTTGCCAACTATTGACCCAGCCGGCAGGTCAGTCGAACGAGTCCCTAAGAGAGGGGGTGAGAATGGGATGGGACAAGAGACACAAAGAATGAAGACCAAGATAGGCTGTCTGATCAAAGTCTCAGTTTATTATTTTTATTATATCCTTTATATAGCAGGTCGAAAGGGATGTAATTGCCTTTAGCACGGTTACTAAGTAACTAGGAATCACAGGATGATCCACCAGAGGAGTCACAAGATGTGCTAATAACTGGGTATCACAGGACGACCCAACAAATGAGTCCCAAGGTGTGTTAATAACGATTGTTTGGAAAGTTCCTCAGAAGTGTTACTCTGGAGATGACCTTATCGAAGGGCCCAGGTCAGCCAGGAATGTATCTAAGAAGTAGGCCATTAAACCAGGTCAGGCCAGATGCCAAGAATTCTGGGGGCAGCAAGGTGCCAGAAGGTCCCCCCCCCCAAACTATTAGTCTTAATTTTGGGACAAATGGAGCCCTTTTCACAAAGTCCCTTCTTACATCTATGTCATGTAGCATACTCCCTATGTTTTCTTCTAGCAGTTTCAGGTTTCACACTCAGGTCTTTGACCCTTCTTAAGTCAGTAGTTATGTAGAGTGATAGACATGGGCCTGTATTCATTCTTCTACATGTGGACACCCAGGTTTTCTAGTAACATTTGTTGAAGGTTCTGTTTTTTCTCCAGCATACATTTTTGGCATCTTTATCAACTAGCAGATGGCTGTGGTTGTGTATACTCATGTTTGTTTATTCTATTGATTTACCTGTCTTTTTGTAGAACTGCCATGCTGTTTTTTTTTAAATTATTATAGAGATGTAAAATAGCTTTAAATCAGGTACGATAATTTCTGTGGGATTGTTCTTTTTATTTTCCTCAGAATTGTTTTAGCTATCCTGGCCTTTTTGTGGTTTCATATCATTTTTAGAAATATGTGTGTGTGTGTGTGTGTGTGTGTGTGTGTGACTAATGTTATAGAGATTTTGATTGGGATAGGATTCAACATGTAAATAGTCTTAGGCAGAATGCTCATTTTCATAGCATTATTTGTTTCAATTGATGAACAAGAAGGTCTTTTTATCCTGTAATTTCTTCCTTAATCTCTTTCTTTAGAGATTTAAAGATTTTATTGTAGAAGTCTTTTACCTTTTTGCCTCATTTATTTCAAAACTTAAAAAAATTTTCATATATAAGATTATTGTGAATGTGTCCATGATCTCTTTGTTGTTGGTGTATTGAAAGTTCTTTTTTTTTAAAGTTGATTTTGTATTCTGTCACTTTCCTGAAGTTATTGATAATTTCTAAATGTTATATCATGGTGCTTTTGGGATCTTTTATATATAATAGCATATTATCAGCAAACACAGATAATCTGACTATTTTCTCATTTGTATTCATTCAATTTTCTTTTCTTATTGCACTAGCTGGTATTTCAAGTGCTATATTGAAAATGAGTGTTGAAAGTAGGCAACCTTAATTCACTTCTGATTTTATCAGATTGCTTTGAGTTTTTCTCCATTTAGATGATGTTGATCAAAATAATATACAGCTGTTATTTTGTTAAGGTGTATTTCTTCAGTCCTACTTTCTTGGGACTTTTTTTTTACTTTCTTTTTTTTAATGTAATTTATTTATTTTTATATTAATCACAGCTTAGGTACTTTGCATCCCAGGTGTAGCCCCCTCCCTCATTCCCTCCCACTCTCCCCATCCCTCCCTCATCTCCTCCCCGCCTCCTCCAAGTCCACCGATGGGGGAGGACCTCCTCCGCTTCCATCCGACCCCAGTTCATCTTGTTTCCTCAGGGCTGGCTGCAATGTCCTCCCCTGGGATCTAGCCAGGCTGACACTCCCTGGCGTGTATGGGGGAGGGTCAAAGAGCCAGCCATCGAGTTCATGTTACCTTACTAGGGTCTTCAGTTGGACACCAAACTACCATGGGCCACATCTGAGCGGCGGTTCCAGGCCATATCCATACATGGTCCTTGGTTGGAGAAACTGTCTGGTAAAAGACCCCTGTGCCCTGCTCAATTTGGTCTTTGTGGAGCTCTTGTTCTCCCCAAGTCTTACTAACTTCGCCTATTTTCATTATTATTCCCACCCCTCTGCCAAAAGCTTGGTTGTGAGTCTTAATATCTGGTTTGATACATTGCTATATCGATACTTTCAGAGGCCCTCTTTGGTATGCTCCTGTCCTGTTGCTTGTTTTCCCCTCCATTCAATGTCCATCCCATTTGTTCATCTAAATGAGCATTGATCGTACCAATCTGGGTCCTCCTTCTTGTTTATCTTCCCTAGGTGTATAGATTTCAGCATGACCTTCCTATCCTATAGGTCTATATAAGTAAGTATATACCATATGTTTCTTTCTGCTTTTGGGATACCTCACTTAGGATGATTGTTTCCAGGTCCCACCATTTGCCTGCCAATTTCATGATTTCCGCCTTTTTAATTGCTGAGTAGTATTCCATTGTGTAAAAGTACCATAATTTCTGTATCCATTCCTCAACTGAGGGACATCTGGGTTGTTTCCAGGTTCTGGCTATTACAAATAAAGCAGCTACGAACATAGTTGAGCAAGTGTCCTTGTTGTGTACTTGAGCATCTTTTGGATATATGCTTAGGAATGGTATAGCTGGGTCTTGAAGAATCACTATTCCTAATTGTCTAAGAAAGCGCCAAATTGATTTCCAGAGTGGTTGTACAAGTTTGCATTCCCACCAGCAATGGAGGAGGGTTCCTCTTTCTCCACAACTTTTTTTTTACTTTCATAATGGCTTTTTATTTTAGCACATTCTATTTTTTGGATAGAATTACGATTACAATTTCAACACATCTATTCACAATTCTTTTTTTTTAACATTTTTATTTTATTTTATATTAATCACAGGTTATGTACTTTGTATCCCAGCCATAGCCCCCTCCCGAATTCTCTCCCTATTCCTTCCATCCCTCCTTCATCTCTTCCCTGCCCCTTTCCAAGTCCACTGATAGGGGAGGACCTCCTCCTCTTCCATCTAACTCTAGCTTATCAGGTCTCTCCAGGACTGGCTGCAATGTCCTCTTCTGTGGCCTAGCAAGACTGCTCCTCCCTCAGGGGGGGGGCAGTCAAAAAGCCAGCCATTGAGTTCATGACAGAAATAGTCCCTGTTCTCCTTACTAGGATACCCACTTGGATATTGAGCTACCATTTGTTATATTCAATCAGGGGTTCTAGGTTATATCCATACATGGTCCTTGGTTGGAGAAACAGTCTCAGAAAAGACCCCTGTGCCCTGATATATTTGGTCCTTGCAGAGCTCATGTCCTCTCCAGGTCATACTAACTCCCTCTTCTTTCATATGATTTCCTGCACTCTGTCGAAGGGTTGGTTATGTGTCTTAATATTTGCTTTGATACCCTGCTAGGTAGAGTCTTTCCAAGGTCCCCTGTGGTTGGCTCTTGTCCTGCTACGTGTTTTCTCCTACATCCAATGTCCATCCCATTTGTGTTTCTAAGTGAGGATTGATCAACTTACCCCAGGTCCTCTTTCTTGTTTATCTTCTTTAGGTGTATAGATTTCATTATGTTTATCCTATCTTATAGGTCTATTTAAGTGAGTATATACCATGTGTGTCTTTTTGCTTTTGGGATACATCACTCAGGATGATCGTTTCCAGGTCCCATCATTTGCCTGCAAATTTCATGATTTCCTCATTTTTAATTGCTGAGTAGTATCCCATTGTGTAAAAGTACCATAATTTCTGTATCCATTCCTCAACTGAGGGACATCTGAGTTGTTTCTAGGTTCTGGCTATTACCAATAAAGCAGCTACGAACATAGTTGAGCAAATGTCCTTGTTGTGTACTTGAGCATCTTTTGGATATATGCCTAGGAGTGGTATAGCTGGATCTTGAGGAATCATGTCCCTGCTGTGTACTTTAGCATCTTTTGGATATATGCCTAGGAGTGGTATAGCTGGATCTTGAGGAATCACTATTCCTAATTGTCTAAGAAAGTGCCAAATTGATTTCCAAAATGGTTGTACAAGTTT
>CM053745.1:9864447-9887007 GCA_028658305.1 Pachyuromys duprasi | reverse complement strand
CCTTTGTAGAATGTCTTTATTTACTACATTGTATGCACTTTGTATCCTGACACTAGCCCCCTCCCTCATTCAATCCATATCCTACACTCCCTCCCTCTTCTTCACCCATGGCCCTCCCCCAGTCCACTGATAGGGGAGGTCCTCCTCCCCTTCCATCTTATCCTACTCTATCACATCTTATCAGTGGTGGCTGTATTGTCCTCCTCTGTGGCCTGGTAAGGTTGCACCCCTCTCAGGTGGATGTTGTCAAAGAGCAGGCCACTGAGTTCATGTCAGAGACAGTCCCTGTTCCCATTATTAGGGAACCCACTTGGACACTGAGTTGCCATGGCTACCCCTGTGCCTGGATTCTAGGTTATCTTCACAAATGGTCCTTGGTTGGAGTATCAGTCTTAGAAAAATTCCCTGTGCCCAGATTTTTGTTGTTGTCGTTTTGCTTTGTTTTGTTGTTTGTTTGTTTTGATTTTTTTTGTTCTCCTTGTGGAGCTCCATTTCCCTTCAGGGCTTTCTATCTCCCCTTTCTTTCATAAGATTCCCTACACTCTGCCCAAAGTTTGGCTATGAGCCTCTGCTCTGATACACTGCAGGGTAGATTCTTTCAGAGTACCTCTGTGGAAGGCTCTTGTACTGTTTTTTCTTCTTCTGATGTCCATCCCATTTGCCTTTCTGAATGAGGCAGGGTCCTCCTTTTTTATTATCTTCTTTAGGTGTACATATTTTAGTATGATTACCTATATTGAATGTCTCATATCCACTTATGTGTAAGTATATATACCGTGTGTGTCTTTCTGGCTTCTGGGATATCTCACTACCATTGGAATGGAAATTTCATGATTTCCTTCATGTTTTTAATTGCTGAATAGTATTCCATTGTGTAAATGTATCAAAATTTCTGTATCCATTCCTCAACTGAGGGACAAAACAGCTGGTGAATCACTGGAATCGATCAGAAGTCCCAGAAAATAAACCCACATACTTATGGAAACTTGATTTTGACAAAGATGCCAAAGCCATACAATGAAAAAAAGATAGCATCTTCAATAAATGGTGCTCATCTAACTGGATGTCTACATGTATAAAAATGCAAATAGATCAATACTTTTCACAATACTTATCACCCTGCACAAAACTAAAGTCCAACTGGATCAAAGACTTTAATAACAAAACAGACACACTAAACTTGTTAGAAGAAAAAGTGGGAAACAACCTTGAATTCATTGGCACAGAAGACAACTTCCTGAACAGAACACCAAAAGCACAGACTATAAGCTCAACAATTATTAAATGGGGTCTCATGAAACTTAATACTTCTGTAAAGTAAAGGATGCTGTCCTCAGAACAAAACAACAACATACTGATTGAGAAAGAATCTTCACCAACCCTATAGCTGACAGAAGGTTAATATCCAGAATAAGTAAAGAACTCAAGAAATTAAACACTAACATATCAAGTAATCCAATTAAAAAATGGGGTATAGAGCTAAATAGAGAATTCTCTATAAAGGAATATCGAATGGCAGAAAAACACTTAAAGAAATGCTCAACATCCTTAGCTATCAGGGAAATGCAAATCAAAATGACCCTATTTATGGTTGTGGGCCTAGCCTTTAATGGCTGAGCCATCTCTCCAGTCCTAAAACTGTATAGCCCAGGCTGGCCTCGAACTAGTGATCCTTCTGCCTCTGCCTCCTTCAGCAAATCCTACTGGTGTGTGCTACTACAACCAGCATCAAATCAAGTCATAAAATTAAAAGGTGGTGTACAGAGCTAAACAGAGAATTCTCTATTCCTCTATTGAGGAATATAGAATGGCAGAGAAACACTTAAAGAAATGCTTAGGAGTGGTATAGCTGTATTTTGAGGTAGCAGTATTCCTAATGGTCTGAGAAAGTGCCAAATTTATTTTCAAAGTGGTTGTACAAGCTATACCACTCCTGGCATATATCCAAAAGATGCTCAAGTATACAAGACGGACATTTGGTCAACCATGTTTGTAGCATCTTTATCTGTAATAGCCAGAAGCTGGAAACAACCCAGATGCCCGGAGAAAAGGATACAGACATTGTGGTACATTTATATGATGGAATACTACTCAGCAATTAAAAACAAAGAAATCATGAAATTTGCAGGCAAATGGTGGGATCTAGAAAAGATCATGCTGAGTGAGGATCCCAGAAGCAGAAAGACACACAGGGTATATACTCACTCATAAGTGGATATTAGACATATAGGATAAACATACTAAAATCTGTACATCTAAAGAAGCTAATCAAGACAGAGGACTCTGGGTAAGATGCTCAATCCTCATTCAGAAAGGCAAAGAGGATGGACATCAGAAGAGGGAGAAAACAGGGAACCGTACAGGAGCCTACCACAGAGAGCCTCTGAAAGACTCTTCCCTGCAGAGTATCAAAGTAGATGCTGAGACTCATGGCCAAACGTTGGGCACAGTGCAGGGAATCTTATGAAAGAAGTGGGAGATAGAAAGAATTGGAGGGGACAGGAGCTCCACAAGGAGATCAACAGAACCAAGAAATCTGGACACAGGGATCTTTTCTGGTTTTAGGTTATCTCACTCAGACAGACTTTTTATAGTTCCATCCATTTGCCCTCAAATTGCATGATTTCCTTGTTTTTAATACCTGAGTAGTATTCCTTTCTTTAAATGTACTACATTTTCTTTATCCATTCTTCAGTTAAGGGGCATCTAGGTGTTTCCATGGTTATGGAAGGTCCAAACATCTATCAACTGGGGATAGAACATTGAAACATATGAGCCAAGGACCATGCATGGAGATAACCTAGGACCCTTGCACAGATGTAGCCCATGGCAGGTCAGTGTCTAAGTGGGTTCCATAGTAATGGGAACAGGGCCTGTCTCTGACATGAACTGATTGGCCTGCTCTTTAATCACCTCCCTCTCGGGGGGAAGGGGAGGTGCAACCTTACCAGGCTACAGAGGAAAGCAATACAGCCACTCCTGATGAGACCTGATAGACTAGGCTCAGAGGGAAGGGGAAGAGGACCTCCCGTATCAGAGGACTGGAGGAGGGGCATGTGTGGAGAAGAAGAAGAGAGAATGGGACTGGGAGGGGAAGTGGGAAGGAGCTGCAAGTGAGATACAAAGTGAATAAACTGTAATTAATAAAATTTAAAATTAAAAATAAAAAACATAATTATATAAAAAAAAACCCTCAAGTGACAACACGTGCTGGTGATGATGTGGAGCAGAAAGGACACTCCTCCATTGCTGGGAGGAGTGCAAAACTGTACAAGCACTTTGGAAATAAATTTGGCAGTTTCTAAGAAAATTGAAAATAGTTCTATCTCAGGAACCAGCTGTACCTCTCCTGGGAATACACCCAAAAGATGTTCCACCGTACCTCAGGACACTTGCTCAGCTATGTTCATAGCAGCTTTATTTGTAATAGACAGCAACTGGAAACACCTGGATGACCCTCAACTGAAGAATGGATAAAGAAAATGTGGTTCATTTACACAAAGGAACACTGCTTAGTTACTAAAAACAAGGAAATCATGCAATTTGAAGGCAAATGGATGGAACTATAAAAAGTCTTTGTGAGTGAGATAACCCAAAACCAGAAAGACACACATGGTATGTACTTACTTATAAGTGGATATTTGCCATAAAGTATAGGATAACCATGCTATTGTATGCACAGACCCAAAGAAGCCAAGGAGGGTTCAGCAGAAGATGCTGAATCAAACTCAGAGCAGGAAATAAAACAGACATCTGAGTAGATGGAGGGAGGGAATTTGGTAAGGGACAGGGTGGGGAGAGTCTTGGGAGTGGAGATTAGGTGTGCAGAGAGCAGGACTTGGGGGCAGGGGTTGAGGAGAGGACCTGGAAAAAGAACAGAAGTCAGTGGGGTAAGGGCATCGCTGAGACAGGGGAAGTTCCTGGGAATCTATGTTAAAAAACAAACAAAAAAACCCACCTGTAGTGCCAGGCATATCTCCTTTTAAATTGTTGATCAGGGTAGACAATGAGCCCCCCAGACAATAAAGCCTATTGCCATTGTCCAGGCAGAAGGCTTCAGCTTGTGTAAAGCTGACATAAACTAGCCAGCACAAGGCTGAAGCCAGACCCTAGACGAGAAACTACCGGTGGCACTTCCCTCAACCAGCACAATTTCTAATTGTCTTCTAAATATGGAACCTCAAACCCACACATAAGTGTGACTCCAACCCCTTTCAGTGGTTGGGGTGAGAAGGGGCCACACAGACTCATATGTTTCGCTGTTTTCTCCCCAGTTGATAGATGTTTGGAAAGCATTAGACCTTGGATGAGGCCTTGTCACTGGGGGTGGGCTTTGTGAATTCAAAAGTCCATGCCATTCTCTCTCTCTCTCTCTCTCTCTCTCTCTCTCTCTCTCTCTCTCTCTCTCTCTCTCTCTCTCTCTCTCTCTCTCTCTCTCTCTGTTTCACACACACACACACACACACACACTTTGGGTCTAGCTTTCTCATCTATGTTCTAAAATCTGTATGTTACAGTTTCCCTTGCAAATAGACAAAATGGTAAATGCTTTACTACAAGACACAGGATGTGGATGGGGCTCCAGCCGCCATAGCAAGTTTGAGGACAGGCTGCAGGTGCCTGTGAACCAGTGTGTGCTTGCTGCGCAGAAGTACACGGCTGAGTCTCCAGGCTGAATGTCTGTGATGTGCAGGGAGAAGTGTTTGGCTTTCTTATCCAATAAAATGGTGAGTCTTTGGTTCTGCTTTCTGTCCACATTTCCACGAATGTCTATCGCAAGGTGGGGACCCTTTCCAGCTTCTTGCTTGTACCAAGGGAAGTATGATGAAGTACTGTCTGTGTAAGTGCAGTTGATGACAGCATTGCCTCCCTCTCGAATGCTCAGGGAAGACGGGTGCTGCTCCACCTGCTCTCCGAGGCTTCCCCCTACACAGAAAGAAAAACAGAAGGGAGGAGGGCAGTCAGGCAGCACTCTGCTGAATTCTCTTGATCTAGGACACCTAGAGGGAATTGTGTGAAATGGATTTTCCACGGATGCCTAAGAAATATCCAACAAATATTTTCTCTTGGCCCCAGATCTTCAACTCACAGTTCATCCACAGCCACAAGAATGGGACTACAGTAGGAATGGATGGCTTCATTGCTCTTCCTGCCTGGGATCAATGCAGACTTGCGATATCTTGACAAGCAAGCTGTTTGTGTCTCCAGGTTGTCTCCTTTTCTTCTTATGTAATCTAACCAGCCAATGAGAAATCAAATGCTTCTCTCTCACCTATTCCTTCAGAATGCAATGACATGAGCTTGCTGCATGCTTGTCATCAGCTGCTGCCTCCTGCCTCCTTGTGGCCACATCCCTGATTACAGCATATTGGGAGTGAATTTGCAGAGATTGGGTGGGTTGAATATCTGAGTCATTACTAGTAAACTGGAGAGAGGTACACTCTCTTGGGGTCATTGAACAATGAGCTGGGTTAAAACATTTGAAATCAAAATGTCAGTATGATTCATCCTTATAGACAAAAAAAAAGAAAGATTTTAATTTTTGGTCAATATCATGGATTTTGTACAATAGAATGTTAAGTTTGGAGGGGGATGAGAGAACACAGCAGAAAGAACTGGTGGGTTGAGGGACAGCTAACACGGAGGATGTTTGGAAATTGTATTTATGTGTGTGAGAGAGAGACTAAGTAAATTATTCTACACAAAGCCCAATACTTCCCCCAGGAGCAATAGACTGCCAAATAAAAAGTCTGGTACCAAGTAGGGGCCACATCCCCTAAAGTTGTTGGTCTAGGTAGTCACAGAGACCCCTAAAACAATAACCTGTTGCCCTTGCTCTTGGTTACCCTCCAGAACTTGATAATAGAATCACATTGTTGAAGACACCACATGTTTTGATCACAGGACTTAGCGAAATCAAGCCAGTACGACTTAGGAGACTTCCTCCCTACTGGCTACATTGTACAGTGTTAGGAAGTGTGACTCAGGCTGCTAGGGGAGAAAAGTCAACAACAGTCTTAACCAGCTGTGAGCACTGAGAGCAGCATGGCAAGATACAGATCTGCCCATGGGTGCAGGAGTGGTATGAATGTTATGGGATGGCCAACCAAGTTCTGATTAGGTTTCAGGCTCTTCACAGCAGAGAAATGCATTGGTGCTACTGTAAATCTGGTCAAGAACCTATGCCTATGGAGCTTATAGGTCGAGAGGGGAAACTACTGCTATTATTTTTGCTAAATGGATGTAGTATCAAACTTCCTTCTACTTTCACCATATCCATATATTAGTGTGGCAGTCAATCCTAATTAGAGAAACATTTGTGTGTGCTGTAGATGGTCACTAATACATATACTCACAACTGGACGCTGTGCTAAGATTAAATGTCTGTGGATTGCACAGCTATAAATATCACATCTATATAACAGCATTTCCCCCAGAAGTCTCAGGAAACATCACAAAAGGTTGTGTAGGATGCTACTAAGAGCCAGAGGTCAGAGATGAAATAGTGACATCAGGATATGACAGAACTGTTGTACTCAGGATTCTGTGATTGCCTGAACAAGAAGACCTGAATGCGAGTAAGCCAGTCAGCTTTGCAACATGGAGGAGGGGCTCATGAGTCCCCACACCCAGCTGAGGAGCTATTAGCAGTTGGTAGCTGCTAGCTGAGAGTCAGGTTTTCTTCAGTAGTATTATACTGTGTAGGTTCATCATGTTCAAGTAAGCGGAAACTAACACAGAGACCCACAACCAGCCAAGATACAAAGACAAGACACTGCAAAGTGACCAGCCAAAAATTGGACATTTGTATTACATCCCTCCTCCCAAGGCTCAGGAATTATTGCAGAAGAGAAAGTGGAAAACTGTGACTGGAGGTTGGTGGGTGACTTCAAAGTGTTTTCCAAACACAGCAGGAAGTTGTACATATGAACCCAGAGTGACTGTGACAGCATGTATGAGACCTGTGCATGTTCATGTCAGACACAAACTCCAGCATGGAGACTGATCAGGCCATGCATTACCGGTTATATATAACAGTGTCTTCTCTTTTTCCGTTCCTGTATTTTTTTTGTTTTCTTCTCATCTCTTTATTTTTGTTTCTTGCACTCTCAGGGAAAATATTGGGTGTATGGGAAATTGAAATACTTTCATGATCTGTGAAATTTGACAGCATTTACTAAAAAACATTAAAATTTCCGAACTTTATATACCCAGCAGGCGAAAATGGAAGTTGATAAAGGCTCTGATTATGAAAGAAGGTGCAATCATGTTCTCAGTATTGCATGCTGGCCTTGTTTTTGTCACTTCTCATTTGTACACTGTAACTACAGTTTATCAGCCAACCTGATGAACTCTGAATTCTATCGCATATACAGCTGGTATGTAACTTTCAACAAGCCACTGAGATTGAGTTAAAAACTAGTAACTCAAGAAAAGAAGACACACCAAGGAAGTGAAAAATATATGGAAATTTTTTTAGAATAATCTTGTGGAAAGGATAAAAGAAGAACATGGAATGTAGAAAAATATATTATTTATACAATAATATAAACACATATATACTTTGTATAACAAGGGTGTTCTTCTAAGAACAAAAATATGTATTTCCTTAAGTGTTCAATGGAAATATGACATCTTGCAATGCAACAGAAGACAGACTGAAAAAAAAAAGAATATCATCATAAGCATCAAGAACACCATAATCTTAGAATTGAATACAAGTAATACATGTAATACTTACATTAATTAAATATTAAATATATATGAATACATATTAATGTAAGACATATTAATGTAAGTAAACAAAACACATATAAATTACTTTTAACAAAAATTTTAAATCTTGCTGCCTGCAATTTGAGACAGCAGCCAGTCCCTTCCCCCTCACAGTCTGTGCTCAGCTCCCCCTGCAGCGTCTGCCACTGTGTCACTCAGAGCACAGTAGTACACAGCCGAGTCTGACTCTTGCACCGAGGCTTTCTGCAAGTGGAAGGAGGTGGTTCCTTTCTCATACGTGGCTTCAAACCCTCTGCTGCTTCCCTTGTCGTTGGCCTTTGAGACTCTAAAGAGGAGCTGTGGACCTTCTCCGGGATACTGCACATACCAGAACAGGGAAGGGTACTGTTTGGTTTCATAGGAACAGTTCACAGTCAGAGAACTCCCTTCAGAGAGCGTCACTTGACCTTCTGTCTGAGTCACCGAGTCTCCATTGCTTTCTCCTAAAAAGAGAAATTAATAACAGTCCAGTGCAGCTATGACCTGGGTTCTGCCTCATAGGAAAAAGAGTTATAAAAGTTTACATCAATAGCATGGGGCAAGACAGAAGCTCACTGTGTCATTCCACTTACCAAGCACTAAGAGGAGTACAATTGTCAGGCCAAGGGAAGAGTTCATTTTCTGAGCCACTGGAGGATGTGGATCCTAACCTCTTAAATTAGGAAAGGTTGGAGTTATACAGAAAGGATGGTTGTGAGCTCAGGATTAAACAGGAAATGGCTATGTGCTGGGTAGACACACCGTTAACACACGTGGGCAATTACGAACCTCAGAGGATTGTTGACCTACATTCTCAGAAGTCAATGACATCGTGCTGCTCTTGGCTCTTTTATTTTGGGTAGGACACCTGTTGTGATAGGTTTAATTGCACCTTGTGTGTTGTCTTACCTGGGAATGCATTTGCATGACATTTCTAAGTGTCTCATGTAGCCAGTTTTGGACATGTGGTAATCCACTGGAAAAAATGACAAAAGTTAGGAATGTCAATACATATTTAATCACTACCAAATTACCTTTAAGGAAAGACACAAAGTTTTTCAATTGTGTTATCCCCATACTTGGAAAAACGGAATAAACCTAAAAAATAGCTAATAAATATTACTTTAATTAATAAGTGAATGAATGTCGTTTAGTTAAAGGAATGTCACTACTTAAAATAGCAATTTGTTTCACATTAGAAACATTTATCATAAGAAACTCAACCTAATAAAAGTTTTACAAAGAAAAATTAGAAATTTCTATTACATATATATAATTAATCTTTTAAATAGCATAGGTATTATTTAGGGATAGAGCACTTAGCCTATCATGCATGAGGACTTAGGGTCAGTCTCCATCACTTCAAAAATAATAATAGGAGTATAGATTTTAATATGTTTATCCTATAATATGTGGCTAATATCCAATTATGAGTGAGTATATACCATGTGTATCTTTCTTCTTCTGGGTTACAAACAATAAGGAAGATCCTAGAGAAGATGCTTAATCCTCATGCAGAAGGACAAACACGATAGACATTGAAGCAGAAGAAGACAGGGAAAAGGACAGGAGTCTACCACAGAGGACCTCTCAAAGACTCAACTGCTTGAAGTATCAAGGCAGAGGCTGAGACTCATAGCCAAGGGACCCACTTGGATACTGAGTCTATGGGCTACATTTGAGCCTAGGTTTTAGGACCTCTCCATGCATTGTCCTTGGATTGTCCTTGGTTGGGGTATCAGTCTTTCTGGGGTCCCAGGGCTTAGATTTTTTTTTTGCTCTGTTGGTCTCCTATTGGTGCTCCTGACCCCTCTAGGTCTTTCTGTCTCCCACTTCTTTCATAAAATTCCATGCCCTTTGCAGAAAACTGTTTTGAGGTTTGAAAAGGTTCGGGATATTTCCGATGCAGCTTTCCCTACCTTGTGCTGTCTCAAGATGAATGCTCTCAGGGATTGCTCCAGTACCTTGCGCCCCTGTCTGCTGCCAACTCCCTACCATGAAGGTCATGGACTCAACTGTCTGAAACTGTAAGGCCCAAATGAACTGGTTTTTGGATAAGTTGCCTAGGCCATGGTGCCTCTTCACTGAAAAATAAATTGAACTAAGAATAACCCATATAACTCACATTATAAGAGAAATATGGAAATTGTAAATACTTAAAAATATATCCTAGTGACTTTGGTAATTGTAACAGTAAGTATTGGTGCCTGACTGTGGCATGCTTCTTCTGAGTCTGGATGGTCTCTTTGGTCTTGTTCCTTCATAGCTGTGCACTTGACTTGGGAGGAGAGATGGCAAGGGCTGGTACAGGAAGACTGAACTGTGCAGAGGGCTGAAGATGACTGCCTGTGACCTATTGGTCTTTGTGAACCTGACTTCTGGCTGAGACTGCCATTACTTCTGCTGGCACTGCCCTGCCCAAAGGCCCATTGACAGTGACATATTCTATGTTCCTGAATTGAGAGGATTCATAACAGTTCAAAACATGCCTCCAAATTATTTTAGTAAAAACATCAAGTTTCACAATCATGCTTACAATGTTTTATTTTGGGCATATATTTTTAAAACACAGAGATGCACACTGCATTTTGTTGGTGGTGGGAGTGGTGGTGGTGGTGGCAGTGGTTTGGTTTGGATTGGTTTGATTTTTCCAGACACGGTTTCTCGTGGACCCTTTGCTATGCTGAACTCACTTTACAGATCAAGCTGGCCTTGAACTCATAGAGATCTGCTGCCCTCAGGAGTCTGTTGGAACCACTGCACACTCATAATGGTGGTAGAAAAATTGCATCTCAGAGCAGTGCTGACTCCCTCACAGACACTCAGGGCTGGGTGATTCTGCTCTCCCTGCATCCCTCTCGTGCCTGCTAAGAGAAAGATAAATAAATCATATGAAGAGCAAAAGGTTCAGCAGTTTGCACCCCTGTCCGATATTCCAGGAGACACAGGAGGAACTTTGGGTCAGCTTTGTCTTCTGCCCTCCCACTGGCCTCTCTGAAGCACCCCTAAGCCCTGATTCACAGCATAGCTGCACCCACGGCAGCCCCAGCACAGCTCCCAAGCTCCTCTCCATGGATCCTGTCAAACTGCTGACATGCCTTCTCCCCAGATCTAAAAAGTGTCGAGTTTATTTCCAACAGGCACCAATAAGATCTGAGCTCTTTCATGGAAAACCACACCCACAGCAGCCCAGAGAGCTTCACAAGAACTGCTCCCTAGCTGTGAATGAAAACCACGCAGGGAAGCAAGAGACCATGTCACCAACAGCTTGAAAACTAAAGAGGATGTTGGTTGGTTGGTTGGTGGTGGGTTGGTTGGTGGGTTGGTGGGTTGGTTGGTTGGTGGTGGGTTGGTTGATGGGTTGGTTAGTTGTGTTTGTTGGTTTGCTGTAACAGCTGAAGTAAGAGGCATGTAAAGGTGAATGTGAGAGAATAGGAGCTGGTGTATCAGAGAGATCCAAGGTCTTTGTATATCACAAAGCATCTAGAAGGATAGTAAGGGTGACCCATTTCTTAAATTCCATAATTTGACAGGATTTAGAAAATCAGTTTTGTGAAAATTCTTATAAAACCCTTTGATGGTGTGCAATGTGTGCTGAGAAGTAAATACATTCTTGAAATCTGCAGATCACCATTTGCAAAAGAAAAAAATGTTTCTTATAAAATTTTCATTTGTTAAAACAAACAGTTATGGGTACAATATTCACCATTATTCATTTTATATCTTTGCCATTATTCTCCAGTCCCTTATCTGCACCCTGCAGATGCACACGTGGCTGGTCAAGTTCAAAGGTGTTTTCTGTATTTTCTTCTGTTTTTCTGCCTTATTATTTTTCCTCTTCCTTATCTTGTTCCCACTAGTACTGAAGAATATGATGGAAAGTTTGGCTATTACTGCTATTGGAATAACTCTAGGTCAGTGAACATTAGGGTATTTTCTTTTTTGTTTTTTCTTTTTTTATTAAATTATTTATTAACTACACTTTATTCACCTTATATACCCCTGTAGTTCCCTCCCTCCTCCCGTCCCAATCCCTCCCTTCCTTCCCCCCCCCTCTGCACCCATGTCCCTCCCCAAGACCACTGATAGGGGAGGTCCTCCTTTCCTTCCCTCCGATCCCAGTCCATCAGGTCTCATCAGAAGTGGCTGCATTGTCTTGCCCTGTGGCCCAGCAAGGCTGCTCCCCCCTCAGGGGGAGGTGATCAAAAAGCAGGCCCATCAGTTCATGTCAGAGACAGTCCCTGTTCCCATTACTATGGAACCCATTTGGACACTGAACTGCCATGGGCCACACCTGTGCAGGGGCCCTAGGCCACCACCATGCATGGTACCTGGTTGGACCATCAGTCTCAGGAAAGACCCTTGTGCCCAGACCACTTCGTTCTGTTGCTCTCCTTGTGGAGTTCCTGTGCTCTCTAGATCCCACTATTTCCCACTCCCCTCGTAAGATTCCCTGCACTCTGCCCAAGTGTTAGCCATAAGTCTCAGCATCTGCTTCAATAGTCTGCAGGGCAGAGCCCTTCTGAAGCTCTCTGTGGCAGGCTCCTGACCCATTCCCTGCCCTCTCCTTCTTCTGATGTCCACCCCCTTTGCCCTTCTGGATAGGGATTGGGCATTTTAACAAGAGTCCTCCTTCTTGATTAGTTTTTTTAGGTGTACAGATTTTAGTAGGTTCATCCTATAGTATATGTCTATATGAGTGAGTATCTACCGTGTGTGTCTTTCTGCTTCTGGGATACCTCATTCAGGATGATCCTTTCCCGTTCCCACCATTTGCCTGCAAATTTCATGATATCCTTGTTTTTTATTGCTGAGTAATATTCCATTGTGTATATGTACCACAATTTCTGTATCCATTCCTCAACTGAGGGACATCTGGGTTGTTTCCAGCTTCTGGCTATTACAAATAAAGCTGCGAAAAACATGGTTGAGCAAATGTTCTTATTGTGTACTTGAGCCTCCTTTGGATATATGCCTAGGAGTGGTATAGCTGGGTCTTGAGGAAGCGCTATTCCTAATTGTCTGAGGAAGCGCCAAATTGATTTCCAGAGTGGTTGTACAAGTTTACATTTCCACCAGCAATGGAGGAGGGTTCCTCTTTCTCCACATCCTCTCCAACATGTGTTGTCACTTGAGTTTTTGATCTTAGCCATTCTGATGGATATAAGGTGAAATCTCAGGGTTGTTTTGATTTTCATTTCCCTGATGAGTAAGGATGTTGAGCATTTCTTTAAGTGTTTCTCTGCCACTCAATATTCCTCTATTGAGAATTCTCTGTTTAGCTCTGTACCCCATTTTTAAATTGGATTATTTGATTTGTTGCTGTTTAATTTTTTGAGTTCTTTATATATACTGGATATTAGCCCTCTGTCAGATATAGGGTTGGTGAAGATCCTTTCCCAATCTGTAGGCAGTCGTTTTGTTCTGATTACAGTGTCCTTTGTTTTACAGAAGCTTTTCAGTTTCATGCGGTCCCATTAATTGATTGTTGCTCTTAGAGCCTGTGCTGTTGGTTTTCTGTTCAGGAAGTGGTCTCCTGTGCCAATGAGTTCAAGGCTTTTCCCCACTTTTTCTTCTAAGCGGTTTAGTGTATTTTTGTGATAAAATTTTAAAACCTGAAGTCATGAGGTAGAGATGGTTTCTACTGAGCTTCAGTCCTCACATTGACAGTAAAATTCTGTTTTCTTTATCACTCCTCAAGAAATGGTCCTCACAATGGATTTCCAGGCTCAACTTTTATAGTTCTACAGAATGGCAAAATAAACATCCAGGAATAAACATTGCTGTCTGAGACCTGACAGACTCTCATGTTCTCTAGTCTCTGTAGCCTTTCAGCGTTTTAAGCACCTCAGAAAGTCATTTCTGGGAAGCCTGCGGTGCCCCCTGGTGGACAACACCATAAACAAAATTGACTTCAGGCCTAACTGCCGAAGTCACACAAAGGTAACATCTTCACTCTAGTTTTGATGGAGAAAATGCAAGATGGTCAGAAGACATGACAGTCTAGATCAGGGGCCCTCATTGTTCCTAATGCTCTGACCTCTTAATACAGTTCCTCACATTGTTTTGACTCCCAACTATAAAATTATTTCTGTTGCTACTTCATAACCGTTACTATGCTCTTGTTATGATATAAATATCTGATATACAGATAGTCTTAGGTGACCCCTGAGCAGGGGTCCTGTGACTCCCAAAGGGGTTGTGACTCACATGTTGAGAATCACTGGTGTAGATACAGTGGAGGTTAAAGGTGAACCACTTTTTAAAAATATTTTTGTTTGTTACTATAATTTATTCAATTTGTTTCCTAGCTATAGCCCCCTCACTCATTTCCTCCTTGTCCTACCCTCCATTCCACTTCCCCCTACCAATGTCCCTACTCTAGTCTGCTGATGGGGGAGGTCCTCTTCCCCTACTAACTGACCCTAGCCTATCAGGTCTCTTCAGGACTGTCTGGATCCTCTTTCTCTGTGGCCTAGTTAGGCCACCTCAAAGGTGAACCACTTTAAAAGTGATTTTTTTTTGAAGAGCACCAACTGGAGCTGTGTGACTCCAGGAACAGGAGAAACGCCCACATGTAGAGGGTCAGATTGTGACGGAGGCAGGCTCCTTTACTTCCACCCTCACACTCCATTGGGAGCTATTTTAAGCTGACACTGGATGCAGACCAAGAGAGGAGCAACTGACAGAGCCTGCTCTTTCTGTCTGGAACAAAGGCTGTTCATTCATGAGTGTGCCCACATTCCCACACTGCTAGACATCCTCATTCATGAAGAAACTGGTGTGGAACATAAAGACACCAGTGACATGAGAGATACATCCTGCTATCTCCTGCTATGTCCTTAAATTTAAACCAAAATGGACATAATGTTGTCCATTCATGAGTATAGACAATAGTGTCTCTTCCTTTATATCTATTTCACAGATGGAGGCTCACAATTATTAACTTTACAACATTAGAGTAATTTCTCCTGGATATGAAATATAGGACAGAATGTCTCAGAACCATTTCCAAAGCAAGCAGCAATGTGCTAACTAGTTCTATTTTTACTACATATGGAAAAATGTAGGTCTTCACTTTGAATGATAATTCATTATGTTCATTTATGTTGTTTTGTGAACAAGAGATTTATTTTTCTTAATTCAAATATGTTGGCTTTGATCATACATGTTACTAAAATTAAAAACAAAGACTTTCTTATATTGAAAATTCCTGACAATCAGAAAACCTAGTGATTTAATCTAATTAATACCTTCTAACCAAACCAAAGTTCTATTTTTATTTTTTCCAGTTATTTTATTTTATCTCAGACTGGAAACATCTAAAGTACTTGGGAACACCTGAGACTTATTGGTGCTTCTTTGAGTCAAACTAAAGAATAAAACATAACAAAATCACTCATGTGCATTCACACTGCACAGATTCCCTTGGGAGTACTTCTGATATGTTTGGAAGAGATCCCAGCACCAAAACCAGAAAGAAAAGAACTGCATCACCGAACTCTCATACACAGATTACTCCAAATGACTGCTGGATTATCTAATCCTCAGAGCAGCTCTCCTGTCTGCTGCATCCCATTCCCAGCAGTAGGGAACAGAGAAAGTTGGATCTGAGCCAGCTTGCTGTATATTCATTGCCTATGCAACGTTCACGAAAGGATCCTGTCCATGACAGATGAAGAAACTTTACATTCATTTCAATGGCACCCTTCATGCTTCACTCTGCTCTCCTGTAAGATCAATGCCTATTAGTTTTCCTTCAAGTCAAATAAATCTTAATTTTGACTGTGCATCTCTCCACTGGTAACAATGTCTGGACCACTTTTCACCTTGGAAAGACACTTCTGTTCTCCTACAAGACACGTTTGCTCTGTCCTGGGCCTAGAGCTGACCTTCTGGGAGAGGGTAAGAGAGCTTGGAGTTAGAGTTGATGGTCAAGTTGCTATGTTCCTCTGCTAACATTTCTGGCAGTGAGCTCAGTGAGTCTTCAGGAAATTTTCCTCCACAGAAAATCTGAAAAGACCCAGAGGTCATAAATGAGTTAAACATTTGTCAGGGTTTCATGGTGAAACAAGCGATTTAACCTACACTGGACACTTAAAGACTAACAAGACCAACTGTACAAATTAGATTGAGAATGAAATTAAAATTCAAATTTAGGAGTATAAATATCTCTGTCTGGCAAATCCTGACACAGAAGGTCCCACATTCAAGGCTATCTGCTAGCACAGATGGTTCCTATCTGAAACCACGACCTGCCATGCTCAAGGAAAACTGTCAGCACAAACAGCTTCTCTCTGAGACTACAGACTGAACTAAAGCCAGAAAAGTTACAAATGAGCCTCACCTCCTTACATCCTTCCCTGTCCAAACTCTACAGAAACTCAAGCCTTACCCCATGCCATGGTGCACAATCTCCACCAGTGCAAAGAGGGTTTTGCCCTTCCTTCTCTCTACTGAAGGAAATCTGCCCCTGCTGAGACTGGAGTTGTGCCCTTGCTTCTTTTCTCCATCCCATTCCATTCTTGATCTAATAAGAATAATAACTAGGAAGCCTATTGTTCACTGATCTCTCTCACATGGATGTTTTCATGTGAAGACTAGACTCCGTTGGTACTCAGCCTAGAACCTCTTTCCCAGCTGTAGCCAGTTTTCAGTTACTGTGAATGGCTGCTCTTGACTCTACATGGCTCCTTCTCTACAAAGCTAATATATGACAATGAGAATCATCACTGTCCAGTACCACGCAACTCTTCCTCAAGAAAGAACACAGCCAAAGGCCATTTTATTCCTAGGCACAATAGCCTGACCGACTGCCTCAAAGTAGAAACGTCTGTGTGGTGGAGTTCACACCCCAGAACTCCCTGAAAAATCAGGCTGAATGGAGGCAAAAGTGTATAACTTCCAAGCCCAGCCTCTTCTGTCCCAGCCTGCTTTCCTCAAGTATTCATGGATAAAAGAATTCCAAATTCAGATTCTGCTTCTAGAAACTCAATCAAAGGCAATGTGTTGTTATTTTTAATCTCCGACAAGTATTGAGATACTTGTCATGCTAACTCCCATAGGAAATTCCCCTAAATCAGCTACTTTTCTGTTACTGTGATAGAATACTGAGGCCCAAAGAAACTTATGGAAGTCCTTATTTTGGCTCTCAGCTCCAGAAGAACAAGAGTCTATCTTGGAGAGAGGAAGACAGGACAGCAAGCAGCAGGCATGGCAGCTGGAGCAGTAAGCTGAGAGATCACAGCTTCAATCAAGAGTTTGAAGCAGAGAGGGTGAACTGAAGTAGGGTGAGGCTGTAATGCCCCAATCCCAGCCCCAGTGACGGCCACACCTCTAGTGCGTCCCCCACAAACAGTGCTACTACCTGGGGACCAAGTAGTCAGTACATGCAAAAGTGAGGATCACTTCCACTCAAACCAGCACAGACCTCTCAGTAACACTTTCAATATCTAAATTGGAACCTTAGCCTGGATTCTTGCCAAAAAGACAGAAAGCCAGAAATTACACAATAAAAAGCTGAGCAGAGCTGTACATGTTTATATTCTAGCTCCAGTTTTTAATCTTCCTCAATGCCATTTCAATTTTTCTTTATTTTTTAAATGATACTCAGATAACACAATGAAATATCATTATCTAGCCCCTCCAGGTTCCTACTTCCAATACATATGCCCTTAATTAAGGATGATTATCCCTTGGGGCTGGCGAGATAGATGGCTCAGTGGTTAAGAAAACTGGTTGCTCTTCCAGGATACCTGAGTTCAATTCCAGGCCCCCACCCAGCAGCTCACAGCTCTCTAGAACCTCGGTTTCAAGAGACCTAACACCATCACACAAAGAAATTACAGGCAGACAAAGCACCAATGTGCATAAAATAAAATATAAAGATAAAGAATGATTACTCCTCCCTTTATATCTATCTCCCACAGGAAAACATAATGTTTTGTAGGTATAAGCTTTGAAGTGTTTCACATCATTTTTCCATGATCTGGAACTATTGTTCAGAGTCTCCACTTCTAAACATTGAGAATGTATAGAAAATCCTGATTCTGTTGCATCCTTTTAGTAAGTGTGCCTGTGCACAAACCTAACCAAATATCCAGTCCCTCCTATACAGGTTTTTCAGGACCCGTAGACTATATAAACAGTGTCATCTTGAGAGACTAAGAAAAAGAAGTACATTAAAAACTCTAAGGAAGATCTGCTACCATGAACATTTTCAAGTATAGATGCATGATAAAAACCAGAATTACTGAATTAACTTGTGGTAAATCTTTAGTAAACACCAGGGTGAATATGCCATGTGAGGGGAACTTTTCATCATTTCAGTTTAAAAAGTGGAGATACATATGGTGGCATGAGCTTATAATCCCTTATCTCCACCAACCCTATACATCTGGGAGAAGTGAAAGGCTCTGTGCCCCATCTCCCCACTAACCTATTCTCTTCTACATAGGGTTGGGAAGTTGAAAAGGAGGCAAGGCATGCATACCCCATATAAAATAGAGTTTTAAAACGACCACTACAGAAATCAGTGTGAAAAGGCCTCATAAACCTAAGAGAAAATGTTATATGGCCCACCAATATTTCCTTGTTATATATCTGACGTACTTTGTATCCTACTACAGAAATACTCGCTCAACCTTGTTTATTACTGCTCTGTTCAAATTTGCTAGGTAATGAAGGCACCCTACATATTCTTCAACAAAAAAATGAATAATAAGAATTAGGTGGTGATATATGCCTATAGATAGATGCATAGAGAGATTATAGATAGATACATATATACATACATACATAAATGCACAGGTGATAAGCAGATACATAGATGATAGATAACACATAAATAGACACAAGGACAAAAAGATGAATATTATTCAGAATAAAGTAAATGAAATTATAGAATTGGCATGAAAAGGAACACAACTGGAAAATACTATAGAAAATTAGTTATCCAGACTCAGAGACAAATGCATGCAAATCTTAGCTTCTATTTTTTATATATTCGTACGAATACGAGTGTGTGTAGATACCACAAAACTAGAAAGCTTCCCACAAGCGGAGAAAAAGAGGCCTCAACACAGATGAGTGGGAAGGGAATGGAACACATGATATGGAAGTGGAAGCAGGGATCCTGGGAGCAAGAAGGATTGAGTGGGAATTGGGAACTGGGAGATGGCAGAAAGGATAAGCTGGGAGAAGAGACAACCAGAAGTAAACAGGGCTGATTTGCCACAGAGGAACCTGCTACCTTGTAAGCTAGTTTTAAAATATTAGAAACCTAATAGTTTTTATTGAAAGATTTTTTAAATCAAGGAAGCTGTAGCGCTGATGGTGCTCTTTGGCATGACATGTGGTGAGTCTCACGGCCGTGTGCTTGTGTTCCAACTCACCGAAGTATGCACATTAAGAGGGTGTACATTGTTGTATAAGAATCAACGTGTGAAAAATATTTTAACCAAACAGTTTGCCTTTTCCTTCAAGATTACTTGATATCAAAATGTTAAAATAACTTTCCAATCGATCAAGCCCTTGCTGCTCTTGCTATTAATTCCTGTTGCATATAGAATAGAAACAGAATTTCTCCACCCTATGTCTGTTCTGCATTCTAGCTCAGACCTTGCTGTGACCCAGTAGGTTTGTGTGCAGGCTGCAGGTGCATGGGGAGCACTGTGTGCTCACTGCACAGAGGTACACAGCAGAGTCACTGGGCTGGGAGTCTCTGATGTACAGGGAAACATGCAGGCTGGCTTTATTGAGGCGAGCTGTGAATCTGCCTTCTTCCTTGTCACCATTGGAGAAGATGGACATCAGTACCTTCGGGCCTTGCCCAGAATTCTGTCTGTACCACCAAAAGTACTGAAAATTAGGATCACTGGAAGTGCAGTTGAGAGAAGCCATGGTTCCCTCTGGGACACTGAGGAATTCTGGATTCTGCTGCACCTTCTGCTGGCTGCTCACCCCTGTGCAGAAAGACAAAGGTCAGACAAAGAGACCAGGAGGCATATAGATTATCAAACTCCAAAAGGCCTTTACTATGGACCTCCTACTCCCTAACTAGAGATTAAAAACATCTGTGTTTCTACCATTCGCCTGGAGCAGAGAACATTACTTACCACACCTGGATCCTAAAGAAATTCTCAGACTTACAGTTTAATTGAAGCCACAGGAACACTAGTGAAAGATTCAAGGATTTCATCTCTCCTCCCTCTTCGCTTAGGATGCAGATTCTCAACTCTAAACTCATATGGTCACATTCCAAAGTTTCCACATCTCCTGCTTCAGGAATCATGAAAAGCAGCTTTGCTAGCACTAAGAAAAGGGACTCTCTTCACCACTTCTGCAGCACCAAGACTTTCCTCCAGCCCTTTCTCCACCCCTCTCTCTTCTTTCTGCCCTCCCCTCTTCACCCTTCTTTCCCATTTGAGACCTTTGCTCAGGATCCCTAAGAAGACACTGCCATCTTGTGGACTCATGGTAGTGACCAAAGAAATAATCAAATTGTAAACTCTTCTAATGTAATTATTAAAAAGTAAAGTTCTCGAGACTTCAATTAGTATTTTGAAGAAACATTTGCCCTGAGACTGTGTGGGGAGTGAGATTGAGGGGGGGGAAGGGGGGTATACCTATACACTCTGCAGATGTTGTCTTCTTTTTCAGTAATAATGAGTGTCATACACAGGCATTCACCTGCACTGAAAAACCACCTAGAAATGCCAGCCACAGAAATCTGGGAGAGGCTTTTCATACAACATAAATCTAACCCTGTCACTCCCATTCAAATCCATCTACAGCCTTTACAGACGGCCTGCACAGACGGCTTCTCTAGGTTAGAGTCTAGGAAGGCCCGGGATTATCCATTTTATTTGGAGCCAGGAGCATGCTCATGTGTAAACAGACCTTTACTTAGCTTGGTGCAGGAAAGATGGAGCTGTGTTTAGCAAATAAACTGTACATGAAACCCAGGAACTTGTTCATTTGTCTAATTTTTTATTCTCTCTTTTCGAATAAAGTCCTGTGAGTAGGGATTGATCGTGAAAGTTGTAGATATGGTTTCTCTTGCCTTACCTCTCTCTGACTCTGCCTCCCCTCTCCACTCCTCCCCTTTCTTCCTTGTCTCTCTTCTTCCCTTACACTTCCACTTTCTCCCACCCTCCATTCCTAACACAGACATGAAGCCATATGTACCTGGGTAATGTCTGTGCCAGAGCTGAACTGGGTCCACACAGAACAAGTCAGGAGATATCTGTCCTGCAGGAGTCTGTGAGAGCCCCAGAGCCAGCAGAGCAAAGATCTGTGGAGGCGAGAAGGCAGGAGGACCAGCACAGCCAAGGAGATGGTTCATGCTTCGGTCATCTGATAGTGATTAGTGTATTTTCAAAACATTGATTTTTGACAGAGGAGCCAAAACCATGCAATGGAATAAAGAAAGCATTTTCAACAAATGGTGCTGTTCTAACTGGATGTCTACATGCAGAAAAATGCAAATAGATCCATATTTATCACCCTGCACAAAACTCAAGTCCAAGCGGATCAAAGACCTCAACATAAAACTGGATACACTAAATCTGCTAGAAGAGAAAGTGGGAAACAGCCTTGAACACATTGATATAAGAGACAACTTCCTAAGCAGAACACCAACAGCTCAAGCACTAAGATCAACAGTTAATGAATGGGATTTCATGACACCGAAGTTTATATAAGGCAAAGGATACTGTCAATAGAACAAAACGGCAGCAAACAGAATGGAAAAAGATCTTCATCAACCCTACATCCAAAAGAAGGATAATAACCAATATGTATAAAGATTCAATAAATTAAACACCATAAAACCAAATAACCCAATTAAAAATGGGATACAGTGCTGAAAAGAGAATTCTTAGCAGAGGGATCTCTAATGCCCAAGAAACAGTACAAGAAATGTTCGACGTCATTTGTCATCAGGGAAATGCAAATCAAAACGACTATGAAATTTTATCTTACACCTGTCACAAAGCCTAAGATCAAAAACTCAAGATATAGCACATGCTAGAGAAGTTGTGGAACAAGGGGAACACTCCTCCATTGGTGACGAGAGTGGGAGTGAGAATGAGTTGTGAGGAAATTCAGGGGTGAGAGATCGAAAAAAAGAGACTGAAAAATCTAGACCAAACCGTGGTAAGGGCATCTCTCAGATGAGGACAACTCCTGGGAGCCTATGTTTGAGTTCCTAAATTCTTCTCTTCCAGTTCTCCTCCTATTTATGTTTTCTTTGATTCTATTTCCACTGAGAAATGTTGAACTGTGCTCTTCATTTCATGCCATTGTTTGTGTTTTCATTAATTTCTTTTTTCCATTATTGTTATTACTACTATTAAATAAAATTTGTTCACTTTGACACACATGCCAACCAAAACTACTATACCCAGTGAAGCTTACAATCAACATAGATGGAGAAAACAAAATTTTTCACGACAAAACAAAATTCATGCAATACCTACACAGCAACCCAGCCCTTCAGAAGGTACTAGAAGGAAAACTTCAGTCCAACGGAAACAACTACACCAAAGAAAATATAGGATACAGATAATCTCCCAATGACAACAACAACAACAACAAAAAGCAACGAATCACAGTAAGACCACCAACTTCACAATAAAAGGAATTAACTGTCATTGGTCACTATTATCTATCAACATCAATGGACTCAACTCTCCAATAAAAAGACACAGACTAACAGAATGGCTGCGGAAACAGGATCCTACATTCTGCTGCATCCAAGAAACACACCTATGCAAGAAAGATAAACACTACCTCAGAGTAAAA
>CM053745.1:9845990-9863947 GCA_028658305.1 Pachyuromys duprasi | reverse complement strand
CTTGAAGGGGGCGGGGAGGAGGGAGATGAGGGAGGGAGTGGGAGGGTAGGAGGGACTGAGGGAGGGGGCTACGCCTGGGATTCAAAGTACCTAACCTGTGATTGAGATAAAAATAAATAAATTTTAAAAAAAAAGAAATATAAAAAAAAAATTTGTTCACTTTGTATCCCCTCACTCATCTCCCCCTAGTACTACCCTCCCCCGCTCTTTCCCCGCCATTTCTTTCCCTTAATCCACTTATAGGGGAGGTCCTCCTCCCCTACTCTCTGACCCTAGCCTATCAGGTGTCATCAGGACTGTCAGGCTCCTCTCTCTCTCTGTGGCCTAGTAAGGCCACCTCACCAGGGGTAGGTGATCAAAGAGCAGGCAACTGAGTTCATGCCAGTGACTGCCTTCTGCTCCCCTTACTAGGGAACCCCAATCGAGACTGAACTGCCCATGGACTACATCTGACAGGGGTTTAGGTCCTCTCCATGCATGATCCTTGGTTGACTCATCAGTTTCTTCAGACCCGCCTTACTCCAGATTTTTGGCTCATTGATTTCTGTAATGAATGTATTCACTTTTTCTTTCAAGAATACACTAACATATTCATAAAGGCTAATTTGAAATCCTTGTATTGTGGTTCGGCCATATTGTGTTTCTTGGGGCTACTGGAGTTGGGTTTGGGGGATTTAATGAAAACATATCATCCTGGATGTTATTGTTTTATGCTGGAATCTAGACATCATTGTAATTCTCTGTGCTGGTTATAGGTTTTCCTTTGTCAGATGTGTGCTCTCTTTCTTGGTTTCTATTGTTCTCTTTGGTTTTGAGAACAGAGTTGTGGCTGTGGGTTGCCTGCTAGGGAATGCTTCTGAGATCCTGCCATGTGTGAACACTGGATCCCAGATAGAATGTGCTTCTTTCCAGCTGGGTGCTGACACTTTGGCATAGGGTGGGCTAAGAGAGGTGTAGGGTGAGGAGATCCGTGGTAGGGAAGAAATCAGGGCGTGCCATCATGATCAGTCTAGTGCTCTGGGAATGGGGACAAAGAGGGATGAGGACCACAGCAGACAGTCTACTGCAGGGCTGAGAATGAGACTGGAGGTTGGATTCAGAGGAGAGGGGGGACATTGGAAATCTGAAGATCACCTACCTGCTCTGGCTTTCTTTCCCCTGTCTTTTCTACTTATGTATCTTTATTACAAATCTTAAGGCATGGAAAGGCTGCAGCCCTCTGATACAGCCTGTCCTTCCAAAGTATTAGATAGACATTATCTAGATGACACCCTTTCCAGCATATGTTGCCCTGTGTAAATAACTTGGACTGGAGGTGACATGCAACAATATGAGGAGATGAAGACAACTGACCACTTCACTGTATCCATAGCTTTCCTGTGAAATCAATGTGACCCTCCATGAGGAACCACTAATGCCCCTGATGAAAATCCAGCTGTGATAACAACTCCCTCTTGTTCTGCTCTGACTGTTTGTACAACTATCATCAACCAGAGAAATGTTGGGGCACCTGTTGCCTCTTGGTTTGTGCTCAGCTCCCCCTGCAGCGTCTGCCTCTGTGTCACTCAGAGCACAGTAGTACACAGCCGAGTCTGACTCTTGCACCGAGGCTTTCTGCAAATGGAAGGAGGTGGTTCCTTTCTCATGAGTGGCTTCAAACCCTCTGCTGCTTCCCTTGTTGTTGGCTGTTGTGACTTTCAAAAGGAGCTGGGGGCCTTCTCCAGAATACTGGACATACCAAAAAAGAGTTGGGTATCCTGTTGATGAGTAGGTACAGTTTATAAATAGGAAATTGTCTTCTGAAAGTGTCACTTGACCTTGTTTCTGGGTCACTGAGTCTCCATGGATCCTCCCTGGAAGAAGTACAGGATATCTGTATTACATTAACAACAAACCTCACAGATGATTAAATAGTTTTCTGGCATCATAGAAGAAAGAGTGCAAATGTGAAGTCACTAACTTACCAAGCACAAGCAGGATCATGGTCACTAAAGCTGGAGAAGTGTTCATCTTCAGGGTCACCCAGCCACTGTTCTTGACTCTTCACATGAAGAAATGATGAAATGATATCAAATGATGAACCTGCAAAGCTTATAATTCACACAGATGATGATCTTGTGTTAGGAAACTCCACCCCCTTGTGGACAGAGATTAAACCAGGGTCTCTTGCAATCCTCCCAGAGTCAGAAATATGCTCTCACCGTCTACATTGAGTATAGGGCACATGTGAGACTTCAAGAGGCCTTGACAATGTAAAGAACATAAAGAATGGCCATTAACATATTGACTGTCATCATTCTGAGGATTATACCTGGCATGAAAGTAGAGTACATGTGTTATAGTAGAACAATGGTGAGCTTTTTGTTTTAGTCTTTGCCATATGATAAATTGTATGGCAAGAAGGTTTTTACACTTTATTTTCACTGATCCAAATTTGTAGAAAGATACTATGCAGGCCTGGAGTGATGGTCAGCACTAGAGAGCACTTGGTGTACTTCAGAAAACCCAGGTTGGATTCTCAGAACACACACTGGTTCACAAGCAACTCTAACTCCAGTTACAGTTCTAGGGGAACTGACTCTCTCTTCTGACCTCTGTTGGCACCAGGCACACATGGAAGAAAAACACAAATGCAGGAAAAACACTCTCGAACCTAAATTAGAAAAAAAAGTTTTTAAAATTTTAAAAACATATTAAAATTAAGTTATTATAAATTGAACCTAAGAATGTATAATCACTATTATTTGCTCTTTGTATCTTCTGGAAATTTTTAAATAATGTGCTTGAGCTGCCCTTTTACGTAGGATGTCATTGGTGTCTTGAAACAATGTTTGAGGATTAACTGCACAGTACAACCACAAAAAAGGAAGCAATTGTGACTGTCATGCAGGGTTCACCTGTTATACCGCACTCTGCATCAAATGTAGGCTATGTCATTGTGACCAGCGGTGGCTGTTGTTAGGAAACAAGAAACTGACTGTCATTTGGGATCGGTGAGACATTTGTGGCTCATTCTTGAGGACCTGCAGATGACATCCCAAGCAGCCAGCTCACAAATGTGTCTTCAGAAAAGCTTCTTCCTTCAATTCAAAGCTTCCACTCATGAGTCTGGCTTTCATGGCTGCCATGTGTCTGTGGAAGCTCCTTCTATCATTTAATTTGGTCTTAGTAATTTTTCATCATTGACAGAATTGGTCTCCTCGCAAAACTGCTCTTTCTCACCTTTGTGCACACCTTTTCCTTAATTCTTCTTGTTTTGAAGTTATAAATGTAATACTTAAGCGACAGCCTGTGGCTCAGAACCTTTGTCTCTTACAGTTCAAGATAATGAATACCAAGCCTTTCTAGGTTTTCCTCACTAGCGACATTTGTAGTTCAGAATGTGCTCCTCATGCTGTACTTCTATATAAGATGGAATCACCTATTAAACAGCATTTTCTTTTCTGTTTCCTTTTTTATTAATTACAGTTTATTCACTTTGTATCCCACCTGTAGCCCCTCCTTTTTCCCCTCCCAGTCCTACCCTCCCTCCCTCTTCTTCACCCATGGCCCTCTCCCAGTCCACTGATAGGGGATATCCTCCTCCCCTTCCTTCTGAACCTAGTCTATCAGGTCTCATCAGAAGTGGCTGCATTGTCTTCCTCTGTGACCTGGTAAGGCTGCAACCCCCTGAGGGGGAGGTGATCAAAGAGCAGGCCAATCAGTTCATGTCACAGACAGTCCCTGTTCCCCTTGGACACTGAACTGCCATGGACTACATCTGTGCAGGGGTTCTAGGTTATCTCCATGAATGGTCCTTCATTGCAGTTTTATAATTTCATTGCTATAGGCTTTAGTATAGGTTGACATAATGGGAATGTACCTCCTCCACAGAGCAAATCTCAATTTCAACAAGAAAACAGTTGGATGCTCCTAAAAACAATTATATCACTATTGTACCAATGGACACACCTTGCTTATTAGGTTGGCCATTTAGCACACAGGATCCACAGATAGTAATTCCAATGATGAGGTATCTCCCCTAACTAGAAGAGAATACTCTAGGTTGGTTCTGATTTTATTTTATTTTTGTATGTTACATCATAGTATATGGTCTTTTCAGCAATACTGTGGTCATTCCTGGCAAAGGGTCATTAGGGCTCACAGCCTGGGGCAGCTTCCACAGATGTAGTCTGGCAGAAAGTAGGCGACCTGACGCTGGACAGTCTGCCCAAAGATGAACATTCATTGGCTGGCTCAGAGATGGTGTGGAGGAACCTGATTAGTTCTACAAAGCCATATAACCTGCTGTCTCTTTCAGAATAAAGGAGTCTGTAGCCACTTGCCCTTAGTTTGCTCTTACCCAACTCCCAGTGTTCTTAGGGTGACTCTGCATCACTCACCGCTAGGCCTGAACTGCTCTGCCCTCACCCACAGGCTGGACCCTCAGCAGGAGGAACAACACAATACAACCTTATCAGTTAGATATGTTACATAACCAAGACTTAAAAAAAAGTATCATATACTGTGTGGAGACCTGTGGGGTCTCCCTGGAAAATAATTCACATGGAGCTATCACTCACACGGCTCTGAGTAGGTAGCTAGGTTTCCAGTACCAGGCGTGGTGTCCCTCCTCTTGAGCAAGTTCAATTAGAAAGTAGTTGATTACTACCAGGGTGTGAAAGCCACTAATGCTCCCAGAGGGTTATTGTGACATGCTGGACATTGATATAGGTAATGACAACAAAAGCTCTTTACTCCATTATAAAATACAACCCTTGACGAGAAGCAAAATTAACCCATGCTGCTAAACTAGTGACTCCCTCTTGGGTACATCAAATTACAAAAATATGCAATGGTAGGATAAATACTTTGATGTCTAAAACTTTCATGTATTATAGCATCAGTGGTATTTTCTAACCTTCTTAAAGACGTGTATCACATATATCGCTATTGTCAATGAGCAATGATGGCTGGAGAGATGGCTCAGAGGTTAAGAGCACTGGCTGCTCTTCCATAGGTCCCAAGTTCAAGTCCCAGAAACCACATTGTGGCTCGAAGGGCATAAATGAATTGTTTGAAATATTAATACTACTCAAAGTAGAATTATGAAAAAAAAACACCTACAACATCGGAGACATTATTGAAATTAGGGCAGTGCTTGAGTAGATGATCACTGCAAATTAAAGATGTCTTTCTGACTCACATTTTAGAATGGATAACTTAAAACAAAACAACAACAAAAAAAAACCCATGAATGCATGGGTAGGATTATTAGTCCATCTCAATTACGAAAACACTGGCATTTATCATATATTTCAGTGTTGTAAAGAACCATGACAAAGACTGATTTGTTTCATCAGTAAAGAAAAGATGTGATTAAAGCTAGATATGTAGTCTGCTGGAATGAGATGATGTCCAAAGAGCACTTGATAAAATCCAGCAGAAGCAGCTCATCATGGCACAGGTACAATGACTATAATTTAATTGTTTGTAGGGACTGTTTTCTAGAGTAGCAGGAGATACACTGTTATGTCTTTTTTGAAATGACGAAAATCCCACTAAAAACTGAAAGGTTGGTGTTTTAACAAGAACTCAGACCAATAGGATCATTTAAATATTTCCACAGTAAATTTATAAAATTGCATTTGCTGTTTAAATTATAAGTATGTGTTAACAATAACATGTATTTTTGTTTTCTACAGAAATAGAAGCATTCTCATTCACAATATCCTTAATAGCAAAAATTCAGTTTCATTTTGTGTTCTCTGTACAAAATGCATTCATTCTAATTATGAAGAAAGGTTTCCTGGTACAGTGAGGTACCTTACTTTCCCTCAGAAATTACACTTTTTGATTTTGTGCTGTCCTCTGAAAAAATGGAAATCAGGTATGTATGCTAAAGCTGAAGTTAGTTATTTTATTATGCTGGGATATAATGCAATGATAGAACACTTGCTGAGTCTTTTTGAGACTCAAGATTCAATCCCAAGGAGCCATGACCAGTCACTGTGTTTGTTTGCAAAGCATTCCTTCCCTTTGCACTCTACTTTCTGCTGGAATTGGGAGGGATTGAGGGAGGGGCCTACAGCTGGGATACAAAGTGAATAAACTGTAATTAAGATAAAAAGGTAAAAATAAAAATGTCACTTTCCCTTGCCAGGAGCTGGTCACCAACAGGCATATCAAATCATACGTATTTTTACTTCTTTAATGTATGCCCATTGCACAGATAATAACACACATGTGTATAGTGCATAATCAGATCCATCCCCTATGACCCAGTCTTGCCTACCCTCACACAGACATCTTTTCCCTTAGTCTTCCCAAATTGTATCCCTTTGCTGTCATGTCCGTTTTTCTCTAATCTAGATTCTTCATTTGAGAGAAAACATTCAATATTGTCTTTCTCAATCTGACTTATTTGGATTACCATAGTAACCTCAGGGAAATAAAAATCAACCAATGTTGGTGGGAATATATGAGAAAAATAAACCTTGGCCTTCTCTAGTGGGAATGTGTTCCACTAGAGTTCCACACATGTTCAACCACTATAGAAAGCAGCATGAAGTTTTGTCAAAAACTAAATAGAGAATTACCATATGGCTCTGCTACACCATTCCTGTGTATATTCCTGAAGGAATCAAAGTCAGCATAAAGTTAACCTGCACATTCAGGTTTATCACAACACATATTGCAATAATTTCCATCAACTTAGCTAGATAAACTAATGAAGTGAAGTCCCTTCATCAACAGGCCAACAATTTGTCTTTCCTGTTCTTTCTTTGTGTAATCTGAATGTTGATGAGGTGGTGATTTAAAATTAGTTCAAGAGAAAGACACCATTAAACCCTGTGGAATTCCTCATTGATACTGTTTTCAACCAGGTCAGCAGACAAAGCATAAGGAATTTCTCCTTGGTTGCATTTTTGCCAACTAGTGTGACATCATTCGTCCTTAAATGACAGTAATCAAAAAGTTACTCAAAAATAAGATTTTAACTTTTCTTAACTAATCTCTAGAAAATCTACATAGTCCTCAGAAGGTGAGAACTGACTCTGAATCCTTGAATCCATGGGCTTTCATGAGGTAGACAGCCTATCCAAGATTGTCATAGTAAGAATTTTCAATGACAGTAGACACTGCTTGTGAAAGTCTTCTTTGAAGCCCTTTGATTTTCTTCCTTTTGGTGTTCTTTCTCACTTTAGAATACTATATCTCTCTAATTTATCCTATTTTGTTTTTACTAGCTTATTTGCTAACATGTGCAATTTACTTAGGCAGTAGTTGTACTAATGAGGTGTTCACCTCTACAAAACCTTCATTGGTGCTACAACCCAGATATTGTTGAATATGCCTTTAGATGTTACTGGAAAAATTCAACAATAGGCCAGCATCATTTAATTATATCCATTCTCTAAAACCAGTAGTTTATAAAACAGTAAAATATAACTCACACTTGTGCTTGACATCACCATCAACTGTAGGGGAAAGGGAGCAAGAGTAAACCTGTTTCTCTAACAAAAGATCTGGTGGTAGAGAGGCCCAAATGAGAAAAGTCAATGAGTATTTGACTATCACAAGAGAGAATCATATTCAGCAAGCCAATAGTTAATTACATCCACTCTTACAAAGACCTGGATGCTCTTGAAATTATCACATGCTTGTCATATTAAGGAATAAGTTTATTTTTTGCACAACTGTATTGGCATTGACTTATCAACCACTCAAAAATAACACTGTAAATGATACTAATACCTGATTTCTTCAGAACATGAACATAAAGCAGAGAACTTTATAGGAAGCTATTTGTAAATTAACTATCAGTCCATCTCCTTCTCTATCCACTACTATAGACATACCTAGATATGTCTTTCACATACACCAGAAGAACTAAGTAGCAACAGAGAGAAAGTGTGTAGAACCAGCTAATTATTTTAAAGAGCTGTGATCTTTAATAAAACAGAAATTGAAAACAATAATGTGTTTCCTTAAAATAACTTGTGCTGCACATATTTGAGGTCTACAGCAGTATGGTTGGTACATGATACAGTGTGGGAAAGCAATGGTCACAGAATGGAGTGAGTTGACATTCCCAACTTTTTCAGTTACTTTTGAGTGTTTTGCAAGGACAGTTAAAATCATTTATTTAATAAAAATCCATTGTATGCGAGAGTTTAATTAAATATACTCTTCAAATTGTACAATTTAAAGAGTTCCAAGATAGTGGCAAACAGTGTGTACCATATCTAAGGGGCAGAAGATAAGAGACTGCAAAATCAGTGAGTAAACAGATGGCTGGATCTACAGCACTGACTTTGGTGCTTTCTGGGCCAGAGGGTACATTCTGGGAGTTGGGGATGATCAAATCCAGGCCCCCCATGTCTTTATCCCTGGTCCAGGGGTCACAAAACATCCAAGAAATCAAGGACACCATGAAAAGATGAAATCTAAGAATAATAAAAATAGAAAAAAGAGAAGATCCCAGGCTCCAAGGTCCAGAAAACATTTCAAGAAAATCATAGAAGAAAATTTCCCCAATCTAAAAAAAGAGATGCCCTTAAACATACAAGAGACTTACAGAACACTAAATAGACTAGATCAGAAGAGAAATTCCTCCTGCCACATAATAGTCAAAACGCTAAATCTACAGAACAAAGAAAAATATTAAAAGTGGCAAGGGGAAAAGGCCAAGTAACATATAAAGGTAGACCTATCAGCATTACACTAGACTTCTCAACAGAGACTATGAAAGCTAGAAAAGTCTGGACAGATGTCATGCAGACACTAAGAGATCACAGATACCAACACAGACTACTGTGCCCAGCAAAACTTTCAGTCACCATAGATGGAGAAAACAAGATATTCTATGACAAAACTAAATTTAAACAATATCTATGCACCAACCCAGCCTTACAGAAGATACTAGAAGGAAAACTCCAACCCAATGAACTCAACTACACCCAAAAAAACAAAGGATATAAATAATTTCACAACAGCAAAACCAAAAGAAAACAAGCACACAAACACACTATCACCACCAACTCCACAATAAAAGGAACTAACAGTCACTGGTCACTATCAACATTAATGGACTTAACTCTCCAATAAAAAGACACAGACAAACAGAATGGTTGTGGAAACAGTACCCAACATTCTGCTGCATTCAAGAAACACACCTCAGAAACAAAGATAGACACAGCCTCAGAATACAGGGCTAGAAAAAAGTTTTCCAAGCAAATGGACCCAAGAAGCAAGCTGAAGTAGCCATCCTAATATCAAATAAAATAGACTTTCAACAAAAATTAATCAAAAGTGATGAAGAAGGACACTACATTCTCATTAAAGAAACCACCAAGAGGAAATCACAATCCTGAATATCTATCCCCCCAAATACATGGGCACCTGCATTCATAAAAGAAACATTATTAAAGCTTATATCACATGTCTATCTCAACACATTAATAGTGTGAGGCTTCAACACCGCACTCTCATTAATGGCCAAATCATTGAGACAGAAGCTAAATAGAGAAATAATGAAGCTAACAGACATCATGAATCAAATGGACCTAATAGATGCCTACAGAACTTTTCACACAAGCTTCTTCAAAACTGGCCATATAGTTAGTCACAAAGCAAACCTCAACTGATACATGAAAATTGAATTAATCCATTGTTCTTTATCAGACCACCATGGATTAAAGCTAGACCTCAACAACAACAACAACAAAAACAACAAAAAACCTACACACTCACAGCAACTGAACAACTCCCTGCTCATTAATCTCTGGGTGAAGAAAAACAAAGAAGTAAATTGAATACTTCCTAGAATTCAATGAAAATGAACCCAAACTTATGGGACACCATGAAAGCAGCACTAAGAGGAAAGAGCATAGCACTAAGTTAATGAGAGATCCCATATTAGCAACTTAACAGACCACCTGAAAGCATTAACAAAAAAGAAGCAAACACATCCAAGAGGAGTAGATGGCAGGAAATAATCAAATTCAGAGTTGAAATCAATAAATTAGAAACAAAGAGAGCAATACAAAGAATCAACAAAACCAAGAGGTGGTTCTTTGGAAAAATCAACAAGATAGACAAAACCTTAGAAAACAAAGATACAGTACCCAAATTAACAAAATCAGGGGAAAAAAGTGGAGGACATAACAACAGACACTGAGGAAATCCAAAGAATCATTATGTCTTACTTCAAAAGCCTGTATTGCACAAAATTGGAAAATCAAAGGAAATGTAACAATTTTCTTAATAGACTGCATCTACCAAAGTTAAATTAAGAACAGGTAAACAGCTTAAACAGCCTTATAACCCCTAAAGAAATAAATTTTTAAAAGCCAACAAAAGTCTCTCAACCAAAAAAAAAAAAAAAAAAAAAAAAAAAAAAAGCCCAGGGCCAGAATCTACCAAACTTTCAATGAAGAGCTAACTCCAATTCTTTTCAAACTGTTCCACAAAATAGAAACAGAAGGAATATTAGCAAACTCATTCTGTGAAGCCACAGTCATCCTAATACCTAAACCACACAAAGACTCAACAAAGAGTTGAGACCAAGTTCCCTTATGAACATTGATGGAAAAATACTCAATAAAATACATATGGTCTGGAGAGATGGCTCAGAGGTTAAGAGCGCTGTCAGCTCTTCCAAAAGTCCTGAGTTCAATTCCCAGCAACCACATGGTGGCTTACAACCATCTATAATGAGATCTGGTGCCCCTCTTCTGGCCTGCAGGCAAAACACTGTATACATAATAAATAAATGTATCTAAAAATATTTTATAACTTCCACTTTAAAAAAAGATACTTGCAAACCAAATTCAAGAATACACCATCCACCATGATCAAGGAGGCTTCATCCCAGGGATGCAGGGATGGTTCAACATACAAAAATCCATCAACATAATCTGCTATATAAACAAACTGAAAGGAAAAAAAATCACATGATCATTTCATTAGCTACAGAAAAAGCCTTTGACAAAATCCAAAACTCCTTCATAATAAAAATCTTTGAGATATCAGGGATACAAGGCACATACCTAAACATAAGAAAGGCTATATACAACAAGCCAATAGTCAACATCAAACTAAATGGAGAAAAACTCAAAGCAACCCCACTAAAAGCAGAGACAAGACAAGGTTGCCCACTCTCCCCATATATTCAATATAGTACTTGAAGTTCTAGCTAGAGCAATAGGACAACTAAAGGAGATCAAGGGGATACAAATCAGAAAGGAAGAAGTCAAAGTATCACTATTAGCAGATGATATGATAGTATACATGAGCAACCCCAAAAATTCAACCAGAGAACTCCTTCAGCTGATAAACACCTTCAGCAAAATGGCTGGATACAAACTTAACTCAAAAAAAAAAAAAATCAGAAGCCTTTCTGTATACCAAAGACAAAAGGGCCGAGAAAGAAATTGGGGGAACCACACCCCCCACAATAGCCACAAATAATATAAAGTATCTAGGGGTAACTCTAACCAAGGAAGTCAAAGACTTGTAAGAAAAGAACTTCAAGTCTCTGAAGAAAGAAACTGAAGAAGATACCAGAAGATGGAAAGATCACCCATGCTCATGGATCGGTAGGATTTACATAGTAAAATGGCCATCTTACTAAGGAAAATCTACAGATTCAGTGCAATCCCCATCAAAATACCAACACAATTTTTCAGAGTCCTTGAAAGAGCTATTCTGAACTTCATATGGAAAAGAAAAAGAATAGTGAAAACAATAATAGAATTTCTGGAAGTATTTCCATACCTGACCTCAAGCTATGCTACAGAGCAAGAATAATAAAACTGCATGGTACTTGCATAAAAATAGGCTGGTTGATCGATGGAATCAAATCAAAGACCCAGAAATGAACCCACACACCTATGCACACTTGATTTCTTAAAAAGGAGCCTAAACTATATAATGGAAAAAAGACAGCATTTACAACAAATGGTGCTGATCTAACTGGATGTCTACATGTATAAAAATGCAAATATATTCATATTTATCACCCTGCACAAAACTCAAGTCCAAGTGGATCAAAAACCTCAACAACAAACCAGATACACTAAATCTGCTAGAGGAGAAAGTGGGGAAGAGCCTTGAATTTGTTGGCACAGGAGACAACTTCCTGAACAGAACACCAACAGCCCAGGCTCTTAGCTCTACAATTAATTAATGGGACCTCTTGAAACTGAAAAGCTTCTGGAAAGCAATGGACATTATCATAGAACAAAACAGCAGTCTACAGATTGGAAAAGGGTTTTCACCAATCCTAATTCTGATGTGGGGCTCCTCTGGACAAGGTTGAAGTCTGTCATCTCCAGAGAGCCAATTTATTTGTGTGTGATCTGCAATGATAGACACCTGTTTCTCAGTGGGGTTCTATCCACCCTCATCTGGGTAGTTCCAGATCTTGTAAGGAGGTCACATAGCCCTCAGGACATACTATAGGCCAGACTCTTCCCTGATAAGAAAACTGTTCTAGGAATTCCTAAAAATGCCCCACCCTGCTCAATTGTACTTGGAGATCCTGTGACACACACACACCCATTGGATAATTAAGGCCTGAATTTTCTGTCTTGTGATAGGACCATTAAGTATCCCTGACCTCCTGACCCCAGTGAATCAAACACATTCACCCTTGAAATCCCTCCCTCTGCCCTGGGTTTATATTGCCCTTGATTTCACATGATAAAGGTTTACGCCTTCTCACTTCTAGATGGCCTGAGATTTGTCGTTTATTCTCCACTGGGTCGCATCACACCGGGCCTGCCCTCCTGCTCACTGGGCCTGGGCCTTGCTGGGCCTGGACCCCACAGGGCCAGGGCCTCATTTGGCCTGTGTCTTGGCTGCAAGCTGACAAAGACTGGGCCTTGGCCCACACCTCTGCCATACTCAGTACAGCAGCTTCCCCAAGAGCTGCTAACACTTTGGTATCTCCATAGGCTTTGGAATGCCCAAATTTCCATTGCCAATGTTGATCTCATGCTCAAAGAGCCAAACTGTAGCATTCTGCAGAAAATCTTTTCCACACCCCAGCTTAGCACACTCAGGCCTCACCCTAAGGCACTCTGGCTGCCTCTGAGAGAAGCAGAACCTCATTGTCTGTCCGGAAGCCAAGTTTTAGGACCCCAGCCGAGATCCAGGTCCACACTGAATGGAGAACAACAATGTGACAAAAGGCTAATATCCAGAATATATAAAGAACTCAAGAAATTAAACACCAACAAATCAAATAATCCTATTAAAAATGGGGTACAGAACTAAACAGAGAATTCAACAGAGGACTCTCTAATGGCAGAAAAGTACTTAAAGAAATGCCAGCATCCTTAGTCATCAGGGAAATGCAAATCAAAACGACTGTGAGATTCCGTCGTACACCTGTCTGAATGCCTAAGATCAAAAACTCAAGTGACAACACATGCTGGAGAGGATATGGAGAAAGCAGAACCCTCCTCCATTGCTGATGGGAGTACAAACTTGTACAGCCACTTTGGAAATCAATCTGGCGCTTTCTCAGAAAACTGGAAATAGCCATATCTCATGATCCAGATATACCCTCCCTCCCTCATCTACTTCCTGCCCCTTTCCAAGTCCACTGATAGAGGAGGACCTCCTCCCCCTTTCATCTGGCCCTGGTTTATCAGGTCTCTTCAGGACTGGCTGCAAAGTACTCTGTGGCCTAGGAGGGCTGCTCCTCCCTTGCTGGGTGGGGAGGTCAAAGAGTCTGCCATTGAGTTCATGTCAGGAATAGTCCCTATTTCCCTTACTAGGGTACCCACTTGAATACTGAGCTTCCATGGGCTACAGGCTTGCAAGAGGATTTTAATCATATAGTATAGTATAGACATGCTACAATTCACGAACCCCAAGAAGATAAGTCCAATGAACATCTTAAGCTTCATGTCGGCCCACTAGTTAGGGAGCTGGGGGATATCTCTGACACAGACTGTGTTGCCTACTTTCTGATCACTTTCCCCAGTGGAATTCTCCTACAAGGCCACAGGGGAGAAAATGAACTCATTCCTCATGTGAAAAGATGAGCTGGGGTGTCTGGGTAGGAGGGCTCCCCTATTCTGAGGTTTTATGCCAGGTTCATGGGACCCTCAGAGACCAGCAGGAGACGACTTGATGCAATTGCAAGAGAGCTTTATTGATGCAATTGCAAGAGAGCTTTATTACGAGAGCGATCAAACTCAGGACCCAAGTCTCACTGGCACAGCAATAGAGAAGTGGGACCCCGAGCTCTGAGTGAACAGGATTTTTAAAGGGAAAGTATGTGATCAGGGGGTTTCCATGACAGCAAGCAAGGGGTCACATGTTTCTATGACAACAATGGCAGGGGGTGGGGGAGGCACATGCCTTGACGTTACGGGATTAGGTAAAAGTTAGAGAGGCGAGGTGACCTTCCCTAATTACCTAATTACCTAAGGCACATGCCTCTCTGAGGGACAATTGCTATTCTTCTAAACTATATCTGAAACATTGGGGAGAATTTTCCCACCCAATTCTCAACCGATTCCCATTGATTATTGCCAGGGAGTTTGTCTCTATTTTCTATGAAGCATTTATTCTGTTTTATTTCCTGGAGGCTGTTGCTAGGAGAGTTAACTTTGTTTTCTGCCAGGTGCACATTCTGTGATATTTCTTGATAGTTCCCAGCCAAGCTCTTTATTTCAAAATGAATTCATATTCAGGCTAACTTAAACTCTTCATTTCTCCCTTTCCATGTAACTGAAGAGGTCAATCTTGGGCTCTTACAGTTCAAGGTCATCTCCAAGCTGACGGTATTGGGTTCTCATTACCATTAACTGTATAGTCCCTAGTCTTTGCCTAATACATCTCCAGCTAAATAATAATACATTTCCAGGCCCCCAAAATAATAGCTAATGTCAGGGAGCCCCCTTTGACCTAGCATTTCAACCTGTAAGGTGGGATTTGGGGCTGGTGGTCTCGTCAGGGGCTAGGAAGGATGAAATGCCAGCCAAAGGCTGGGCAGTGGTGTAGTCCTCAGAAGCGTCTGGTTAGGTGATCCATCTGAGGAGGCAGGAAGCAATCATGTCAGCTTCCAGCAAGTTCAGATCTCAGCCTGCAGTCTCAACCGGGTGAGAATCTGCTGAAACAAATTTAAATTAGAAACAGAAGTTAAAATTTGTCTGATAAATAGGAAAAGTGAGAAATCCCAAGACCAGGGAAAAATTCATCTGGGGTCCGTTTGAGCTAGGCCAGATCCAGGTCTCATGACTTTTCGGCTTCTTGAAACTCATATGAGATTTTAATTTACATAACAGCATTCTGAGAGTAAAACTACATTCAACTGAATGAGCAACAATTTAAGTGTGCCCATGGTCTGAAACATTTTAAACATTGGAAAGTTAGGCAGAAATACATTAATGGTTTCAGTATTAAACTCTGAATGCTTGGACTTCCCTTAACAAAGCAACTAGAAAAAATAGATTTAACCTATATCAAAGTTTACCTCAGAAATGGCAAATATTAAAAATATCATAGTAAAAGCTCTGGCTTTGGGGTCAGATATACACCTTGTATAGACGTGTTTAGCTTGATAAAATGTACTTCTAAATCTATCTCTAGAAGACAACCAAAGACAATTAAAATCTCAAGCTTGTAACTGGGTAATAAGCAATCAGTGTTTCATCAACTTATCAGAACTCCATTGGTCAATGTCAAAACTCTGGACTTCTGAAATCTTATAACAAAACTACAACAAGAGCAGAGAGGGGGAGAAATAGAAAATATTTCCCATTTTTAATATGCCTCAAATTATTTTTCTGTATTATTATAATTTATATACCTTAAAACATTCATTTATATCCTCTAATCTTTCTTGCATTTATTAACCCTGAAACATTTTTCCAGGCCAAACAACATTTTCTAGATTTTCAAAACCTAAACTCCTATATCCTCAAACCTTATATAAATTCCATTATCTTTCTATCCAGCTATTTACCATAAGACATAGATAATTAACATAAACCCTGTAGGCAAGGCAAACCTGCTTGCCTTTTTTTAAATAGAAAACCTAGTAGCTGGTAATTTTAAATAGGGGAGAGGAGATGCAGGAGGGAGGGTGGGACTGAGAGGAGAGGAGGGAGGGGCCTATGACCGAGATGTAATTAATAAAAAATGAAAAAAACTGTACAATATAACTTTGGATATATTGATACAGCACATTTTTAACACTGGAACAAACTTCAGCAACTTATAGTCTGGGTACATAGTCAATCACTTTCATGTAGTTTTATTTATACATACACATGCACATACAAATTTGTCAAAAACTAAATATAGAAGTTTGTATATCAAAAAGTTACTCATATTTGGTATATATATATATATATTTCTTAGCAAGTCATGTTTAATCACAAATATGGGAAAAGCAATTATCTAAAGAGTCAAAAGCCCATGGGTATCAGGGACTGTGATTCTGAGACTACAAGGTTGGACACATAGTAAGAATCTGGATGGCAAATTTAAATTTATTAGAGCATGTGCTTTTAAGCAGATTATCAGCAATTCTTGTGAGAATCTGTTACACAGAAGTTTTGGATTGCTGAGAACATGAACATGCTAGAATCAGTTTATACCAAAAGGAGATGAAGGCTTACCCTCTGCTTCAGACATTGCTGTGTGTACCTATTCTTCCATTATTCATTTTCCACTGTTACTTAAACCAACATATCACAGTGCACAATACATGTTTAACATACACAATAAATATGAGTTTTAGGTAATTATTAAGCCACAATCAACAATGTGTTGTAAACATTCTGGGTCATGTTGGGTCTTATATACTTTTAATATCAATGTGTTAGTTTCCACTCTCAAAAAAAAATGTGACACATGCTGTCCTGGTGTGTCTGACATAGCAAGAAGGTGCCACTCCAGCCCTGGTGACAGGTTTGAGGACAGGCTGCAGGTGTCTGGGGAGCAGTGTGTATCTGCTGTGCAGAAGTAGATGGCTGAGTCTCCAGGCTGAGCGGCTGTGATGTACAGGGACAGGTGTTTCTCTTTCTTATCCAACAAAAGGCTGAGTCTTTGGATCTGCTTTCTTTCCATATTTGAACGGATGTCAATGATGAGCTGAGGACCCTTCCCAGGTTCTTGCTTGTACCAAGGGAAGTAGGCTGAGGCACTGTCTGTGTAAGTGCAGTTGATGACAGCGCTGTCTCCCTCCTGGACACTCAGGGAAGAAGGGTGCTGTTTCACCTGCTCACCTCGGCTCCCCCCTATGCAGAAAGATGGAAAGAAAGGTTTTCAAGTCATTTCTCTTCTTTAATTATTCCTATAGTAAGCAGAAAAGGGCTGAATGAAGGCATTTTCTGGACAGCTAAGGACCATCCACTAACACACTCTCCCCCTACCCCACACACATACACCATCCACAACTCACAGTCCATCTGCAGCCAGAGGAAAATGAATAAAGCATGAACAGCTGTCTTCATGGTGCTTCCTATTCAGATCAATTGCAGCTGAGCCACATGCACATCTAGATTGGCGCTTGTTGTTATAACAATCATATATGCTGAGTTGTTTGCCCAGCCAATAGAAAAAGGCCTGTTCATTCAGGATTCACTGAGATGGCCATTCTGTGCATCAGCTGAGGTACACTGCCACCCTGTGGTCAGATTTCTAACTGCTGGATTCTAGTTCCCTACCCGTTATTCTAGAAAAGACCCTGACATACATGTGTGTACATGTGCATGTATATATACATATATATGTGTATATGTAAATATATGTATTTATACATATATATTTGCATTATTCTGCACGCACACATCCAGTTAGACCAGCACTATTTGTTGAAGATGCTATCTTTTTTTTTTTAATTTATTTATTTTTATCTCAATCACAGGTTGGGTACTTTGAATCCCAGGCGTAGCCCCTCCCCCATTCCCTCCCACCCTCCCACTCCCTCCCTCATCTCCTTCTTCCCC
>CM053745.1:9801569-9845490 GCA_028658305.1 Pachyuromys duprasi | reverse complement strand
CTGCTCCTCTTGGGTGTATCTGCTTCTTTATTTTCTAGAGCTTTCAGTTGGGCCATTAAGTTGCTTGTATGAGATGTTTCAAATTTCTTCTTGAAGGCACTTAGTGCTATGAACTTTCCTCTTAGCACTGCCTTCATTGTGTCCCATAAGTTTGGGTATGTTGTGCTTTCACTTTTTTGGAATTCTAGGAAGTCTTTAATTTCCTTCTTAATTTCTTCCCTAACCAAGCTGTCCTTGAGTAGCAAGTTGTTCAGCTTCCATGTATGTGCAGGCCTTTTGCTATTTCTGTTGTTGTTGAGTTCCAGCTTTAGACAGTGATGGTCAGATAGCATACAAGGGATGATTTCAATCTTCCTGTATCTGCTGAGGCTTGCTTTGTGACCAACTATATGATCTATTTTGGAGAAGGTTCCATGAGGTGCTGAAAAGAAGGTATACTCTTTTGATCTAGGATGAAAGGATGTAGACATCTATTAGGTCCATTTGATTTAGGGTGTCTGTGAGTGCCCTTGTTTCTCTGTTCTGCTTCTGATCTGATGATCTGTCCCTTGTTGAGAGTGGAGTATCGAAGTCTCCCACTATTAGGGTGTTTGGATAGATGTTTGATCTCAGTTTTAATAATGTTTTATTTACAAATGTAGGTGGTCTTTTATTTGTGGCATAGATGTTCAAAATTGTGATGTCCTCCTGTATGAATTTTCCTTTGATGAGAAGGAAGTGCCCCTCCTCATCTTGATTAACTTTGGTTGAAAGTCTATTTTATTAGATACTAGGATTGCTACCCCAACTTGTTTTCTGGGTCCATTTGCTTGGAAAATGGTTTTCCAGCCTTTTACTCTAAGGTAATGTTTATCTTTGTTGCATAGGTGTGTTTCTTGGATGTAGCAGAATGTTGTATCCTGTTTCTGCAGCCATTCTGTTAATCTGCGTCTTTTTATTGGAGAGTTGAGTCCATTGATGTTGATAGATATTAGTGACCAATGACTGTTATTTCCTTTTATTGTGGAGTTGGTGCTCTACTGTGATTCATTGCTTTTTTGTTGTCATTGGGAAATCATCTGTATCTTATATTTTCTTTGGTGTAGTTGTTTTCGTTGGACTGAAGTTTTCCTTCTAGTGCCTTCTGTAGGACTGGGTTGCTGTGTAGGTATTGCATGAATTTTGTTTTGTCATGGAAATTTTTGTTTTCTCCATCTATGTTGATTGAAAGCTTTGCTGGGTATAGTAGTCTTGGTTGGCATCTGTGTTTCCTTAAAGACTGCATGACTTCTGCCCATGCCCTTCTGGCTTTCATAGTTTCTGATGAGAAATCTGGTGTGATTTTGTTCGGTCTACCTTCATATGTTCCTTGGCCCTTTTCCCTTGCTGCCCTTGATATTTTTTCTTGTTTTTTAGGTTTACTGTTTTGACTATGATATGGCAAGAGGTATTTCTTTTCTGGTCTAGTCTATTTGGTGTTCTGTAGGCTTCTTGTATGTTTGTGGACAATTCTTTTTTTAAGTTGGGAAAATTTTCTTCTATGATTTTCTTCAAAATATTTTCTGGTTCTTGGAGCCTGGAGTCTTCTTTTTCATCTATTCCAATTATTCTTAGGTTTTGTTTTTTGATGGCATCCTTGATTTCTTGGATGTTTTGTGTTTGGGACTTTTCGATTTTATTTTTTCCTTGATTGATGAATCCATTTCAGCCAGCGTATCTTCAGCCCCGGGGATTCTCTCTTCCATCTCTTGTATTCTATTGTTGATGCTTACCTTTGTGGTTCCTGATCTTTTCTCTAAGTTTTCCAGTTCCAGGTTCTTCTCCGTTTGCGTCTTCTTTATAGATTCTGTTTTCATGCTTTGTATCATTTCCTTCTTCTGATTGACTGTGTGTCTTTTTTTTTTTTTTTGGTTGTTTCCTCTCTGTATATCTTTAATTGTTCCTGTATGTTGGCAGTTTAATTCTTCTGAATTTCTTTGAGGGCCTTGTTCATTTCCTCTTTTTTGCCACTTTTTGTTCCTCTTAAATCTGCATAATCATGGCTTTAACATTATATTCCTGTTTCTCTGCTGCATTAAAATCTCCATTGCTTTTGGGTGTTTCTGGTGGGGCCATGGTGTCCTGATTTTTGTTGGGTGAGTTCTTATGTCGACTTCTGGGCATTTGTTTATATATAATCAAGGAGCTGTTTGTGCTTTGAGGCTGAGCTTCAGACTGGAATGCCGGAGCCAACCAGTAGAGTAGAACAGGTTCCTGAGTATGGAGTGAGTATTGATATCAATAAAATACGCAACACATGTTATGTCCTGAGAGGCATTTGACAGTCTTCTCTTAGCGACAAGCACTCTGCAAGCAAAAAGCTATCAGCCAGGTTGCCTTGCTTTATTTATAAAACACAGTCAACATAATGGGTTAACTTCACAAGGAGGTGAGGCAGAGCTGTGATTTTAACAAGCTATCCCACCTGCTGTCACAAAACAAAAGGCATGGACTTGCAAATTCTTCCCTGACTCCAGGGGTAGGCCTGGTAGAACCCTGTCTTTTGTGATGAGATTTAAATATCAAAGCAGCTGCCAATATTGGAACTGTCAATCTCTTGTGTCAGGAGTATTCTTTAAGAAGATCAGGGAGTTCCAGTGGTTTGATAGTGTGTGTTGTTGCCTCAGTTGAACTCTGTTGTGGGATCTCTGTGCCCAGCTTCGTGCTCTGTGCTAGAAGCTGTGAGCACCGCAGGGTGGTCACCCCTCTGGTCTGGAGGCTTGGCTCCTCACTCTGTGCCAGAGTCTGAGTGTCCTGGTTTGAAATGTCAGCTGGGGGTTGCACCCTCTGGTCTGGAGGCTCCACGCTCTGACCTGGGCTTGCTGCTAAGGGCTCTCCTCTGGACTGGAGACTTGGCACCTTCTTCTGGGCCAGGGGTTGTGCTCCACAGTCTGAGATGGTATTTGGGGGCACCTCAGTCTGGACCTGATACTGTGTATCCCATTCCCAGTTGGCAGCTAGTGCCTCCAAAGTGTGTGTGCCCACCCGATGCAGCCCTTTCTGGGGAATGGAATCTGGGGCCTTCTCAGACTGGCCCATGCACACACACACAGACTGAGGTGGTTGCTGGCTGAGCCGAGCAGAATGGGCCTGCTGGATGCAGGCTGTTCAAAATGGTACCCGGAGCCTTCTCAGTCTGGCCCGGAGACTGTGTGACCCAGTCTGGAATGGCGGATGTTGGCGCCCTGGGCGGCTGCTCTTTCAGATCAGGGCTGTGCACAGCTGGTCACCCAGATTTTTTTTCTGGGGAATAACTGGGTGTCCCTAGAAATTTCCCACTTGATTTCCTCACCGTAGGAGTTCCATTCACCTGGCAATAACCAACGCTGGTGCTTTAGGTCCCAGAGTTCAGTCTCCTGGTCGCTGTGTTGTTTGTTGTCCTACTCCTCAGACACAATGTCCTCTCATGGCAGCCATCTTGTATCTCCCCGGGGTCACATTTTTAAACAGCAGTTAGAAAAAATCTTGGCTGTTTAGAACTAGGAAACCATGAATTTATACTTTATCATTATGATCCTGTTTATTTTTATTGTTTTTAATTCAGTGACTTTATTTAAATTATTTCACAGTGAAGTATTTTTTTTTCTTTTTTAAAAATATAGAGAGAGTGGGTCTGTATAAATTTTGGTACTTGTGCACAGGTTCTGAAGAGGACAGAAGAGAGCATCAGATGCCCTGGAGCTGGAGTGACAGGCAGCTGTGAGCCACCTGATGTGGATGCTAGGAAGGGAACTAAGGCCTCCTGGAAGGAGAACAAATACCCTTGTCTGCTGAGCCATCCTTCAGGGCCCAATCAAGAGTCTTTTTTGAGCATGCACCTGTTCCTTTAGTTACACATCAGCTCTTATTTCCCTGAGTTTCCAGGCTCTGTGTGCAGTTGAGCCATGTTCTTCTTGGTCCTCTCCTGCTCCAGGTTCCCTAACTCCACACAACCCCAGGCTCATCTCAAAATGTCCCTCTTCCTCACTGTGCTCCACCTAGACTCTCAGGCAGGTCTGGTGTGGGAGGAGCTTCATGCTCTGAAGGCTGGGAGGGAACTTGGCAGGGTCTGGCCTGGCAGGGTTCCTGGGTGGAGCTGACTACAGCAGGGACACTTCAGCAAGCACCACACCCCAGGGGTTGGTTGCTTGCTTCTGTCTCCAGCAGCCTCACAAGCACTATGAAGAGGCTGCTGTGCTCTCTGCTGGGGCTTCTGTGCACCCAGATTTGCTGTGAGTCTGGCTGTCCACATTCAGGGCACCTGAGGGGACATTGCATATGGAGGGGTGGGGAAAGCACCTCAGGAGTCCTGCAGAGCTCCCACCTTCTCAGAGGACATGGAGGTGCATTCAGGGCTCATGGGACACTGCAATGGCAGCAATCTGTGTCTCCTGTTTCTGATCAGGGGTGAAAGGGCAGCAAGTGCAGCAGAGTCCTGTGTCCTTGGCTCTAACAGAGGGAGAGAATGCAACACTGCAGTGCAACTTTTCCTCCCCAGCAACCCAGTTGCAGTGGTTTTACCAAAGTCCTGGAGGACGCCTCATCAGCCTGTTTTACAATCCTTCTGGAACTAAGCAGAGTGGAAGACTGACATCCACGACAGTCACTATGGAACGTCGCAGCTCTTTGTACATTTCCTCCTCCCAGACCACAGACTCAGACACTTATTTCTGTGCTATGAGCCACAGTGCTCCCCACACACCTGCAGCCTGAACACAAATATTCAGCTGTGTGTGTGTAGCCCTTCCCACTCACAAGAAATCAGGAAGTGACCACAGATCCCTGCCTCATCATGTGTACAAATAGTTTATATAAGGGGCAAATAAAATATAATTATGTCAAATCTAACCATTTATTTATTCATAAAGCTATATTGTAAATAACAACATTGTCATTTCATTATGTCTTATGAATGGCTTCTCTCATTTTACAGAACGAAGTGGTTTTAGGCAAGATAGAAAGGTAGGGAATCTTGATGATGGATGGAGAATATTCAAGATGGGAAGGATAGAAACATGTTATAGCTGACCTCAACAAAGAAAAAATGCTTTTTCCATCTGAAAAGTATTGGCTCCAGAGAAAGATTCAATTCATTTCCTCAAGGCCTGGGTTTTTTTTTAAACATTTATATTTTATATTAATCACAGGTTATGTACTTTGTATCCCAGCCATAATGCCCTCCTACATTCCCTCCCTATCCCTCCCTATCCCTCCCTTCCCTCCCTCATCTTCTTTCTGCTCCTTTCCAAGTCCACTGGTAGGAGAGGACCTCCTCCCCTTCATCTAACTCTAGCTTATCAGGTCTCTTCAGGAATGGCTGCAATGTCCTCTTCTGTGGCCTAACAAGGCTGCTACTACCTCCGGGGGTGGGGGAGGGCAGGTCGAAGAGCCAGCCATTGAGTTCATGTCTAAAATAGTCCCTGTTCCCCTTACTAGGGTACCCACTTGGATATTGAGCTACCATTTGCTACATTCTGGCAGGGGTTCTAGGTTATATCCATACATGGTCCTTGGTTGGAGAAACAGTCTTTTATAAGACCCCTGTGCCCTGATATAGTTGGTCTTTGCAGAGCTCCTTTCCTCTCCAGGTCATATTAACTCCCCCTTCTTTCATATGAACCCCTGCACTCTGCCAAAGGGTTGGTTATGTGTCTCAGTATTTGCTTTGACACACTGCTAGGTAGAGTCTTTCCAAGGCCTTCTGTGGTAGGCTCTTGTCCTGCTACTTGTTTTCTTCTACATCCAATGTCTATCCCATTCGTCTTTCTAAGTGAGGATTAATCCTCTTACCCCATGTCTTCTTTCTTGTTTATCTTCTTTAGGTGTATAGATTTCAGTATGTTTATCCTATCTTCTAGGTCTATATAAGTGAGTATATACCATGTGTGTCTTTCTGCTTTTGGGATACCTCACTCAGGATGATCGTTTCCAGGTCCCACCATTTGCCTGCAAATTTTTCATGATTTCCTCATTTTTAATTGCTGAGTAGTATTCCATTGTGTAAAAGTACCACAATTTCTGTATCCATTCCTCAACTGAGGGACATCTGGGTTGTTTCCAGGTTCTGGCTATTATGAATAAAGCAGCTACGAACATAGTTGAGCAAATGTCCTTGTTGTGTACTTGAACATCTTTTGGATATATGCCTAGGAGTGGTATAGCTGGATCTTGAGGAATCACTATTCTTAATTGCCTAAAAAAGCGCCAAATTGATTTCCAGAGTGGTTGTACAAGTTTACATTCCCACCAGCAATGGAGGAGGGTTCCTCTTTCTCCACAATCTCTCCAGCATGTGTTGGTCACTTGACTTCTTGATCTTTGTCATTCTGACAGGTGTAAGGTGAAATCTCAGGGTTGTTTTGATTTGCATCTCCCTGATAAGGCCTGGGTTTTTTATAACTGATTCTTCCTGAGTTTCCCATCATGCACCCCAATCCTACTCATCTCCCTCTTTTTTCATGTCTATCCTCTGCTGTTACAACCTCCCCCACAAAATAAAAAGCACAGAAACAAAAAAAGTAAACAAAAGGAACCAATGCACAGAAGATATCTGATCACAGAAGCTGTAGAGTGTGTCACCGTGTGTCCCACAGTACATCTCTCTGTCCACACATCTGGACTAACAAATGTTCATGTGAGCCATTGGTCTGGCTTGAGATCTCTGGCTTCTATGACACAGTCAGTATGGGATCCTCCCAGTTGTCTTGTTGTTGTCCTGTGTAATGGAGATCCTGTACCTTTGGATCAGCAGGACCAGCCATTTCACACGCCCTATCAGTTCCAAGCTGCTGTAGATTTTGGGATGTGCCAAGTCAAAGCCCTGGATCTGGGCTTGGTGGCAGCTAAGCTGGCAGCATACTGGCTCTCCCTTATCAGCACAACTAGGGGGAGAATCTCCAGCACTGCTCAGGCTAGACCACTCCATGCCACCATTGGCAGGAGGCACGGTCAGCTCTCCTGCTCTCATGCCCTCAGGAACACTTCACTTCTTTTTTCTAATATTTATTTATTTATTTATTTATTTATTTATTTAAGTTTATTCACTTTGTATCCCACCTGTAACTCCCTCCCCCTCCCCAGGTCACTTCTTTTTCAGCTCAGGACACTGTTGAGTGAAGACCTTCCTATTTGGCCACTGAGGGGCAGTGCTGCTTCAGAGGAGGTGAAGGCTGTGGCTCTTCCACATACTTCTCAGTAAACCAGGATTTAAAATTATTTAAAATAAGTCAAGCATCATCTTCTATTTTGCTTAAGTTTAACTAGAGATCAAATTACATGTAACTTTCAACCATTTTCCTATATTATATCTGTTTATCCTGTTGATAAATAAGAATTTACTAGTGAACACTGAGAAGATGCATACTCTCCTTCAAGGCCAGGATAACATTACCTCCTCTAATGTAGATTTCGAACATTGTCATCCTCACTTGGTTAAATCCCCAGCCATACTGATAAAACCTGTGTCTAGAAGTTTGTTATATGTCCTCTCTACTGTGAAGTGTACTCATGGTTGAAGCCAGTTCAATCTCCTTCTCCACCAGGATCTTCTCTGGCTGGGTTGAGAGCAGTGTCCACACCCTTTTCTTCACCATCTTGATTTCACAGACAGGTGTCTTTTATATGCTTTCAGTTCTTGAGAGATGATATATGTTTAAGATTTAAACTGTTCCCGGTGTGAAAGATACCCAAGCACTCATCAAGTACCTAGCACTTCTTCTCCATATGTTTTTAGGGTTTTTTGTTTGTTTGTTTGTTTTGTTTTGTTTTTTTTTTTTTTAGTTTTCATGTCCTTGTATTCAGTCAGTCTTTAAAACATCAAACAGGCACTTAAGAAGCACACAAGCCATTTATTAAAAGAAAGAAAAGAAAAGAAAAATAAAAACTGTTCTTTCTGGTGGTGTCAGGACTCCCTCGTCAGTGACTGTGGGCATCTTTGTCCAGCATCTCGCTGATGTCCCTGCCACAGGCCTCTTTTCACCAAGCAGCCGCCTGTGTCATTGCAAAGACAGTTCAGGCCTCACAGTGCTGGTCAGTGCTGCAATGTAGATATGCCAAAGAGAAGAACATGTTCTTGATTTCAGTCAAAGTGTTAAAGTTTTTCATAGAATCAGGAGAAAACCCAATATATATGTGTAGTTCAGAACTATTTGTGATTTGAGACATTCAAGGGCATCATGGAATGAATCCCCTACAGATAATGGGTGTAGTGTATGTGGGAGAGAACTATGGCTGAAAGGAAAGGAAAAAGGGAAAATATAAAAAAATGTAAAAAAGCAACATCTTCTCTCCCAAGGATGCTAAAGAAAACATGTTAATAACATGTTTAGATGGATTTTTATTTTTATTTTTGGGGACTGTTTTGGGTATTGACATCGACCCCACTCTTGTTACGAACTAAAATGTCTTCAGTTTCTCATCTTCCCATTCTACCTTCTGAGAGCTGGAATTCAGGCATGTGCACCATGCCCACTTTAAACATGCGGGGTACCCAATCCAGACACCTGGAGATACAATCTACTGACTGAACATCCCTAAGTCTTTCTCTGACACTGTGGAGCATGGACCATTGTCTGCTGTTGGGCTATGGCATTGTTATATTTGATTGGACCTGTGATGATCTCACATATATAACAAAGTTATTTCTGTGGTATAACTTCCTTGTATTCTGTTAACTTCTATTTTTATAGAACAGAGATTCTCTACTTTAAGAAATGCTTTTTCATTCATTCCTTACTTCCACTTCTATGCCTTGTTGAGTTGATATCAATAGATAAAGCTTAAGTGATTTTAAAGTTTGTATTTTAATATATGAAATTAAATATAAGGAATATACCAAATGCTTATGTAGACTGGGGATGAGAGCAGTCAAAAGGCTGTATTCTTGAAGGTGTGTGTCCTGTCTAGGGTACAGAATATTTTCTACATTTTCTCACTGAACTGAAGACCAGAGTCTTTCCAGAGTAGTTCATTCTACTAAATTCTAGTTTCTTTTTACAGGTATAGTCTTCAGCACATTTAGTTAAACTTGTATTTATTTTATAAGAATATAATGTAATTTTAATAAATTTAAGTCTGTAAATGTACTTCTATAAATGGACACATGAAAATTATTATAATAAAATTAAAATTTTCTTAAGCAAATGAAGCATATATACCTCTTGGTTCATTTACTCATAACCTTAGCTGGTAATGAGATAGTATAATTTATTGTGTGCTTTCCATACACTTTGTTAATATTTGCAATAAACCCCAAATACTCTGGACCTGAAAGGACAGCTCAGCGATTAAGAACACTTGATGTACTCTTGCTAATCTTGCTTCCCATGCTAGGATTTTGCCTGCCTTGAGCTTGTGCAGGCCTTGTGCAGGCTGTCAAAAAATTGCTCCTTCATAAGTTCAGCTGCCCAGAGGACAGGGTTTCCTTGTAGTCATCCACCATCTCTAGTCCAAATATTAATTTTCCTTCTTCAATGTTCCCTAAACCTTGGGAGAAGAGCATGTGGTAGATATGTGCCATTAAGACTGACCATTCCACTGTCTCTTCTTCTCTGCATGTTGGCTGATAGTGGGGTGCAGTGCTAATTATTGACTAGTGCAATAAGTTTCTAATAAGGACTAAGAGTTCTATTAATCTATGTGTAAATAATGCGAAGTCATTAGGAGTTGGATTCATACTATAACGTTTCAATAGACTACTATAGTCAGTTCTCTCATAGGGCATATGACAGTATCAAAATTATCAACACACATCAACTTTACAAATTAATGGGTATGTTTGAAATTTTAATGTCTGCACATGTGACAATTTCCTCATATCCAGCTTGCCTTCACTCTCTGCTGTTCCCCCCCCCCTCCCTCTGTCCTGTCCCCATTTCCCTTACTCATTTGTCTAATTTCTACTTTCAAATAATATTTACTTTCTTTTTCTTTACTCCTTTTTTCTTTTGTTTTTGATTGTTCATTTGTTTGTCGAGATGGGAACACATACACATTGGGTACCTCTACATGTCTGCTTTATTTTGTTTAACATCATGCCCTTAAATACTATACACCTTCCTACAGATGGCAGGAGCTCATTTTTCCTTGTGGATGAATATTACTCTGTAGTTTCAGGTAGAATATTTTGTCCATTCATTGGTTGGCAGGTGTAACTAGGCTGTGTCTACATCTTGCCAGTCAGGAATGGTGCCGTAATACACATCTATGTGCAGGTGTCTCTCTTATGAAATGACCTGTTTCCTTGGACAAATTCCCATAAGTAGTATTAGTTGAATCACTGGTCTTTCTTCCTTCTTTGCTTGTTCTTTCTTTCTTTTTTTCCTTTCTGCTTTTTGTCTTTTCTTCCTCCTTGCCTTTCTACCTCTTTCACTTCTTTCTTTTTTCCTTCCTTTTCTCTTCCTTCCTTCATTTCTTCTTTCTTTCTTTCTTTTTTTTCTTTCTCTCTCTCTTTCTGTCAGAAAATCCACTCTGCCATTCTGGGTGTCTATATCAACACACATTTCTAGCAATAGTTTATGATTGTAGAATTATAATGAGGGGACTCTTGATTCTCATGGCTCTCTTTTCAGCAATACCTAATTTGAGAACAGAGAAGTGCTTCCTCTGTCAGAAATAGCTGTAGGTGGTGCTTGTGAAGGGTGGAGCCAGCTGAAAGAACTGAGGAGCCTGTGAAGTTGGAGTCAGTGTTCTGTGGGGAGATAAAAGGCCACCTGAGTTCTCCCCAAGCTTCAGACTAGGAAGAATGGACAAGGTCCTGAAAGCATTGTTTTTAGTCCTTGGCCTTCACCTAGCACGTGAGTCATGGAGGGGTATCCACATATCTCAGGATATGTGATTTATTATGGAGGCAGGAGGGAATTGGGACACTAGACAAATTCATCAATCTTGAAACCATAAGGTGAGAGTACATCCTTAGAATTCTAACACCATTTGTTGTTTCCCTACACAGGGGTGAATGGCCAGCAGAAAGAAAACCATGACCAGCAGCAGGTGAAACAAAGTCCCCAATCTCTGACAGTCTGGGAAGGAGGGACCACAGTTCTAAACTGCACATATGAGAACAGCTTATTTGTCTACTTCCCATGGTACCGGCAGTTTCCTGGTGAAGGCCCTGCTCACCTGATAGCTATTCAATCAGTGTCCAATAAAAAAGAAGAAGGAAGATTCACAGTCTTCTTCAGTAAAAGCGACAAACAGCTCTCCTTACACATCGCAGATTCTCAGCCTGGAGACTCAGCCACCTACTTCTGTGCAGCAAGTACACAGTGCTTCACAGACACCTGCAGCCCAGACCCAAACCTGCAGCTGAAGTTCCAGCAAAGCCAGCAGTGGGGCTGAGCCTGGAGTGTGTGCAGGAGTTCTCATATGCAGGAGCAAGTGACAGCACTGTGAGAGCAAGGATTAGACTCACAGAGCCCAGAGACAGACCAAGATGAAGTCACTGACTCATTTAGTCCAGAGACAGACCAAGATGAGGTCTCAGCATGCTTTTCTACATTCTCTGCTACTCAAGAACAGATGGAGTTTTAGATCCATTTCCTTAACTGGTTTAGAGGTTTTTTTCCCTATGTTTATAGAAATGGTTATCTCTGTGTTTGATTTGTAGCAACTATATGAAGGCCCTGTTCCCTACTTTCTTGTCTGCATGTTGCTCATGTGTGGTTGTTACAGCCCAGTGTCAGGAAACCTTGACTTTGGCCTCTGGGATAGAAATCACATAGACTTTTCTTCTACATTAATCTCCTCTGATGACCAGGGTAGTGGGAATTTATGTGACCACTGAACTCTTCTACTTCTTTTGTTTTGCCTCTCACCATCTTCATCTACCTTCAAGAAATTCAGTATGTAAACCAGGAGGCCCTCGTAAGGATGCGGGTAGGTTTTAACCAGATAAATGACATCAGTAGGGAGGAAAGATTCAAATTAGCCATATAATGAAAATACACAACTTTCACTAAAGAAATTAGTTTACGTTTGGATTTCATAAATGAATAAACTATGAATTTGAACAAAAAAGCTTAGTCAATAGAAACAGAATTTATGGCTATCAGCAATGCACAGAATTAAAGCATCTTTCACTGCCTAAGATTGGTCACTAATTTAATGCTATATAAAAGGCAACAAGATTTGCAATTGAGAAAAATTTAAATTAGTTTTTATGTCACATTGTTAATGGCTTTGGAAACCCTAACTTCTTTGGGATCCTAAACAGGAGGAATTTTTGAGGCTAGGAATTTTTGCGGTAGGCTAGCCTAAGCAACATAGTAAAACTCTGTCTCAAAAGACCAAAACCAACAAAAACAACATGGAAGATATTATACTTAAACATCTAAAAGCGACAAGTTCCTTTTCTCATCTACAGACATTTGTTTTTCCGTATGAAAAGGGGACAGTCACATAGGAAAATAAAGTCAGTTGGCGCTTAGCAGTAGGAGATATATCTCACAATGTCAAGAGGTGAACTCCTCCTGGTTTTCAAGGTCTTCTATCCCTGTCAAGTTTTAAACTTGAGTCAGAAAAAAACAAAACAAAACTAAACTAAAGAGAATTTCTATTTGATTTAAGTAGGCTTCACTGAATACAAACTCCTTGCTCGGAAGTCAGCAGGAGAGTGAAGGCATAGTAAGGATGTACAACAGAGAATTAGGAAACTCTGTGTACCTCAACATACAACCTGAGCATCCTAGGGAATAAAAGGATGGAAATTCCTGTAAGAGAACTGAGGGAAACCAAGGACAAGTTGATTTAGAATAACTCAATTGTCACCACTTGAGGGTCTTCACCCAGTTATCAAGAAAATTCTGCTTTTGAAGATTGAGGTTTGACATAAATTTCTTCACCAGATCATTTTCAGCATACAGTCAAGGAGAGTCTTCATTCCTTCAGAGTCTGAAGAGAAAAAATGTTTATTTTGTTCAATGTTCACCTATCCACAGATTTGTGAAAGAAAGATCATTTGGAAAGGGGTTTTGTCTTCATGAAAACTATAACAACTGCAGAATAGCATCAAACATGGGCATGTTTCAGTGCCAGTGAATGACATTGCTAAACTTCTGGACACAGAGGCTCCTCACTCTCATGCTTCTCCTTCCCAGACTCCTGAAGACTGCCATAGAGCTGTGTCATCACTATAATCCTTTGCTGGGGTCAGTGGCTCTCCAGGAACCAAACAAAGACTTCAGACTCACAAGTCTGGTTTGATTTCATTTGCCTGAGCTGATGCTTTGAAGATGTTGAAGTCCCAGTGATTTGTGGTGAGGATTCATGGTTTGTCTCTCAAGAGAAGCACGGATTGATTTTATCATGTTTCATCTTCAATCAAACTAGGGTCAGAACAGTTGCAAGTTGAGTGAATACAAGCAATACATTAAGAATTCTTGCTGTCTTCCTGTTCCTTCATCCTGTCCAACAACTTCATGTTCTTTCTCTTCCTCTCAGTTTCAAAAAACAAAAACACCCCAAACCACAAAAACTAAACACCTATAAAACAAAACCAAAAGTTCAATTAAATTAAAAATATGCCAAAACCAAACAAAACTCATCTAGCAGGAGAAGAGGAAAATTCTGATTAAAATATATTATTTCAACAAAAGTATTAATTTAACAGATAACAATTGCTACCTCTTTCGAAAGGGAAAATTATTTTCTTCAATATAGGGACACTGAGTTAATCAACCATGACCTCACTAAGGCAATGTCATCCTGTCCTGACTCCATTTTGTGTCTGCTTAGACATTTCTCAGTCACATCTGCCTTAGCAACACATTTGGTATTTCCATGACCCTGACCTTGGTCCAGACATATTAACCAAAGTAAACAATATTTATAGGAACTAAACATGAATTAAAATAGTTGAAGAAGGTAAAAGTTAAAGGTAAATGTCATATTGTGCCTGAAATAACTACTATGTTCTGTCAAAACAAATGTTAAAAAGTTCCTACAACAACAACAACAACAACAACAACAATAATAATAATAATAATAATAATAATAATAAACCCAAAGACTGAATGCTGGTTTGTCCTTATTAAGCCCCTCAGGCCTTATCACAGATTGGTTTATTCATTTTGATAGTTTTAATTTATTGCTTTCATTTTGGTTAAAATAGATTTGCATCATTTTTTACATATTACATTACATCCCTGAAACCCCTTCTGTGTCGTTTATCTCCAGTCTCTCCTGTGTTCTCCAATAATAACTTCAAATCCATGGCCTCTTTTTCTATGATTACTGTTGTTTTACACAGACACACACACACAAACACATACAATTATGTAAATACAACCTTCTGAGTCTGTTTAATGTTGCTTGTGTGCACATGATTTCAGTGCTCACCACTTGCTATTGTATCATTAATCAGGGCTCTTCCCTGGGGATGACCATTTCTGGCACTAAACATTAGTTAGTTGTCTGTAGTTCCTTGTATAGGGACAGGGCCTCATGTCATTTCTGTACTTAAACATTTCCTTAAAACACACAAAAACATTATAGGAATATGTTTTCATTTTAATCTCAGATGTGCAGATATGAGGCTGTGTCATAGCAGGTGACTATGATTTGCCTCAAGCTCTAGCAGAGGTGTGGTTCTGCCAGCTGCAGATAGTTTCTGTGAGTATGTCAAGTTTGGAATTCTGGGAAATTTTCAGAGGATCTTTAAATGCTAAAGACCCAAGTAACGGAGTTGCCGTTGTTAGGTGGTTGGTGGTTGGATGCTGTTGGATGCTCTTTGTCAAGTAGTTGTATACAAAGAATCAAGAAGAAGTTAGGTATACTGATGGAGTAGATCAAATTTACCCAAGGAAACTTGACACCCCTAATAATCAAGAAGTAGTCTAATGAAAATATTGCCCACTTTCACCTTTATTAGTTTTCCTCTATAAGAAACGAAGAACATGGGGTGGTGAAGAGTAAAGGAGAGAAAAAGAAACCCACAAAGTAGTAACATCCAGCTACAAGTTTTCATGTCTAGTGGTATGGTCATTGTTCAGTATTTGTTATGCAGACATACTTTTGTGGTGTCAAGGCTATTGCTCCCTCATCATTTCTAGCAGAACTTCTTGCAGCACACTTCCTGGTCTTCTTGTTCTTATACGTTCTTGGTGCCTTGTTTTCTTCAATGTTTTTTGAGCCTTCATTATAGGAGATTTGTTGTAGCTGTGCTTGTCTGAGGGGTGAACCTCCCATAATCAGATGTTCTCTTTTTTTGACCGGTTGTGATTTTCTGTGATGGTCTTCATCTTCTGACAAGAAAAGCTTTCTTGAGAGTCATGAGAGGTAGTCTTCCAAGTCTCAGTCCAAAGTATATGGCAACCTCAATTGAGACTTTCTCTTGATCTCTGAGAGGCAACTTAGCACAACAGCAATAGTCAGCATTCTTCCAAGAGCCGCTTGGATCCCTAGATCAACATATTGAAAAGAGGTTTCTCATGCCTCACACTTGGTTTCTTGTTAGATGATCCTTCTTTTGAGGGGGGTATTGCCAGCCCAAGTGGAATAACTTCATTAAAATATGTATGAAATATAATTCCAGGTAAACATGAAACAAGAAATATAATATGCTCAAGTCACAGAGAGACCTGCCAAGCTTATCATGAGACTGGTTTCTAAGTTAAAATACAAAGAGTTTAACAAATGAGATGGAATATGACAGTAGAATGTTACAGAAACTTCTAGGATATGTAAGAAGTAGAGTTCTCTGTGTGGAGAGAACAGAACACATCTTGTGAGTACAACTTGATGGTAAACTTTTAAAAGCTAGTCAGTTTTTAGCAGTGGGTTTTAAATCATTGTAACTCTCTACCCAACTGTGTATGAATGTGTTTCTCTCTCTGTCTCTCTGTCTCTCTGTCTCTCTGTCTCTGTCTCTCTGTCTCTCTCTGTCTCTCTCTGTCTCTCTCTGTCTCTCTCTGTCTCTCTGTCTCTCTCTCGCTCTCTCTGTCTCTCTGTCTCTCTCTCTCTGTGTGTGTGTGTGTGTGTATAAACCAGTGGTTATCACTGGTTCTCTCTCTCTCTATTTTTGTCACATTTGTTTATTTATTTCTTTTTGTAGGAAATCTTAATTAAACTGAAGCTAATCAATAATTGACTAATGAGACCCCAAGATCCTCTGTCTATGCTTACCAGATCTCAGACTGCAGGGGCAGCCACAGTGTCTGGATTCTTACATGGTTCCTGGAGATCCACACATAGAGACTCCTGATGTACAGCAGTCAACCGACATACTGAACATCTTAGCCTCTGAAGACTATTATTTTATTCCTGTTACAATTTCCCAGGGCATAAACAAATGGGGATTTTCTGGAATGCTGATGTAATGCCCTTTACTGCCTGCTGTAAAACTAGCTTTGTAATTGCAAAATGTAGATAGATCCTGGCAGTGAGTAAAGGAGGAAGACTCATTCAGATACCAGTGTTTCACTGGGAAGTTCATGGGTCCAGGAAGACTTTATTGTTTTTTATTAATCTTAAATAGACAATTAGACAATGAATAGAGAGAAGTAAACATAATACAATGGTGTGCAAGTGAATTACATGTCACACATGGCTCATGATGAATTTCACTTTGGTTCCTAAAATTATCTCCCAGAATAACACCCATGTGGGCAAAGCAACTTCCCCCTCAGCAGGGTGGATTTTTTTCAAGCTCCCTTTTAAGACAAGGAAGCAAGGAGAGGCCTGTGGTGAGCAACACTTTTCTCTCTGTACATGGAGTTTGTAGCCTATGATCACACAAAACTACATTTCCTGCTTGAGGCAATGTCAGAAACACAGGAGGGGCATGTTGCTCACTCTCGGGCCCTCAGACACTGAACACTGAGCTGAGGCAGTGCTGACACACTCACACAGAGGGACCTGTGACACATGCCTCCCTGCAGCCTGCTCTGTGTGTTGGTGGCCCTGGCCTTCTCTGGTATGGATGTTTCAAATATAGCTGAGGATTTTATGAAGGAAGTGTTGTCCCACGCAAATGACCATTTACATAGACATGAGGGGGAAAATGGATTGGATAAAAGTGAGGAGAAATGTCTTCAGTTAATTTTGCCTTTGGGTCTTAAGAGGCCCACTTCCAACCCTGCTTTGTGTACACTATCGCAGCATAAGCTGTTTATTCTTTCCTCTGGTTGTTCTGCAGGATGCAATGTGGCCCAGAAAGTCACTCAGGTCCAGTCAACTACAAGCAGTCAGTATGGAGAAGTCACCCTGGACTGTTCATATGAGACAAGTGAAAACTTATACCATCTCTTTTGGTATAAGCAGCTTGTTACTGGAGAGATGATTTTCCTTTTTCACCAGATTTCTTCTTCTACTCATAATGAGAGGAATGGCCGCTATTCTGTCACCTTGCAGAAATCAGACAAGTCCATCAGACTTCTTATTTCAGCCTCACAGCTAGAAGATTCAGGGACATATTTCTGTGTACTCTGGGAAGTGCACAGAAATAGACCCACAGTGTTTGAGATGACAGCACAAGCTGAACAAAAAGTGGAGCTCCTTAAGCACAGCCCATCGCAGGAGCTCAGCTGAGAAGCACACCTGCACATGCTGAACAGGAAGTCTCACTGTGGATGCTTCATCTGTGGTCGCATCAGTAGTGTGTTTCCAAGTAAAACCTCATCCTAGGCAATTCAGAGACAGTTATGGTGAGTGGTTTTCTTTTAGTAATTTGTCTTGAATGTATTTAGTTAAAATAGATCACAGGGAAGATGTGTAACATTTTCTACAATTGGGAATATTGCACCACAACAATTTAAAGTGTTAGTTTCTCTTCATGTTGGCAACAACACACACCTCAGAGGAGTTATCTGGAAGAGCAAAGAACATAATTTTCTTGTGAAGTTACACTCAGAGAAGCAGAGCCATCATGAGTAAAGTGGTCAGAGACAGATCATAAGGACTTCATCCATGAAATACTGGAGGTTCCTGGGTTTTCTCCACAAATCTTTGATTCTGTTTCTGGTACTGAGCCTGAGGTACTGAAGGTCAGCTAGACCAGCAGGTGGGAAGGACAGTTGTATGGGGCAGCACATGGGTGTGCTGAGACTTGTGAAAACACAGTGAGACCCAGAGGCAATTGAAGTCTACAGGAATGGCCTGGCACACCTCCCCAATCTCTCTAGTTTTGGGAAACTTCAGCCCTCCTATTTGCCAACATGATGCCAACAGACTGGACCCAAGACAAAGAGAAGCTATAGAAGTGAGGAGTAGAGGGTGAATGGTAAGAGGAGCTGGCACCTCAGTGACATCATGTGTGTTGAGCCTGAGTCTGCAGAGTTATTATATGTAATATATATATATATATATCCCATGTTTTAAGACTTCTACTGTTGCTTTTTCCATGTCTACTCCCAAAAGAGACTGATATGGGGAAAGAAATTCTGAGAAATGTGTTTCTGGATGTGTATTTATAGATTTTTTATATCATATGTGTAAACTCTTTTGCCAGCATGTACAAGTATGTACTGTGTGCATGTCTGGCTTTCATGGAGGATAGAAGGAACACTAGATTCCCTGAACACTTCCTGTTCAGAGTTATTGAAAGGAATGATTTACCATGGAATGCCAGGAACTGAATCTGAGTCCTCTGCAAAAGCAGCAAGTGATTCCAACTACCATATCTATGTTCCAGCCCCCATTTCAAGGAAGTTTACATAAACTATATATAATTTTAAAAGGAAATCTCCTTGACTCACCAATGAAAAGTCACAGGATAACTGTCTGGGTTAACAGACAATACCAATTATTTGTATCTCCAGGAAACATCTCTCACAAGCAAGAACATCTAAAACTGGCAGTCAGAGGGTGGATTTCAACATGCCAAGTAAATGAAATCTGTAAACATGGTACTGCTATTATTCTAGCATCTGAAAGAGTAGATTTCTGACCAAAGCCAGTCAGAAAGATGAGAACAAGTACATAACATTATGTAGACCTCTGAAATGTTAGTGCTTGACATTATGGTGCTCCGTGTTCAACAAAATAAACACAAAATGACCCCTAATCAGTAAGGATCTGAGACTGCATTGCCTCACTGTGATTTAAAAACAAAAACAAAACAAACAAACAAAACCCTCCTACATAAAAACCCAGCAAAAAGAATCTTCAAAGGTAAGGACTTCTGCAAGTTCACCTCTCTGATTTTGGAAAGAGAATTCCAGGCAGTCAAAGCAAGGCTTGGGAATTACTTAGAGAACTGACTAAATGCAAACATGCAAAATCTTTAACATGTAAAATTCATATTCTCTACTCTGAGAAACAAAAGCCTGGTGCTTCATTGGAAGCCAGGAAAGCCAGCAAGGAAAACAAATTTTAAGAAAGAATAAATACATATCGCTAACATCCTATGAACTTGTTTGCAATTGTCCTGGTTAAAGATTCCTCAGTTGGATTCATTGGCATCTGCCTGCTGTCTTAGGTCATCTATGCAAGTGAGACAGAGGATTGCCAGTTTGAATTCACTCAATAATAGCTACATTTTACCTAAAACAAAACAACAACAAAATTTCTACACTGGAAAGTTCACCTAAGAAATTGCTTTTGCAATGAGTAGGTTTTTTTTTTTTTAATTTCTTTTAAGAAATAAAATCTGTGATACCCTGCAGGATACAAAAAATGAAATAATATCTTATCTTGCTTCTCTATAGGAACTCAAAATATTACTCTGTGATCAAGTGGTCCTCTCTCCTCACAGTGCCTGTGTCTCCACTCTGCATTTCTGAGGTGGATTTACATACAGTGTATACAAGGTTTATACATCCAGTAAGAAAAGGTATAATCAATAAAAAGGCAAAGCTTAGCAACTTTATGGATTATACTTAAGGAATAAGCATATAAAAACACCTAACATTGTTTTTTCATCAGAAGAATAAAATTCCAGAGCAGCATAAGTGTGCTGTTTGTATATTAGTGTTGTCATGAGGAAATTACATCAAGAAGATGGGGAAAATAATGCCTATTTTTAAAGAATGGATACATATATCATCTAGAAGATCCATCCTAAACCCATATAAACAGAAGAAAAAGCACAAATGAATCCCATAAAGAAGAAAGCAAAGGTTTTACTGAGAAAAAGAGAGTTGACTTACTTTGGTTACTGTTAACATATATGGAAGACTGTATATTTCACAATCTCACTCAGACATGATAACCTTGTATTGCAGCTCTTACTTTTCTCGCTTTTGATGTTCAGGATTGAGACACAGCTTTTTCTAATTCAATGGCATCTCTCAATTTAATGTCAGCCAGAATGCAGCACAAGAGCAATGCCTAATGTTAGAGGTCTTTCTTCTGCTTTTTTTGTTTCTTTGTTTTTGATGAGGAGAAGTAGCTTAGAGCAGGGTGGCTGGATGATTCAATAATGGTGAGATTAGTGGTTGCATCTGACCTAAGAGAATGAAAAAAAAGAAGCCAAGCCTAAATACATATTGCCCAAGGAACAACAGATTTAAAAAAAAAATAATTAACTCAGCTGTTAACAGTGCTGACTGTCTCAGCAAGTCTCTCTGCAGTCCTGTGCTGTGATGTATAAGGATTCAGAGGGAAAGATTTTCCCAGAAGCACACAGGGCACATTCCCCCTTCACATCATGTGTCCCTTTCCTTTTCCCTGTCTGCCCATAGTGCTGTCTCATCACATGCCAGCAAGGTCATACACTGCACTTCCTGTAAGTCTTTACTCAAAGTCAACCACCAGGGAAGACATGGTCTAAATCTTTCCATTTTTCTTCCTTGGAGATCAGCTCTGGCATACACATTTCCAAATGTAGAAAAAGAAAATAGTTCATTAAAAGTTATTATATTTTACATACTTTTATTGGTTTAAAAAACAGAATCCAAATTAACTTCTAAAACAGTTAGAGGGAGGATGTGGGTGTATGGGAAAGCATAAGCAGACTCCCCCCCCCCCCCGAGGTGGAGGCTTTTAGTTCCTAGAAGACACTCACAGAGAAGTGGCTGGAAGGTAAGGATGTGGTATCTAAACAGATGGACATAGGAAGAGGAGGAGCAAGAGGGCCACCAAAGACTCAGCTCAGAACCAGGTTACTAAACTCTCAGCCTTTGGGCATCTCCCATTCCCAAGGGATCAAGCTTTACTTTCTCCTTCTCTGAGATGCATCTGTCTGTCCCTGACATCCAGCCCTCTGTCTGTCCAGGGAATGGACTCTGAGAACCTAGATGACCATCAGCATTGCTGCTGTACCCCCTTCCCTGTGTCCTTCCTCCTGGCTCCCTGACTCCCCCTTTGAGCCCCTTCTGGGTTTGTGTCACCTGTATTTTATTACTCTTAGTGTTTTCTTCTTCTTTTCCTTGTTATTTTCATTTTCCTACCTTACCTTAAGATTTTTTTTCCCTCACTGTCTTTTTATATTTCCATGGAGAATGACATTCCTCCACTTAGCTATGTATGTATAAGCATTTAAATCTGGGACCTCATAGGAGAGGAAACATGAAATATTTGCATTTTGGAGACTGAAAAATATAAAAAGGAAACGAAAATAAAATGAAAACAAAAATCGTTCACTGACTCTCTAGCTAATCTCTACTTCAGTCTCTTATTGAAGTATTTTGATATTTGAGCTGAGCTCTTTGCTGCCCTCTAGTGCTCGTGAGTTAAATGTCTAGAAGGCCTGGTGGTAGCAGCAGCCATCCTTACTGATCTGAAATCAGAACTTTGTGATAATCATGGCAGGAAGCATGCAGGAAGATCACTGTGGTGTTTGATCTACAGCTGTCAGATGTGACAGTGGTTGGTGCAGGAGTGTCAAATACGATTCAGGGATGCTCTGGGCTGCAGAACAGAAGACTCCCTAAGATAGGAGGCTCGACCTTGTTGCCAAGATGGAACTTTTTTTTTTTCCAAATGAAAATTTGATCTATATTCTGCCCTTTCGGAACTGTGGAAATATCCTGAGATGCGGAAACAAGTCACTGATGGAGAAGAAGCTGCTGTAGGGAACATGGCACAGTGAGCTCTGGCTGTCCTCCACTCTGCCTTCCACCCTCCCAACATAACACACAGTATTCCCATTGGCCGTAAGACATGTGACAGAACACAGATGCCTGTGAGAAGCCATGAGAGCCATTATTAGGACACATGTCAGTGGACCTCAGAAGAATCCATGAGCTTTGTCGTGTGGGAGAAACTGCAAGCTCAGAGTGTGCAGCTGGTCTTTATGGAGCACAGGAAAAGCAGACACACGAGAAGCAGGTCCTAAATTGAGATAGGGTGCTGGGTGAATTTCATGTGTTTTCTTGTTTAGCACTTAGTGGACTTGCCAAAAATGCTGAATCTTCCTTCCTGGAACAACACAGCACCGTCCTGGAGACTTGGACTTGGGTTGAAGTTCTACCACTTATTAGCTGCAGGGTATTTGGCAGACTACTGCATAATTTTTGAGCTTCATTTTCCTCATTCCTGCAGTTGATTATTAGAAACATCTACTACAAAGTTCACTAGCAAGGATAGACAAAATGATTGCTGCCAATGCTTAGGAAACCATACCCAAAGTGTACAGTGTTATTTTCAGAAAGGGAAATTGTGTGTGTGTGGAAATGAATACCTTGCCCAGTGCCAAAATGAGCCTCTCACAGAACAGTTTTTCTGCACTGCAATATAGAGACTGCATCCTGTGCTTGCCTGCATCCCTTTTAAATGATCTGTTTAGTAGGATTCTCACAGGGGAAGAGATTGAAGTTACCAAGAAATTCTTATTTTTTTTATTCAATGTGCACAATAATGTGTTTTTATGACAGTTCAACCAAACATAACATTGTTTGTTCATATCAAACTCATCACCATATCTTGTTCTTATTCCACTTCTGCCAGAATGTAGAGTCCCACTCTACATTCTCTCTCCGTCTATATGTGTATATGTATGTATGTATTCATGTATGTATGTATTCATGTATGTATTATGTTGTATGTTTTTGCAGCCATGCAACCTGCTGATTCCATTTAATTTTGTCCATATGGACATGTGTTGAGGACTGAGAAGGTAGGGTTGGAAAATATGTGTGGGAGCTTGTTCCTGGAGGAATACAATCTTTTCTCTGTCTGCAGCTTTTACAACCTGAATGTCTTCATCTAGGAGATGAAGCATGTGGACTCTCCCTTACCAATGTTGGCATGCCAACTGATGTTACCATGATGTTAGTTTTGCTCAAGCAAACATATTTTTGAGATGCCTGCTTGCATTTCCTTGTCATGTCTGGGGGAATGTAACTAGCAGCCGGGATTCTAGTCCTCTGGCTCTTCCAATCTTTCTGCCACTTCCTCTGTGACTTTCTTGAGTCTTGGGTGGAGGCTTGCACTGCAGATATTTCATTTGGAGTTTGTACTGTAGGGACAGTTATTCTTTGTATTGCGAGCACTTGTGGATTTGTGTCCTGTGGGGTCAGGGATGCTCATATATTTTCTTTGGGGGTTGTCTTGGCTGCTAACTGCTGCAGTGAGGTCCAGCTCACTATGGGCCAGGCCATCCCTAGGCAGGTGGTCCTAAATTGTATAAGTAGGAGATGAGCATAAGCTGACCTGTCATCCAGATAGTAAGCTCCATTCCCCTGTGCTCCTGCTGCATCTCTTTGGCTGTAAAGTGTACTTCTGGGCAGGAGGTAATGCTGTATAAACCAGGGAGCAAGGCTGATTTCAAGTTTCTGCACTGACCTCCCTCAGTGGTGGACTGTGCTCTGAAACTATAAGCTAAAATAAAGTTTTTCTCTTTTCCTGTCATCTGCTCCTCTTTTGTGTGTCTGGTTCCTTCTCTTCTAGAGCTTCAGGTGTACTGCTAAGTTACTAGTATGTGATCTCTCCAACTGGTGAAGGGGCTTAGTGCTATGAACTTTTCTCTTAGCACTGCTTTCATTGTCCCCCATAAGTTTGGACAGGTTGTGTGTTCATTTTTAATGAATACTAGAAAGTCTTTAATTTCTTTCTTTATCTATTTCCTCACCCAGTGGTCATTGAGTAGGGAGTTGTTCAGTTTTCATGAGTTTGTAGGGTTTCTGGTGTTTCCGTTGTTGCTGAGTTCCAGTTTTAATCCATGTTGGTCTGAGATGTATGGGGTAATTTCAATATTCTTATGTCTGTTGAGACTTGCTTTGTGATCAATTATATGGTCAGTTTTGGAGAAGGTTCCGTGAGGTGCTGAGAAGAAGGTGTATTCTTTTTGTGCTTGAATGAAATGTTCTGTAGATACCTGTTAAGTCCATTTGATTCATGACATCTGTGTTCTTTGTTTCTCCATTTAGTTTTGGTCTCATGATCTGTCTATTGGAGAGCATAGGGTGTTGAATGCATGATTTAAGCTTTAGTAAATGTTGTTCCTTTTACTTCTTGGGTCACAAACCATCAGTACTAAATTCCTAACCTTCCATTTCTTATTTATTCCTAAAATGCAATGAGAATACTAGAATATAAAATTTGGCATAACTTTAAACTTTCAAGTTTATTTGAAATATTCAATGTCTCTTTACCAGTCCAGTTTTCAATTCTGGTCTCCTATATTGTGCATGTGTCCCAATGGGGTGTATTTGTGGGTTTGAGGTGTGTTGTGTTTGTGTCTGATTTTTGTGTGTAGGATGTGTGTGAGTGATGTGTATATACAACAGATAATGTATTGTGTGATCTGTATGTATGTGTGTTGTATATATTCAATGTGTCAGTGTATGTATGTGAGTGTGTGATGTGAGAGTGTGTAATTCGTGAGTGTTTGAGTGAGGATATTCATGTGCTCTGGAGCACATATGATGGTCAGAGAAACATCTTCAGTGCGGTCACATTCAACCTTGTTTGAGAAAGGTTTCTTCAGCAGTTGTGGCTATCTGCCTCCCAGAGCTTCCTGGCTGTTTATTCTGTCTTTACCTGCTCTAGACCTTCCTCAATATTCCCAATGCTACTAACCCTATATACAGTTCATCAAGTTGTGGTGACCATCAACCATAAAATTATTTTTGCTGATACTTTATAACTGTAATTTCACTACTATTATCAATTGTAATGTAAACATCTGATATTTCTTAGAAGACTCATATGATCAGTCATTCAACCCCCGAAAAAGGGTCATAAAGGGGTCATGACCCACATGCTGAGAACTGCTGCTGTAGAAGAAATAGGATTACACACAGGTGCTTCCTTGTCCAGGCTTACCTGAGCTCTGGATATCTGAACTCAGACCTTCCTGTTGTGTGCTAAGTGCTGACAAACACTGAGCAACCTCCTAGCTTAATTACTAATTAAATAAGAATATGATTATTTGTATTCAGGTGAGTGTCTGATGTTCCTCAACTATGGGAGATGGAGTCTGTCAACATAGAGAAGTATAAGAATCCTGCTGTATCCTACCAGTGATGACAGAAAATCTGCACAGCTCCAAGAACCAGGCAATATGGTGCCCTTGGATTTCACACATGCTGTGCTCTACAAATCACCACAGTAAACTGAAATCCAGCATGGATTGCTGATATTTGTTTTGGACGTGCTTCCTTCAATATGACTCTACCTCCTCCCATCTTCTGGAAGTACTTGTAAGTCTGAGTTCTTAGATGATCTTCATTCTAACACTTTGGATTTGAGTTCATTCTCCTTTGTACTGTTGTTCTTTAAGTTATGAGAAAATATGAAAAAAACAAGAACACACACAGACAAATGCACGCACCCACATAGACACACACACACACACACACACCCTCCACAGACTCATTCATAGACTAAACGGTCACAAAATCATGGATGGATAATCCATCTCCAGGAAAGACAATCCCTAAGGAAGGAATAGATGAGAGAAGACCAAAGAGAAGAACTGCTTTTTCTTCCTAGAGTCAAAGAAAATGCGGATTCTGATTTAGTCAGTGCATTACTTTGGCCCAGAAGAAACTAAAGTTTCTCATCTCAGGTTTCTTTACTGGAGTACAGAAATGTCACCAGCCATGGAGGTCTCAGGTTTTAGTTCCTTTATCTCTAGACGTAAAGCTTCCCATCTGGAGTCACAACGTCTCATAGAGAGCTGAGGTAATCTGATATCATGTATTTTCCTGTTGTCTCTGTGCTGCAGAGCATCCACCAATGGCAATGTCTGTACCATCAGGCATCACCACCATGGTTGTGGTGGCCATTCACACTCAGCCAGAGACAATTGCAAATGCATCCTGGGGATCACTTCGTAACCTGGTTTCACAAGGAATTAACAAGCCACCCACTTCCAACACATGGTAGAACTAATATCTCATCATAATTTACAAAAAGAAGCAATGTGCTTTGGGAGTGTTTTGCTTTGCCTGAGAAATGAGAACAGCAGATGGCAGGCTGTGCTCCCTAAGGAAATTTGGTTCCTCCTTTGCCCTCCAGAGGGCGCTGCAGCACGCACTACTGTTCTTTCTTCTTCTGAAGGTCTTCCCCACCTGCTAGCATCCCATCCTTTCTTTGCTGCTGCCTGAGTTTACAGCAAAGACAAATGACAAGGATCAGACATTCTAAAGCTTCCAGGCTTGTGTTAGCAGCTTCAGTGTTTTTATCTGAGCAGGAGACTTCTCCAGCCGATGCTTCCCCACACCTGTTTACAAGCTCCTGCTTTCTTCAGCTATCTCCTGCAGTCCTGTTCCAGAGTCCTTCCACACAGACTTGCAGTCTCCCTGAGGCTCAGCCATGCACCTGGCCATCCTCCCTCTCCTGGCGGTACATGTTATCCTGAGTGAGTCCAGCTGCCTTGTGGTCTCTGCATCCTCGGATTCTGACTGTCCCCATTGAGGTCCACATTGTGATTACTGACCTATTATTCCTTTCCAGGAAGCACCAGCGCTCAGTCAGTGACTCAGCCTGATGCTCAAGTCACTGTCTCTGAAGACGCCTCTCTGCATCTAAGATGCAACTATTCATCCTCTGTGGCACCTCGCCTGCTCTGGTATGTCCAGTACCCACGGCAGGGGCTGCAGCTGCTCCTCAGGTACTATTCAGGAGTCCCAGTGGTTCATGGCGTGAAAGGCTTTGAGGCTGAGTTTAGCAAGAGCGACTCTTCCTTCCACCTGAGGAAAGCCCCTGTGCACTGGAGCGACTCGTCTGTGTACTTCTGTGCTCTGAGCGCACAGTGTCTGGGACTGCAGGGGGAGCTGAACACAAACACCTGTGGCAGTGGGTGCTCAGACTCATGGTCTGTCTTTGTAGTCTTTGAAGAATCTCTTTCGAGTTAAAGGCAAGGGTGGAAGAAGTATTGCTTAGTCCAAGCTGCCTTGCACAACTCATTTCCAGCTGAAATACGCAGTGTCTGCTTTGTTTCAGAAGCTCTTTGTGTATTTTCAAAGTTATCTAATGCTCAATTGTAATTCTTTAGAATGGAACAGACTGTGTTATCTGTGTAAGCATCTCCTGAGTGGACATTGCTTGGGCAGTGACCTCATTAAGCATCTATTTGTGTCCGTGGGGAAATACCAAAAGCTGGACTTCCATTTGTCATTTAATGTGTCATCTACACAGAAAGTGAAAGGTGTACTCTTCAGGGTTTGTCCTGAAGTTTTCCTTGTCTACTCAGTCTTTCATACCGATTTTCCTACAAATTCTTCTTTTGGTGCTAAATATACTGGTCAGAATTGGTCATGATATTAAATACTTCTATTTGGGAAAGAATCTGTTGCATTTTGAGTTGATATAATGTGTCATCAGGTTTTATAAATCTATCATAATTATGTCAGCTCTAGCAACTATTGAAAAGAAACAGGAGGCTGACTCTGCCAGCAGTTCCAAGTTTGGTGGCCATTGAAGACTCCCAGCAGAGCTGAGGTCTGTTCCTTTACCTCTGCCTGCCGTCTCCAGTGGGCCAGCTCAGTCTACAGTCCCAGGAACAGCAGCAATTTGAGACTGCCAGCAGACATGAGGTCAGTCCTGAGTCCTCTAAGCACGAGTTTCTGGGCACTTGCACTGCCCGTGGTCCCAGCTACCAATGGAGACTTCCATCAGAGGGGCAGCAGACATCAGTATCTACAGAAGGTGAAAGCTACCAAGGACTATCACGAACTGCCAAGTGTGCCAACACAAGGGACAAACAGATGGCTAGAAAACAGTGTAAGAACTCACTCAACAAAACCAGGGCAATATGGTACCACCAGCAACCAACAATCATACTCCAAACCCTGGATATCCTAACACACCCAAGGCACAAGATACCTATCTTAAATCTGTAGTCATGAAAATGATGGAGGCTTGAAAGTTGAAAATAAATCCAACAAAGAAATAAAAGAAAATACAATCAAACAGATGAAGGAAATGAATAAGGAATTACAGGAAAAACAAGCTATCAGGAGAAGGAAATGAACAAATATGTTAAGACCTGGCAAGGGAAGTAGAAGCAATAAAGAAAACAAAGTCTGAGACAATCCTGGAGATGGAAAACCTAGGGACTAAAATCAGGAACTACAGATGCACGTATCACCTACAGAATACAAGAGATGGAAGAGAGAATATCAGGCATAGAAGATATGATAGAAGACACAGAAGATACATCAGTGAAAGACTTCCCTCACCTGAAGATTGGATAAAGAAACTGTGGCATATTTACACAATGGACTACTACTCAGCTATTAAAAACAAGGAAATCAGGAAATTTGCAGGCAAATGGATGGAACTAGAAAAGATCATTCTGAGAGCAGTAAACCAGGCCCAGAAAGACACACATGGTATATATTCACTTATGAGCACATATTAGCCATATAATACAGGATAACCATACTACAATCCACTGACCTAAAGAAGCTAAGGAACAAGGAGGATACTAGGGAGGCTGCTTAATCTTCATTCAAATGTGCAAATAGAATAGACATAGGAAGCCATTGAAGAGAGAGAACAGGACTGGAGCCTAATACAGATGCCTCTGAAAGACTCCAGCCACCAGGGGTTCTAAGCAGATGCTGAAACTCACAGCCAGACTTTGGGCAGAGCACAGAGTCTTATGGAAGAGTGGGGGTTAGAAGGATCCAGAGGGGACAGGAGCTCCACAAGAAGACTGACAGAGTAGAAAAAAATGGGGGCAAGGGGGATACTGCCAAGACTGATGCACCAACCACAGAGCATGTAGAGGACCTGGGCCCCTTCTCAGATGGAGTTCTACACTTGCGTGTGTGTGAAACAGTAGACATTTATGATGCAATTAGGGATTTGCTGGTTCAGTAAGGTGGAAGTTGTCAGTTCTTCAACATCTATAACCTCACAAGCCCTGCAGAGTTGGCTAGATTTTCAGTTCCAGGCATGATTTTCCTTTTGTTGAGTTATTTATTAAATCCATTTAGAGAGCTGTTGGTTGCCACCAATATATGAGTGTCACTAATTCATCCTTAGGTTTCCATACCGTATTGGTCATTGTAGCTTATAGATAGCTGTGTAGGAGAATTCATTGCCTCTCTCCCTTGGAAACTGCATGTCACCCTCTGCTACCATGAAATTTAGTCATCAGGAAGGAGAACTTCAGTTCAAGGCAAGCTGGGATCCTTTGGGTCCTGTGTTCAAAAGGCATGATGTCATCACCAATAGGGACTCACTGTCATACTCTGGGATGTAGCCAAAGTCAAGATTAATAGTCTATATTTTAGGACTTTCTTGAAAATTCCCAACCAGTAACTTGAATGAGGGATTCTCATAACTGATATTGACAGTTTTTGTTTTGTTTGCTTGTTTTATGTATTATGGCTCTTGGTCAGAGTATTTTCAGCCCAGATGAAAACATTCATTTTCAAGTATACATGCTTTTATATACATATATACTTATATACATTTTATGTATTTTGGTAAATAGATACTAATATGCTTTCTTATGACTTTGTTTTTGACGTAGTCGCTGTAATTTCACATTCTTCCATCTCTCTTCTTCTATGTTGATGTCCCTTCCCCTGCCAACCACTACTCTTCCTTTGGTTTTCCTATTTCTTCCATTAAATTATGCTTACCTTGCTATTTTCCTCTCAAGCGATTCTCTCCAATCACATGCTCCCATTTGTATATTTCTGGCTTTATAGTTCCTCCAATTATATATTTACATCTAAAGATCTTGAGTTACAAGTTACGTTTTCCACAGGAGTTAGGAGTTCAGCAGCAGAACATGTGGCATTTGTCTTTCCAGCTCTCAGTAAAATTCTTCAAAAATAATCTTTTCTAGTCCCATCCATCTACCTTCAAAGTTTATGGTATAATTTTTTCTCTATATTGAAGAATATCCCATAATATATAGGTGCTACATTTTTATTATCGGTTCACCAGATGAAGGAGATTTAAGTTGTTTTCGTTTCCTAGTTACTTTGAGTAGAGCAGCGATGAAGATAACTAAGCAAGTATCTGTGGAGTAGGATGTAGAGGTCTCTGAACATATACCAATAAGTGGCTCGCTGGGGTGTGTGGTAGATTTATCTTTAGTGCTTTGAAGATTCTCCACAGTGATTCCCAGAGTAGACGCACCAATTTGCATTCCCTGGAGAATGAATACATATTCCTTTTCTGCAACACAATCTCCTCAGTATTTGTTGTCAGATGTTTCAGTAATTTAGTTCTGACTAGAGTGAGATGAAATCTCAAAGTTGTTTTAATTTGTATTTCCCTAATTGCTAAGGACAAGGAAATATTTTGAGATATTTCTTAGCCATTTTTATTTCTTGTTTTGAGAAGTCTATCTAGCCAGTCTTGTATTCTGACCATCTGTACTTCCTTCACCAGGAGGTGATGGAATGTGTAGGGCTGGTTTAGTGAGGCTTGTGGAAATGGCTTGAAATCACTGTTGGTGGTGATTTCAGTACACTAGGGGGCACTGCAGGTTTTCTGAAAATTATGTTTCTTTCTCCCTGCCCCCATTTATTTATTTATTTATTTAAACACTTTAGAGCCTGATTCCATCTCCTCCCTCCTCCCCTTCCAGCCCTACCTTCATATCCTCTCTCCATCTCCCCCTTTTCTAAGAGAAGGTGAGTCCCCCAAGGGGTACCAACCCACTGGACATTTGAAATAAGACTCTGAGTATCCTCTCCCACTAAGGCAGCCCAGCTAGGGAGAAAGTGATTCAAAGGCTACAGAGTCCTAGACAGTCCCTCCTCCCATTGTTAGGGGACCCACATGTTGACCAAGTTGCACATCTACTTCATATGTGTAGGGGTATATGTCTGGCCCGTGCATGCTCTTTGGTTGTTGGTTCGGCCTCTGTGAGCCAGCATGGCCCAGGTTAACTTACACTGTAGGTCTTCTTGTGGTGTCCTTGACCCTCCAAGCTCCCTCCATTCTTCCTCCCACTCTTCCACAAAACTCCCTGAGCTCGGTCTATTGTTTGTTTGGTTGTGGGTCTCTCTATCAGTTTCCATCTGCTGCTAGATGAAGCATCTGAGAAGACAGTTATGCTAGGATCCAGTCTGCAAGCAGAGCAGTGTATCATTAATAGTGTCAGGGGCTGGCTCTCTCCCATGGGGTAGGTCCCCAGTTGGGCTAGTCATTGCTTTGCCATTCCCTCAATCTCCGCATCATCTTTATCCTCAAGCTTCTTGTAGGCATGACAAATTTTAAGTCAAAGGTTTTATGGGTAGGCTGATGTCCCCCTCCCTCCACTGAAGTCCCTGCTGGCTACAGGAGGAGGCAACTTCAGGCTCCTTAATCCCCATTGCTACGAGTCTCAGCTAGAGTCACCCACATAGACTCCTTGGGACAGGTAAATGGATAAAACCAGAAAAGATCATACTGAGTGAGCTAACCCAGATCCAGGAAGACACACATGGTATTTTTTCACTTATAAATGGATATTAGTCATTAAGTACAGGATAACCATACAATTCACAGACCCAAAGAAGCCAAAGAGAGCTGGAGAAAAGGTGTTTGAATCTCACTCAGAAGAAGAAATACAATAGACATTTGAAGTAGATGGAGAGACGGTACTAGGTGCAAGAAGAGGTGAGGAGAGTAACAGGGGTGGAGATCAGGTATGGGGAGAGAGGGTCAGGCTTTGGGGGAAGGACTGGGGGACAGAATGGAAATCAGTGTTAGGGGGCATCTCTGGAAATTAATTTTTATTAAGTTGCCTGGAGGTTTGAGGCGCTGAGATGAGACAAGGCAATCCACTCACAGAGCAAAGAGTAGGGCTGATGGTTGTGGAGTTCACCTGGATCTTTAGTTCTCAACCATTTTATATATAACCACAGGTATCTGGAGCCTGTTCACCTATCTCATGTGTCTATAAATATATTTTAAGAATAGTTCTCTGAACAGATAAAAAACAAAATAGAAATTCACTGGGCATTATGACAATCAATACTCAAGAGAAAACATATCCACTGGTTTCCTATTAAAATTTTAGTTTTTATCTAAAATCCCCCAATTTCAATGAAGTAGAAACTATTCCCATACTGCTTATATCACATGCATACAGACACAAATGCACATACACACATGTACATATCTATCTACTAGTAGATATGTATTTTCCCACCAGCGCTCTGCATTCATGCCCCCCATTCCTCACACATTGTCCCCAAACTCCTTTATATGGCATATTACACAGTGTTCCAGGCTCTACTTCATAGTCCTTCCATCCTAAAGCAAATACAGCACAGCATCCTGACATGGAGGTGGGCGGGGTTCCCTGTTCAGATGAAGGAGGAAGCTCAGTGATTCTGTGAACCTGTAGTCTATAAGCACAGTGTGTCTGTGCACAAGACTTGACACCCTTCGGAGCTGGAGAGAAGACTTCCCAACAACTGGACAGGGGCCATGGAGAAGAACCTGGGAGCTGTGCTAGGGATTCTGTGGCTGTGGATTTGCTGTGAGTTGTGCTCAGCTCAATTGCTTTATGGATTCTCCAGAAGTGTCTGGTGGAGGGGGAGAAAGCCAACACCAAGCTCCTGTGCATTCATCCTCATGGGAGTCTCCTGGGATATCTGACAGGTGTGGGTGACAACCTGTCTCTGATTCAGGTTTGCTGTTCTGTTTCCAAGCAGGGGTGAGAGGAGCTGAGGTGGAGCAGAGTCCTTCAGTCCCGAGTCTCCATGAGGGAACCAGTTCTGCTCTGAGATGCAATTTTTCCACCACCATGACGAGTGTGCAGTGGTTCAGACAGAATCCCCAGGGCAGCCTCATCAGACTTTTCTACCTGTTTCCAGGAAAAAAGGAGAATGGGAGGTTAAAGTCAACATTTGATTCTACGGAGAGCTAGAGCACCCTGCACATCAGGGATGCTCAGCTGGAGGACTCAGGCACTTACCTCTGTGCTGCTGAGGCACAGTGCTCCCAGCAAGCCTGCAGCCTGGCCCCAAACTGCAGCTGGGTGTGCAGCTCCAGCCCCTGACACAGGAAGACTGCAGGAGGCTTTGCATGGCTGTGGCCTTACCACATCTCCACCAGCTACAAAGGAAGTGTGAGGAGACATAAAATTAGCCCAAGACGTTCACACTTAAATCCAGACTGACCTGACACTGACATCTAGAATGTTAGATGCCAGACCATCAGCCCACATGAGTAAAATATTCACTTCATTTTAACAAATGCTTGTGCTGATGTCATAAAATAAAACCTCTCTTACATACTCAGAATCATTAGGGCCATCTCACACAATCAGAAACTGAGAGCAACTGTTTTCATCCTTTGTTTAGAGAGCACTTGACTAAACTTCTAGGTAATCTGCTGAATATGAAGTTGATAAAAGAATTAATTTCAGTAATCTAATAAAGTATGGTGTAGACGGGCAATACAAAGTATCTTATTATCAAATTAAAACATTATATTTACAATGCTTTGATATTTTAAAAGCATAATACATTTTATTATGTAATGTAAAACAAATATTTCACATCAGAAACAATGAAAACAATGAAATATATATTTTTACCAAATTTCTTATGAAAATACTGCTTTCAAAAGAAAAACTGGAAACCTCCTAAATGTCATGTAATATGGGGACTAATTCATTGTATAATACTTAATGTGATCCAGACAACCGCCTTTACCCAAGGGTTGGCAGACTACCTTTCACAGGTAGAAAACTCAGGCCTGTCACCTGTTTCTGAATAGAACTGGAAAGCAGGCACCTCATTTACTCACGTCATGTCTGTCCATTGATGTTTCACTCTGAAACTGCAGCTGAATGCCTGCAACAGCCACTGGACTAGCTAAACCACTTTCCTTCCAGAGCTTCGCAAACTAACCCCACCCCCATGATTCATTCTCTATCCCACTGCAAATACATTTCTATAAAGTACAGGATATCTAAGCTTCCCAGATAACAAACAATTAGTAATTGCCAAAAAGATTTACATGAGCATGGCCAGAAGTGAAGACAGTATAAGATACCTTTTACAATGATAATTATTTATTCAGTGATCTAGACTGTTCACATATACCAACCATCCGAACCCTAGCTTCTTGGTAGGGTACAGTTGTGGAATTAGGAAAGGAGATGAATTAGGGGGAGTGCCAAGAGGGTCCATAAGTACTAGCCAAGCTGGGTCCTCTGCAAGGTTTGTTGGAGTACCTGAGATATGGAAACAGAGAAGGACAGGCCCATTCAAGTGGTCTGCTACATGGCCAGGAATGAAACTGAGAAAATTTCAAGGTAGGGCATGAAGGTAAGTGAGGATGAGCTACCTGTTTCCCAGGCAGGTGTGGCCCTCAAGTTCCCAGGGGAGTGTTTCTATTGCTATTTGACATAAAGTAATAGGGGTGAGGGAGGAGAGGAAATACAGAGAAGTTCAGCTCAGTCCCAGGGAATGGAGGAAGAGAGTGAAAGGACAGGGCCCTGCAGGTGGTCTGTTACAGGGCTAGGGATGTGCCAGGGAACTGAAATGGAGGACAGTAACTCTGTCCTACCTGCTTCATAAGCCCATATACACTGGATTTCCACATAGCCGGTGTTTCTGGATATTGCAGTTGACACAAAGGAAAGGAAATTGGCTAGAATCAGAGGGGGGCTGGGAAGGGTCACAAGAAAGAGGAAAGCTGGGTTTGTTGCTGTATTTGACAGATTCTCCAGGGGATCCACACTACTTTTCTATCAGTTATTCAGTCTGCAACACTGGATGCTGTGAGATTAAGCCACATGGATGTTGCGATTCTCATGACCAAATGACTTCTGAGACCTTTTCTAAGAGTAACTATGTGCATTTGTGATTGCAGGCTGATTTCTATGGAGGGCAAAATGAAGGCGTAGAAACATCATAGTTATATTATCAGCAAGAACTCACTGAAATAGAAAGGATATTGTCTTCTTGCTGCTGAAAGCCCATAAGAGACTTGAAAAAGCATTTTCTTGAATGCTATAATCCACAAGGACAACTACAAACTTAAGCATCTTTCTCCAGGAAATGGGAGAATGCTTGATGAATGATCTAAGCATTCTGCAGTGTGAGAATGCAAAGGTAAAAATAGTTCTAGACGTAACAAATGTTACACACACACAAACATACACACTCACAAACACACCCATATATACACCACATATATACATTTATATATGAATACATTATGGATATAAATTTGTATATGAAGCATCATACATATCCTATACTACATGTAAAGAAAAGAAACAGTTTCAAAACAGTTTCACTATTACGTAAAAATACAGTTCTTGTTCTCTCAGTACCAGAACCCACGTGATATGACATATTGTGTCTTATGTGTCTGAGTGACATAGGGTCAGAGAACACTTAACCAGAGTCTTTGCTGGTTATAGATTCACCACAACGTGGCAGTAGTTCTCAACTGCTGGGGAGGATGCAGAGAATACACTTCCTTGGGTGCTGACTGTGCCCTTTCCTCAGTGACTGAGGGGAAGACTCCAGAGCTAGAATTGTTACTGAGAAAGAAGAACATCCTGGCAGCTGTAGCTGACCTGCTGGTCAACACGGTGGACACTGGATTTCAATTCCACTGGAACAATGAAGACATACGTTCTTACTTTATTCATATTTCTGTGGCTGCAGATGGATGGCGAGTTAATACTTTGGGGATTCAGAATAATCAGTGGGCATTTCTGAGTCATTTAGGGGAATCTATACTTTATTCAGGTTTTCTCTAGTTTCTGTAGAAAAGAGAATTCTGGAAAGTGATGACCTGACAACCTTTCTCCTTTCTCTCCATCTTTCTGCATAGGGATGAGCCTAGGACAGCACGTGGAGCAGCACCCTTCCATCCTGAGAGTCCAGGAGGGAGCCAGCACTGTTATCAACTGCACTTACACAGACAGTGCCTCACAGTACTTCCCTTGGTACAAGCAAGAACCTGGGAAGGGTCCTCAGCTCATCATGGACATTCGTTCAAATAAGGAAAGAAAGCAGAACCAAAGACTCACAGTTTTACTGGATAAGAAAGCCAAACACTTCTCCCTGCACATCACAGACACTCAGCCTGGAGACTCAGCCATGTACTTCTGTGCCGCGAGCACACACTGCTCCACGGGCACCTGCAGCCTGTCCTAAAACCATGGTGCACATCCACATCCTGTGTCAGGGGCCTTTCCAGGGCAGCATGTGCCAGTTGCTAGTTTACAAGAGCCAAGTATAGTGTAGACATTAAAAACACAGAATAAGAAAGTTATCTTCAACTCACTCAGACAATTTAGGGCAGTTTTCTCCATCTTAAAAAAAAAATTTATCAAAGAGCCAGCCACTAAGTTCATGTCAGAGACAGTCCTTGTCTTTCAGAGGCCCTCTGTGGTAGGCTCCTGTCCCGTTCCCTGTTTTCTCCTTCTTCCAATGTCCATCCCTTTACTCTTTCTGAGTGAGGATTGATCATCTTACCCAGGGTCCTCCTTCTTGCTTAGTTTCTTCAGGTGTACAGATTTTCGTATGACTATCCTATCCTGCATGTCAATGAGTATACACCATGTGTGTCTTTCTGCTTCTCAGATATCTCATTCAGGATGATTTTTTTTAGATTCCACCATTTTCCTGCAAATGTCATGATTCCCTTGTTTTTAATTGCTGAGTAGTATTCCATTATGTAAATATGCCACAATTTCTGTATCTATACCTCAAATGAGGGACAACTGTGCTGTTTCCAGCCTCTGGCTATTACAAATAAAGCTGCTATGAACATGCTTGAGCAAATGCCCTTGTTGTATACTTGAGCATATTTTAGATATATGCTCAGGAATGATATAGTTGGATCTTGAGGTAGCACTATTCCTAATTGTCTGAGATAATGCCAGATTGATTTCCAAAGTGGTTGTACAAGTTTATATTCCCACCAGCAATGGAGGAGTGTTCCCCCTTTTCCACATCTTCTCCAGCTTGTGTTGTCACTAGAGTTTTTGATCTTAGCCATTCTGATGGGTGTAAGGTGAAATCTCAGGGTCGTTTTGATCTGCATTTCCCTGGTGACTAATGATGTTGAGCATTCCTTTAAGTGTTTCTCTGCCATTCAGTATTCCTCTATTGAGAATTCTCCTTTTAGTTCTGTACCTCATTTTTTAATTGAATTACTTGTTTGTTGATGTTTAACTTCTTGACTTCTGTATATATTTCCGATATTAGCCCTCTGTCAGATATAGGGTTGGTGAAGACCCTTTCCTAGTCTGTAGGGGTCATTTAGCTCTGATGACACTGTCTTTTGTTTCAGGGAAGCTTTTCAGTTTCATGAAGTCCCTTAGGGGTTGGGGCATCTTTATCAGGCCACAGAGGAAGACAATGTGGACAGTCCTGGTGAGACTTGATAGGCTAGTGTCAGAGGGAAGGGGATGAGGACCTCCCCTATGGAGGAGGGGCATGGAAGTAGAGGAGGGAGGAAGAGTGAGATTGGGAGGATACAAGGGAGGGGGCTACAGCTGGGATACAAAGTGAATACACTGCAATTAATTAAAAAATAAATACATTTTTAAAAAGAAGATTTAAGTTGTAAGAAAAGAAAAAAAATTAAGTTGATAAGTTGTCTCTTTCACCTCAGTATAAATGTTGTTAGTTTAATTAATTATTTGGAATAATTTCAATTTCAACTAATAAAGGATATGAGGTATACCTTTCAGCTTAACAAAATATTAAATTAGAATAGTAAAATAAATGATTAATTAAAAAGAGGTATATATTAAATATTGAAATTTATTGACAATATTGTCAAAATTAATATATTATTTTAATAAGGTATGTGCTGTTACTAATTGCAATGTTAACTCAACAAAAATGTAATTGTCATAGTAAACTGAAAATAAAAGTTTAATATGTAAAAAACAAATAAAAAATAAAAATATTTTTAAAATCGAAATATATTTTCATCATTCACCTCCCCTTGTTGCAGTACATGGTGAATATCAAAGATGAAGAACTCATTATGCTGAGGAAAAGAAGAGGCCATACATCAGTCCACCAGTATGGGACATCTGTATCCCACGACCTCCTGCCAAGGCTCAGCAGTCGTTGAGGAAGAGGAGGTCGAAAGAAACACAAGGAAATGGTGTTATCTGGACACAGCAATACAGCTGCTCATATGAACTCACAGAGGTTGGCAGCAGACATAAGACTAGCAAAGGATCAGGCCAGAAAAATCCATCACAGAAAGGAAAGGAGCCAAGAAACTGATAGCACTTTGTACCTACTGGAAGAGAGATTCAGTTTTCTCTAAAGGCAATGTTCATGGTACGTAGACCACCCTCTACTGAAGGACATAAAACTAAGAGTATAAGGCCATCACAACCCGTAACACAAAACTTGATTTGTTTTATTTTAAATGTGGGGAGGAGTACCAAACTGGGTTTGTATGGAAGAGTGGATGGATATATCAGGAGTGGAAAAGTAGATGAGTATAATCAAAATTCATTGAATAACATTCTCTAAGAAGTTCAGTAAGAAAAAGTAGATGAATTTTTGCAGAAGTATATATGTGTGTCTATTTTTAGGTATAGTCATCACACTATATAACATGGACACAAACAGTTCAGTACTATTGGTGATTTCAGGCATTCATTGGGAAATTGGGACCTGCTTCCTTAAGGTGAGGTTTCAAGGGAGACCAGCAGAGGGCACTGCCTTTACAGATGTGGTTAACAGCTCCTTCAGGTGGCTTAACATGACACACTCACTGTGCAAACAGAGGGCCTTATTCATGAGTGAGGAGTTTGATGAGGTCCTGAAGAAGACTTGCCCTGTGATATTGGTGCACTCAAGGATCAAGTGTCATTTATTCTATGAACATGTTCCCTGTCACCTGCTCAGTTCTTGTGCTCCTCTTAATGCTCAGTAAGTTACACTTCATCCTAAAGCGTTAATGATGTCTTTGTCTCACAACTATTGCAGCCTTTAGCCTTCCTCCTCACTTAGAACAGTAATTCCTCATTTGTTTTTTAGGAAGCAGCAATGGAGACTCAGTGACCCAGACAGAAGGCTTGGTCACTCTCACAGAGGGGTTGCCTGCGATGCTGAACTGCACCTATCAGACTACTTACTCAGGTTCTTTCCTCTTCTGGTACGTGCAATATCTCAACGAAGCCCCTCAGCTACTCCTGAGAAGCTCCACAGACAACAAGAGGACTGAGCACCGAGGGTTCCACGCCACTCTCCATAAGAGCAGCAGCTCCTTCCACCTCCAGACGTCCTCAGCGCAGCTCTCAGACTCTGCCCTGTACTACTGTGCTCTGGGGGACACAGTGAGGGAGACTGCAGGGGAAGCTGCACACAAACCACAGGTACAGGAGGCCTAGGGGAGCAGCCCTGTGAGGGAGGCTGTGTGCTCTCTCCAAGTGCTGTTCACCAGCTTCCTGAAAAACAGCAGTAAGTCTCAGGACAAATATCTAGAATCCTAGGAATCTGCGGATAATCTGACAGGACAGGAAAGAAGTCAGTGCTAGAGACAACCCAGGCTGTGATCCCTCTCTTAGGTGGAGAGCCTTTCACAGCAAACATCTCAAGAAATGTTCTGAAATATTCTCCAGTCTTCTGTTATTACCCCACAAATGTATGATGTAAATGAGAAACATAGGCTGTAGTCTATAAAAATCTGCTTCAGTCTCACTCCACAAGTTATTTACATCCTTCCTCTCTTTTGCCCAAGTTACTGTGTAAAGATACTGTAGTTTTCTCATTCTTAAATATTTATCTCCCATTTCAGTTCATAACTTTATATTATTCTTTTAAAAACTCACAAGTTATACACTTATAAAGCATAACACTTACCCTGTGCATGGTCAAAAAGCCTTGGAATTCCCCCTAGGAAGGCAGCAAGGACAGTGGGAAGTCCCTTGCAATTGTGAACTTCTCATTTCTCAGCTGGGCTTCTGGAAGACACTCCTTTCTAAAGAGGGAAAGGATGACATAAACTCCATTTTGCATTCATTTTAGGACCAGGCCTGACTTTAAAAGAAAAACTAGGCCATAGGTCACCAATTCCAGGAACAAGATCTTAAAATCCACCCCTCAAGAAACAGCTTGGAGATAACCACAAGAATGGGAAGGTGTCTTTTCTCAGAATGGAGCATCTACACTGGGCAACCTTATCTCATCTTACAGTAGAACAGTCATGGCACAGAAGAATATCTGACATTCCTGAGGTCTATAGATAGCCCAATCATTGTTAGTTATATTAGTTAGCCAATCACTTTGTAACAAGCTTCCTCTTGCTGAATGTCTCCTAATCATGTATTTGCTAAGCTGCAAATTTCCAGTCCTTGTTCCAAGCCCAATAAAAACCCTGCCTTGTAGCTGCTTGAGGCTCTCCTCCCTGATCCACTGTGTTGGTGACAGTCAGAAGACCAAGTATAAGCCCTAATAAAGCTCTTTGCTCTTGCATATGTGGGCCGGCTCCTGGTGGTCTTTGGGACCCTAAGATCTGGGCATAATGGAAAGCAAATGGCTTTTCCATAGATTAGAATAAACTCAGGAACCTTCCTTCTCAGCCCCACCCTGCCAGCCTCCTCTCCACTGGATGCAACCCTGATCCAGTGACCACTTTTGACATTATACCCGTGTTCTGCCACCTTATCTTCTCTCTTAAGTTCCTCTCTCTTGCCTGAAAGCCGCATTTTTTGTTTTTTGACTTCTGTGGGGAGAACAGGATATAGTGGGTTCTGGGAGGAGCAGGGCGGTGGTGGTGGGAGTGATCTGAATACATTAGGTTCATGTAAGAAATTACTGGATAGTTATTTTTAAAACCTCCTCCACTGTTTCAGTAGATTTTCTGACAGAACATATTTACACAGATAGCAGAGGTAGGTCAACGGAAAGAAAGTGTCTCTTCCTAAATGTCTTCCCAATGTTTGTAGGATGAAGGTATCTAAGCCTCCTTTCATCTCAGAGCACCCTCTGTCTTCCTCTTCCACTCTTCAGGCTTTGTCTGCTTCCTGAGAATCTTCCCAGGAGGAGGGAGCTGCTTCCTGCTTGCTTTGCTGACCTTGCTGAGCATCCTGGGCTTGGAGTGCTGTGAGTGTGTCTCTGCTTTAGTCCATCTTCACAGAAAGAGCACTTTGAAGCTTCACTCTGGACAGAGACCCACCTGTGGCTGAGTCCACACAAAGCACTGACACACCAGGAGAATGCAGAGCCCAGGGCTGCCCAACCTGATGGCTGCATCTGCACATGCGCTGCAGCCTCTCTGGAGCTGAGGGGCAGCTGCGCATCCCTTGTCCTGCATGTGTCAGCCTCACTGGGGTCACCCTCACCTTGGTTGTTGTTGTCACAGACTTGGTTGCAGTGTGTTCAGTGGTGATCTCCGTTTTTTCTATGCTCTATCTAGGAAAGTTCAGGGAGATAGTGGGGAGAACGCCAAGAAATGGATTGCTGATGTTCTTCAACAATGGAGATGGAGGCTGTCAACATAGAGGACTGGAGAATCCTGCTGTATCCTACCAGTGACAGAACATCTGCACAGCTCCAAGCACCAGGAAATATGGTGTCCTTGGATTTCACACTTGCTTGGCTCAACAGTTCACCACAGTAAACAGAAAGCCAGCATGAATTGCTGGCCTTGGTTTTGGATGTACTTCCTTCAATCAAACTTCAATATGACTCTTACTTCTCCCATCTTCAGGAAAGTGCTTGTAAGTCTGGCTTCAGAGATGATCTTCATTCTTCCAATACTTGTGCATTTGAGTTTATTCTCCTTTATACTGTTGTCCTTTAAATTATGGGGAAAATTGAGAAAAATAGGAACACACACATATACACATACACTCACCGTCCTCAGGCTCATTCATAGACTAAACAGTCACAAATTGACAGTGTACATAAACAATCTCCAGAAAAGATAATCCCTACAGAAAGAAATAGATGAAAGCAGACCTAAGAGAAGAATAGCTTCTTTTTTCTGCAGTCAAAGAAAACACATATTCTGATTTAGTCAATGCATTCCATTGGCCCAGAAAAAGGCAAGTTTTATCATCTCAGGTATGTTTCCTGGAGGACAGTAATGTACCAGGCATGGAGGTCTCAGGTTTTAGTTCCTCTAGCTCTAGCAGTGTAGCTTTTCCAACTAGAGTCACAACTTCTTATAGAGAGCAGAGGTAGTATAACGTGTTTTCCTATTGCCTCTGTGCTGCAGAGCATCCACCAATGGCGATGTCTGTACCCTCAGGCATCACCACCATGGCTGAAGTCCGAGTTTCCTTTCACAAGGAATATTAACGAGCCATCTATTTCCAGAGAGTTCTATAACTAATACCTCATAATAGATTAGGAAAAGAAGCAATGTGCTTTGTGAAGGTTTTGTTTGTCTAAGAAATAAGAACAGCATGTGGCAGGCTGTGGACCCTCAGGACATTTTGTTCCTCATTTGCCCTCTAGAGGGCGCTGCAGCACGCACTGGTGTTCTTTCTTCCTCTGAAGATCTTGCCCATCTGCTTGCATCTCATCCTTTCTTTGCTGCTGCCTGAGTTTACAGCAAAGACAAGTGACGAGGATCAGACACTCTAAAACTTCCAGGCTTGTGATAGCAGCTTCAGTGTTTTCATCTGAGCAGGAGACTCCCCCAGCCGACCCTTCCCCACACCTGTTTTCAAGCTCTTGCTTTCTTCAGCCATTTCCTGCAGTCCTGTTCCAGGGAGTCCTTCCACACAGACTTGCAGTCTCCCTGAGGCTCAGCCATGTGCCTAGCAATCCTCCCCCTGCTGGCAGTACACGTTATCCTGAGTGAGTACAGCTGCCTTGTGGTCTCTGCATCCTAGGATTCTGACTGTCCACGGTGAGGTCTGCACTGTAATTACTGACTTACTATTCCTTTCCAGGAGGCACCAGAGCTCAGTCAGTGATTCAGCCTGATGCTCAAGTCACTGTCTCTGAAGACACCTCTCTGCAGATAAGGTGCAACTATTCCTCCTCTGTGGCACCTCTCCTGTTCTGGTATGTCCAGTACCCACAGCAGGGGCTGCAGCTTCTCCTCAGGTACTATTCAGGAGACCCAGTGGTTCAAGGCGTGAAAGGCTTTGAGGCTGAGTTTAGCAAGAGCGACTCTTCCTTCAACCTGAGGAAAGCCCCTCTGTACTGGAATGACTCGGCTGTGTACTTCTGTGCTCTGAGCGCACAGTGTCTGGGTCTGCAGGGGGAGATGAACACAAACACCCATGGCAGTGTGTGGTCTTTGAAGCATCTGTTTCTGTGGCTCTGCTTCTGTCTGGGATGCCTGGATGCCACTGGTAGCCTAGCCGGGAAGGAGAGTGCTAAACCTGGAAAGCTTGGGCTCTGCAGGATTCCAGTCCAGCTAGGAGTGCCTAGGGGGGAAGACTCTCTCCTAGGATAAATCAGTGACTCTTAGATGATATTTAGCGAAACAACTTATGCTCGCCTTTATTACTAAAACAGCTCAAGTCTCCGTGCATGTGTGCGTGTGTGTGTGTGTGTGTGTGTGTGTGTGTGTGAGCTTATGTGTATGTATCTTTATTCCAGGCAAGCAAGAGTCAACCTTGGGCACTGAGAAGTTTGGGGGTGTGTGTGAAAGCATTTAATTGGCTGTGGCTAAGATGTTGGCAATGCTCTGCTTTCATGTAACTGCCAGCTAAGTGACTCCCTGACCACCTTGG
>CM053745.1:9788760-9801469 GCA_028658305.1 Pachyuromys duprasi | reverse complement strand
CACAGACCATTTCCAGCTCAAATATCCACTCCTGACTTGTCTTAGAAGCTCTTTGAGTGTTTTCAAAATTATCTAATGCTGAATTGTAATTTTGTAGAATAAAGGAGACTGTCATGTCATCTGTGGGAATTATCTCCTGAGTGGACATTGCTTGGACAATGACTGTTAAGCAGCTGATTCTGCCCATGGGGAAATACCAACAGCTGGACTTCCATTTGTAACTTTATGTGTCATAGACACAGAAAGTGAAAGGTGTACTCTTCATGGTTTGTCTTGAAGTTTTCCTTCTCTACTCAGTCTTTCATACCGATTTTCCTATAAATTCTTCTTTTGGTGCTAAATGTACTGATCGGAAGTGGTCATAATATTAAATATTTCTATTTTGGAAAGAACTTGAAGCTTTTTTAGTTGCTATAGGAATTCACCAGAATCAGGAAAGCCTAGAAATGTGTCACGATTATGTCAGTTCTAGCAACCATTAAAAATAAAACAGGAGAATACGGAATTGGAACTCATTGGTATTCTTTTTTTCAAACACTTCTTCAAAGCCATGAAAGTACTATGTTTTTCTTTTCCATCTTAAATTCTTCAGATATGTTTGAGAATATGTGATGTGATTTCTTCTGTATCTTTTATTACTGCTCATTGATTTCTCCCTAGCATAAATGATTTTACTGCAGGAACATCAATGTTTACTTTATCAATGACTATTTTGTCCTAACATCATCATGTCCTGCTGAAATACAGTCAAGAATCCCAGTGGACAATAAAAATCACCAGCTCCAGTATGGAATTTTTTAGATTATCCCCCCTCTGTTTAGGAAAAGTGTAAAAGAAAATATTATACTTTTGTCTATACAGCATAGGAAGGTGACAATACTCAGGCTGAAGAGGAAAAGGAAGAGAGAACTTTTTTAGCTTCTGCTTGGCTAGGAATTGGAGATGTGTAGGTGCCACAGAACTATGAGCATCTGAGCACAAATTCCAGCACTCACATGAAAAGCTGGGCATGGCGGCTGTGCTGGGGAGGTGAACACAGACGTATTCCTACAGCCTGGTTGCCAGGCAGCCTAGGCTACCCGTAAGTTCCAGGGGTCAGTGAGAGACCTTGTCTCCAATAAACAAGACAGATAGCTTCTGAAAAATGACACCCAAGATTGTCCTCTGTTCTCCACAAACATGTGCACAAATGTGAAACCAAACACTCACTTGCACATATACACACAAACTAAAGATCCCCAGAAACTGAGAAACAACACCCACAGTTTACCTCAGGTCTCTTCATGAACACACACACATGCACAAACATAGGTACACATGTGCTTCTACTTGTATCCTTGCACACTCTCACACACAAATGTATACATAAATATTTTAACATGGACACAAACAGATGTTATCTGGAGATTCTAATACCAAGTGGTCTATCTCACATATTACTGTGCTAATCTCTTAGTTTTGATTTTCTTTATAATGAGATGAGAAGGCAGGCTTATTTGTAAACACTCCTAACACAATACTGACGTCAGCATAGGAATTTACTTCTCTCCAGTCAACTCACCTTCTTCAGGCAGCGAGTTAGCCATTTTTGTCACTCACATTTGGCCTGGTGAGAACATCAAGTCTGTGGAGTTACACAGCAGGCCTTCTGGTGTTTCTCTTTCCCTTTACTACACATGACATTGAGATATTCTCATGTTCTTATGGGAACCACAATGCAGTACTGTTATTACTGTACAGTACCTGAAAGAGAAACTAGCACACTCAGTTCTACTGTGTCTCACAATGAGTAAACAATGAATTTTTAGAAATTTAATATTTGGTTCTTAGTGGGTCAAGATACAGATAAATATAGATTTTTTTTTACAGTGTTCATTTGCGAAGGGTGTGTGTCTAAAATACTTTAGGCAAATCAACAACCAAAAAGCCTTCACTAAAAGACTTTTTTTCTGTTTGGTGGTACCATGAAATGTGCCATTGCTCTTGCTAGTGAAACCTATTGTGTGATATTCCGCATGAAAATTGGTGAGACTTAGGTATTGAGCATATTGTTGGTAATGGAACTCCAGTTTTTTTTCTGTCATGGCCTTTGCCTAAAATGGCAGCTGGCAGACCCTGGAGGGTGTGCTCCTGACAAGCTCAGTTTACTCTTTCAACTGAGAGCAATTTCATTGGCACATATGCAACATTGCACTTCTGAACTGAAATTATTTAACTGAAGTGTACACGTATGTACATGACGGGTACACTGTTTATTAGTGGTTGGTGTACACGTGCCACAAGAATTTTTAAATGGTTTCTTCAAACTCTGAAGGCCCATGCCATGCAATTTTCCCCTTCTCTGTCAGTGCTCCAAGCAAACTTAAGATGTAGTTGTACAAGCTCTGAATCTGCAAAAAGAAAAAGAAAAATCTAAGGCTTTGCTAGGAAAGTACAGAGGGATTTCACTCACTTGTCATTTGCATTGAGTGCACAATGCATGAAATACAGACTCTGCTCTTCCCAGCACTTGGACAAAATTATTAGGACCATCAGAACTTTAGGTACAAGTCTCATGAGGATTTGGGCAAGAACCAGGAAACTTAATTTGGGAGACAGGTGCTCTAAAACAAAGTATAAAGAGGAAATAATAAAATGTTGAGTTTTTTTCTGTACAGTTATGTCTTAAAATGTTTTTTGGCTGTGCTTCATGGATTCTCATATTCATTTCATGATTTCACAGCACAGTACAGGTTGTGGCTGAAGCAACAAAAGGTTTTGTTTTTTTTGGGGGGGGGGTTGTTTGTTTGTTTTTAGCTTTAGTGGTAGAACTCCAAGATGGAGATGACAGCGAAATTTGCTTTTCCCTCTCTCTCTCTCTCTCTCTCTCTCTCTCTCTCTCTCTGTCTCTCTCTGTCTCTCTCTCTCTCTTTGACCACAGATGGCTGTTAGTGAATCTTCTCAAAGTCCCTTTCATAGGATACGAGGGTCTGTGTTCATCATCTGTCCTATGATCCACCTCCTTGTGTTGATTTATTTTGGATTAGTTACATTTTCATGTCCTGTCTTCTAGTATTGTCACCCCAAAGCACTTTTTTAGGGCCCCAGCATATGTATTTTGTGTAGACACAGTTCGGTGCTTCACATTCTTTTAAGAAGATTAATGTTAGTTGTATGAAGATTTTTGAGGTCTCCATAATCCAGTATTCTATGGATTTCTGCTGTGCACATCACACACACACACACACACATCAAAAGAATTTTATTCTGTACGCTCTTTTTTAGACATGGTCACTTTATTTCACCCTCCTCCCTCTCCTGCCTTCTGTGTTGAGGTCTGTTCCCATCCCAACTACCCTTCCCTCAGTTTTCCTATTTTTTACATTAAATTATGCTTACGTTGCTCTTTCCTTCTTTAGTGCTTCTCCCCAACCTCATGTTCACTTTTGTACCTTTCTGACCTCTGTGGTTACTCCAGGTTATATGTATCCATTTGAAAATTTTTGACTTAGGAGCCTCTACAGTTTCTGTTGGAATTAGGAGTCCATTGGCAGAACATATTCCATCTGTGTTTCTGCGTCTCAGTCAACTCATTCAAAGCAATCTCTCCCAGTTCCACCCATCTACCTGAAAAGATTAGGATGCCATTCTTCATTCCTCCCTATAGTGAATGCAAGTTACACACACACACACACACACACACACACACACACACACACACACACACACACACAGCATTTGTGGTAGGTTGTTTTATTGATTTTAGACTCAGGTGAGATGAAATCTCTAACTTGTTTAATTTTCTTGAGACAATGAACAATTTTGAGTTATTCTTGGCCATTTTATTTTTTCTTCTGAGAACTCTATCTAGGCACTAATGTTTTCTGACCCTCTGCATTTCTCTGAAATGTATAGGAAGTGCTCACTAGGAACTGGAGGAATGAATAGGGCTCCTTTAAGGAGGCTTGTGGAGATGGCCTGAAGTCACTCTTGTTGTCTGTGGTGTCGGTACACTAGGGGGCACTGAACGTTTCCTAGAAATTGATTTTTCTGAAGGTTTCTAGAAGTTTGAAAAGCTGAGAGGACATCAGGACATAACACCCACAAAGTGAAGAGTAGGAGTGATGGTGTGGAGTTCATCTGGATCTTTAGCTCTCAGTTGTTCTTATGTAAAAGCGTAAATTTCTAGAACCTCTTCACTGGATCCCATTTGTCTATGGATCTATATAAAGAACAACAAAAAGACGTGCAAATATTCTGCAAGGCTCTGCTTAACCTATGGGAGTCACTAGTTTTCCACCAACATTTGCATTCATGCACCCCACCCCCACTTCTTCACACATTTCCCCAGACTCCCTTACATGATCAGCTACATTGGAAATAGAGTGTCCTGGCCCTACTGTGAATGCCATTTCCTGCACCATCCTAAAGCAAGTACAGTGCAGCAATCAGGACATGGAGGTGGTTGAAGTGCAATATCATGACATGGAGGTGGGCGGGGTTTCCTCTTTAGATGGAGGAGGAAACTCAGTGATTCTGAGAACCTGTAGTCTGTAAGCACAGTGTGTCTGTGCACGAGACTTGACACCCTTCAGAGCTGGAGAGAAGACTCCCCAGCATCTGGACAGGGCCCATGGAGAAGAACCTGAGAGCTGTGCTGGGGATTCTGTGGCTGTGGATTTGCTGTGAGTTGTGCTCAGCTAAGTTGCTTTAGGGATTCTCCAGAAATATCTGGTGGAAGGGGAGAAAGCCAACACCAAGCTCCTGTGCATTCATTGGAGTCTCCTGGGATATCTGGCAGGTGTGGGTGAAACTCTTTCTCTGATTCAGGTTTGCTGTTCTGTTTCCAAGCAGGGGTGAGAGGAGCTGAGGTGGAGCAGAGTACTTCAGTCCTGAGTCTCCACGAGGGAACCAGTTCTGCTCTGAGATGCAATTTTTCTACCACCATGGGGAGTGTGCAGTGGTTCAGACAGAATCCCCAGGGCAGCCTCATCAGTCTGTTTTATGTGGCCACAGGAACAAAGGAGAATGGGAGGTTAAAGTCAACGTTCGATTCTAAGGAGAGCTACAGCACCCTGCACATCACGGACACCCAGCTGGAGGACTCAGGCACCTACCTCTGTGCTGCTGAGGCACAGTGCTCCCAGCAAGCCTGCAGCCTGGCCCCAAACTGCAGCTGGGTGTGCAGCTCCAGCCCCTGACACAGGGAGACTGCAGGAGGCTTTGCACAGCTGTGGCTTTATCAGATCTCCACGAATTTCAAAGGAAGTGTGAGGAGACATAAAAATACCCCAAGAAGTTCACACTTAAATCCAGACTGACCTGACACTGACTTCTAGGATGTTAACTGCTAAGAAACATCAGCTCACAATATTAAAGCACACACTTAATTTATCAAATGCTTGTGCTGATGAAAACACTCTTACATATTCAGAACCATCTGGGCCATTTCTCACAATCAGAAACTGAGAGCAACTGTATTCTTCCTTTGTTTAGAGAGCACTTGACAACACTTTCAACTAATTGGCTAAATATGAAGGTAAAGAAAGGAATAATTTTGAAAACCTAATAAATTAAGTTGTAGAAACTCAAGACAAAGAGATCATTTGTACAGTATCTTAATATTTTTTATAGTGTAATACATTTAATTTTGAAATGTAAAACCAATATTTCACATCAAAAATTATAGAAGACAAAAGGTAAATAACCAAATTGATAGTTTTGTAGTCTGACAAACAATATTTACAGGAGTTGTTTCTTCTGAAACATTTATACATATGCAACGTATATAGACAAAATTTCTCATTAAAACACTCTTTTCAAAAAAAAGAAAAAAACAGAAAAGTTCCTAAATACCACACAATAGGGGACTAATTCATTTTATATATGTTTGCATTTATATTATTTATGTTTAAATGTAAACCAAACAACTTTTTCCCCCAAGGGTTGACAGATTATATTCCACAGCTGGAAAACTGTGACCTGTCACTTGTTTCTGTATGGAACTGGAAAGCAGCCATGTCATTCATCCATGTAATGTCTGTCCATTGATGTTTTTATTTTGATTCAGCAGCCGAGTGGTTACAACAGCCACTGGATTGGCTAAGACATTTTCTTTCTAAGTTTCACAAATTAACTGACCCTCTTGTGATTCATCCCCATTGCAATAATGCTTGTTTAGAACATAGATTGCCTAGCTTCCCAGATAAGAATTCCTAATTGCCAGATAGATTTACTTGAGCATGGCTAGAAGTGGTGTCACTAGAGTGAGAGCATTTACAGTGAGGATTATTAATTTAGTGCTCTCAGAGGGTTCACAAATAGCAACCATCGTAATCCGAGGTTCCTGGTAGGGGAGATCTGTGCAGTTAGGTGAGAATGGAATATGGCAATTATATATAGACTTTCTAACTAATCTTGATAGATCTTTCTTCTAACCCCAATCCTATTCATCTGGACTTGAGTGTACTTGTTTAATAAACAAATAAGCTTGAGGACTACAGTTAGCAAGCAGTTTTAGAAGTTTTCTACCCAAGACAGACAATAAACTAAAAAGCAATATAAACAGTATTGTTTGAAGTAAATCCTTAAAATCAAAATCACAATTAAAGTTAAATCAAAATACAAAAGGTAAAAGTTGTATCAGTTGAGGAAAGCACCTTCCATTCCTTTCCATTTGCCCTGACTGGCATCATGACTGGATCATCTTCATCCCATGCCCCCACAAGGTCTGTGAGCTCTCACCCTTGAGGTTGACAATGCTCATTCTCTTTAGAGAATGGTCCACAATAGTATCTGTGTGATGGACGATAAACTTAATCCTGTTACAGTCATCAGGCTTCTGCTCCATTTCCTGTAAGACTCTTCCAGAGATTTTTTTCTCATTTCTTGATTGTAACTTCAGTGTTTTTATTAGCTTCTGTTAAAGTCTGAATTTCATCCAGATATTGAACAAGTTCACATATTTTAAGACAGATGTGGTCAGTTGGCACTGTTTCCTCTTAGTAATCAAAGTGATTGATTTTGTGAATCTACTTATCTCTGGCTATTGGTACTATCCTGACAAAGGTGTTCATTCTCTTAATTTGCTGTTTTTATGTTCTGCCTCCTCATTCAAAGAGCCAATTTTATCAACTTTCTTCTCTATCCAAATTCTCCTCTACATTCTCTAATTCTCTCTTTCTTGTTGTTGTTCCAACTGGTTTTCAAGCTGGTGAACTTCATCACATAAAATGAGTATCCTGTCCACCTGCAGACTGCTAAACCATCACCAGTTCATCTTCCAGTTTCTTTACTTTTGTCTTTAGTTGATTTTCAGATGTTGCTTGCCCTTCTCCAGCTTTTCAATTTCTTCCAAAGCCAGGCCTACTTCTTCTGCTGTTCCCTTCTTCAACATCTGTGAAACTCTGAATGAATTTACCACACTTTCTTCGTCTTCACCTCTTAGTTCACTTATTTCCACCTTTGATGAGGAAATCCATAAATTATCTGCCAACTCTTCTTGAAGGGGCAGGTCACCTGGATCAACTTTAATTAATTCTCTTCAGTTTATTTTAGGTGGGTTCTTGAATTCTTTCCCTGTCCTTTACCTCATATGCCTTGCAAGCAGTGGAAATCTGCAGCAACCACCGCCCTATCCATCCCTGGCCTGGCCTCTCTCCTACTGCCTTCCTCAAATATGCAGGCTCCCACCAACTCTTCCTGAACAAGCCCAATAATGGTAACTTCTAGGTGACACCACTTTGTGTCTTGATATTTTTATATAAACTACAACACTGACTTTTCAGTCTATAAGCTAATTTTACCTCAGTGCACACTCTGTTGCATTTTCAAGGCATCACGGCCACTATTTTTTACATCTGGGGAGAGAAACTATTTTCTGTTTTATGTCAGGTCTCACAAAATCTATCATAACCTCTGTTGAGAATTTGAGTTTTCTAGTTACTCCTGACAGAGAGTAACTCTTAACTCCAGAAATCCATCAAGATGAGGCTGTCAATGTGACTTTTGCTTCACATATTAATAAACTAAGGGCCATCCTCAATTTCTCCAAGTTACAGGGTACATATATTTCTTACAAGAAAAGAGTGCTAGATTTAATGATTAAAAGCAGAACCTCGTAAAGGAGCATCCTGCCTATCTGTGCCTAGGCTGTCCAGTCCACAGCGGTATCACACCACAAATGATCACTATATTTAGCAAAGTCCAATTTTATGTTATTTCACTTTAAATTTAATTTCCCCATGATCCACTAACAATCCATTTGTGTTATGGGATGTATGGAAACACTGATAGGATTCTGTCTAATTTCTCCAGAGCCCAAGGACCTGTCAGAGAAATGGGAGGCATGTTAAATGCCTGAGAATATGAATGGTCTTAGGTTGAGACAATTTTCTCAGTCTCATTATGCCCAACACTGCTCTCTATAGATATTTTCTATGTTCAGTAAGTAGCAAAAACTATTTCAATGCCAGAAGAATTTATGCACGTCCCCTATAAATATCATTACAAAGCAGAAAGTATGTGCAAGCTGCCATTATAAAATGATTAGGTGATAAATGAACATGACTAGGTAGAAACTCTGTTTCCAGATATCTCCCTTAGCATTGTGTCTCCACCTCATTCCTGAGGAACAATCACCGCAAGGAAAAGCAAGCCTTGTAGCTCAGCATGTTGGTTCTGTAAGGGACATGGTACAATCTGTCTAACAACAAAAATCAACAGCTCCAATCTGTGTAAACACGGGCACTTCAAGCAAGAAACAGTCAGGCTGCATACAGAGGCATGTGCACACAGGAAATCCATAGAACAGGAAATTGGAAAACATAATCTTCAGGTAAATGACTGATATGGCAAACCATGCCCAGATAAAGCATTATGTTACAAAAAAATAAAAATCTTGAAAAATACCATGGAGTTGGCCGTCTACTACTGAGAATGAGGTCTTCTTTAAGTGAGACTTTATTGGTGAAAACTAAACTCACAAAGACAAATATGGTGTGGATCCTCTTACCTTTGGATGTTAGATTTTAAGCAGGCTTGCCACAATCTGTATACCTACAGAAGTTAGATGTAGAGTAGGCAACTAAAAGAACGGGAAGGGTTTCCTCAATGGGGGAAAATAGAATAGACAGTTAAAAAGACAGGGGGGATGGTGGAACCAGGGGTAACTTTTCCTCTCTAAGCAGGTTGTTATCAGGCTGAGGATCAGAATGGAGAGATTGTAACAGAGGGAGGGAAGGACAGTGTGAGTAGCCTGCTTGTGTCCCTGCGAGTGTGGGCAGAAAGTGTTTCTCAACATTGAAAAGTGACAGGATGGAAAGGGGATGTGCTAGAGGGGTGCTGTCAGGTCACACAGGAACTAGGGAAGCTGGGCTCTCTGCAAGGTTTGGTGGAGACCCTGTGTGATAGAAGCAAAGAGGAAGGACAGGGCCCTGAAGTGGTCTGCTGCAGGACTTTCAGTGAAGATAGGGAAACTGCACTGTAGGACATGGAGGTCACTGAAAATTGACCACTTTTTTCTAGGTGGGTGAGGCCACCAGCTTCCAGGTAGCGTGTCTTTATTGGCTTTTGACACAAAGGAATGGGGATGACAGCGAAAAAAAAAATGCAGCAAGGTAGCATTGAGTCCCTAGTAAATGGAGGAGGAATAAAACTCTTCTGTTAAAGAGATGTGAATAGTACTAGAGAAACCTAAAAGATAGACAAGAGAGACAGTGAGGACAACCTATAGGCTTCTAAGCCTGTGTGGACACAGGGTTCTCAGAGGGTAACACCTCACAGTTGACACAAAGAAAAGGAAATCTGAGGGCTGGAGTCATGGCTCAGAGGTTAAGAGCACTGGCTGCTCTTCCAAAGGTCCTGAGTTCAATTCCCAGCAACCACCTGGTGGCTCACAACCATCTACAATGAGATCTGGTGTCCTCTTTTGTCATGCAGTTGTATATGTAAGCAGAACTCTGTATATAAATAAATAAATAAATAAATAAATAAATAAAAGGAAATGTGTTACAAAGCCCTTGGGCTATGCTGGGAGGGTACACAGGAAGGAGGAAACATGAAGTGTTTTGTGTTTGTTTTGTTTTTAATTTTACAATGTTTGGCCAATTCTCCAGGGGTTCCGCACTACTTTTCTACAGTAATTCAGTCTACAACAGTGGATACTGTGAGAGTAAGCCACATGGATGTTGCCTCAAGACCAAATGACTTCTGGGAACTTTTCTAAGAGTAGCTATGTGTATTTGTGATTCCAGGCTGGCCTCTTTGGAAGCAAAGATGCAAGCATGGAAACAGTATATCTTCATTGTCAACAACAACTCACTGAAATTAAAGAACATTGTCCCCTTATAACTGAAAGCCCGAAAGCGACCTGAAAAAAGCCTTCTAATGAGTGAAATAACTCTCAAGAACAAACATAGACCTAAGTATCTGTCTCCAAGGAAAGGCGGAACGCTTGACGAATGATCCGTGAATTCTGCAATATGACAGGGGCTTAGTAAATGCAGCTCTAGACATAATCTCTCTCTCTCTCATTGATATGGCACAATGCTGTTCAGTGTGTCTGAACCTTCCTAGGGTCAGAGAACACTTAACCAGAGACCTCACTGGTTAGAGATACAACCACTAGGTGGCAGTAGGTCTCAAAGGCTGGGGAGGATGCAGAGAAATCACTTCTTTGTATGCTGGCTCTGTAGGCTTAAGCCACAAGTACAGCCTTTTCTCATTGGCTGAGGGGAATATGCCAGAGCTAGAATTGTTACTGAGAAAAAACAGCATCCTGGCAGCTGTTGCTGACCTGTTGGTCATCACATTTTACACTGGATTTCAATTTCATTGAGAAGAACAATGAAGATATATGTTCCTCCTTTATTCATATTTCTGTGGCTGCAGATGGATGGTAAGTTAATATTTTAGGGCCTCAGAATAATCAGTGGGATTATTTAATATTATAAGGGAATCTATATTTTATTCACATTTTCTCTAGTTACTGTAGAAAAGAGAATTCTAGAAAGTAATGACCTGACAGGCTTTCTCCTTTTTCTCCATCTTTCTGCATAGGGATGAGCCTAGGAGAGCAGGTGGAGCAGCACCCTTCCATCCTGAGAGCAAAGGAGGGAGCCAGCGCTGTCATCAACTGCACTTACACAAACAGTGCCTCAAACTACTTCCCTTGGTACAAGCAAGAACCTGGGAAGGGTCCTCAGCTCATCATGGACATTCGTTCAAATATGGAAACAAAGCAGAACCAAAGATTCACAGTTTTACTGGATAAGAAAGCCAAACGCTTCTCCCTGCACATCACAGACACTCAGACTGCAGACTCAGCCTTATACTTCTGTGCCGCGAGCACACATTGCTCTATGGGCACCTGCAGTCTGTCCTCAAACCATGGGGCCACGTCCACATCCTGTGTCAGGGGCCTTCCAGGGCAGCATGTGCCAGTTGCTAGTTTGCAAGTGCCAAGTGTAGTGTAGACATTGAAAACACAAAATAAGAAAGGTAGCTTCAACTTCCTCAGACCAATTTAAGACAGTTTTCTTTTTTGTCTTTAAATTTCTTGTAAAAATTAAAATATACCCAGTTTTCTGAGAAAGCACCAGATTGAGTTCCAAAATGGTTGTACAAGTTTGCACTCCCACCAGGAGTTGAGCAGTGTTTCCTTTTCTTCATTTGACAACATGTACTGTTGCCTGAGATCTTGTTCTCAGCCATTCTGACTGGCGTTAGATGGAATATCAGAGTCATCCTAGTTCACATTCACCTCATGACTATGGAAGTTGAACATTTCTTAAAGGGCTTCTTGGCCACTCCAGATTCCTCTGTTGAGAACTCTGTTTAGTTCTCTGCCCCATTTTTAATTGGGTGATTTTGTTCATTGGTGTTTGATCTCCTGAGTTCATATCACTGGGCTCAGTTATTCACTCAAAATCCACAATGTAACTGAATGGATCAAGAGACAAAACCCCACAAACTCGTGTATTCCTAGATTAAACAGTTCATTCTTAAATGATGAAGGGATCAAGAAAGAAAACAAGAAACTAAATGAAAATGAAGATACAATACAACAAAGCTTTTTGAGACACATAGAAAGCAGTCTTATCAGGTAAATGTACAGCCCTAATTATCTACATTAAACATTTTTTAAGCAAAAATAAATGGCTCAGTGACAGAACTAAAAAAGATGGCAAGAACAAGTAAAATTTACAGTTGATGGCAAGAAATCAAAACAGGACCAAAAATCACTGAAAAAGAAACAAAGCAAACATTATTTAAAAAATCAATGAGTCTAAAAGATGTTTCTTTAATATCTTTGGCCCAATTAGCAAAAGAAATAAAGAGATAACCTGAATTGTCAGGATCAGAAGTGAACAGGATCTCCATCCCTGACCTCAAGCTGTAGTACAGAGCAATAGTAATAAAAACTGCATGGTATTGGAATAGAAACAGGATAGTGGATCAAGGGAACTGAATAGAAGACCCAGAAATAAACCCACACACCTATGGAAACTTGACTTTTGACAAAGAAGCCAAAACCATTCAATGGAAAAAAGACAGCATCTTCAACAAATGGTGCTGGTCCAACTGGATGTCTATCTGCAGAAAAATGAAAATAGATCCATATTTATCACCTTGCACAAAGCTAAAGTCCAAGTGGATCAACGACCTCAACATAAAACCAGACACACTAAACAGGTTAGGAGAAAAAGTGGGAAACACCCTAGAACTCATT
>CM053745.1:9772115-9788260 GCA_028658305.1 Pachyuromys duprasi | reverse complement strand
CTAAACCTTTTCCAGGAACACAACCCATATAAACCCTTTTTTCCTTTTTTCTTTCTCTCCTCTAACTTTGCTTCTTCTTCCAAATCAAGAGCCTCATTGTCAGAGGTATTGGAGCTAGAGCTTGTAGAGCTAGCAATATTTAATGCCTCAAGTTCCTTTAAAGGATAAAGTCCTTGTGATGTTTCCCCTGGTGGGGGTTACACTCCTTTTACAGGAGGGTCCTTAGCTTTTTTCCAAAAGCTGGACTTCCATTTGTGATTTTATGTGTCATAGACACAGAAAGTGAAAGGTGTACTCTTCAGGGTTTGTCCTGAAGTTTTCCTTCAGTCTCTACAGTCAAGAGTCCCATTGGACAAAAAAAAATCACCAGCTCCAGTATGGAATTATAGTTCATCCCCCCTCTGTTTGGGAGAAGTGTAAAAGAAAATTTTATACTTTTGTGCATATAGCATTATAAGGTGACAATACTCAGGCTGAAGAGGAAAAGGAAGAGAGAATTTTCTAGCTGCTGCTTGGCTAGGAATTGGCGATGTATAGGTGCTACAGAACCATGAGCACCTGACTACAATTTCCAGCACTCACATGAAAAGCTGGGCATGGTGGCTGTGCTGGGGAGGTGAACACAGACGTATTCCTACAGCCTGGTTCCCAGGCAGCCTAGGCTACCCGTAAATGCCAGGAGTCAGTGTGCACATACATATACACATGTGCTTCTACTTATCCCCATGCACTTGTATCCATGCACACATTCACATATACATGCATACATAAATATTTTAACATGGACACAAACAGATATTACCTGGAGATTCTAATACCAAATGGTCTATCTTACATATTACTGTGCTAATCACTTAGTTTTGATTTTCTTTATAATGAGATGAGAAGGCAGGCTTATTTGTAAACACTCCTAAGACACAATATCGATGTCAGCAAAGGAATTTTCATGTACTTCTCTCCAGTCAACTCACCTTCTTCAGGCAGGGGGTTTCCCATTCATGTCACTCACATTTGGCCTGGTGAGAACTTCAAGTCTGTGGAGTTACACAGCAGGCCTTCTGGTGTTTCTCTTTCCCTTTACTACACATGACATTGAGATATTCTCATGTTCTTATGGGAACCACAATGCAGTGTTGTTATTACCGTACAGTACCTGGTAGACAAAATAGCACACTCGGTTCTACTGTGTCTCACAATGAGTAAACAATGAATTTTTAGAAATTAAACATTTGGTTCTTAGTGGGTCAAGATACCAATAAATATAGATTTTTTACAGTGTTCATTTGCAAAGTGTGTGTGTGTCTAAAATATTTTAGTCAAATCAACAACCCCAAAAGCCTTCATTAAAAAGCTTTTTTTTCTGTTTGGTGGTACCATGAAACACACCATTGCTCTTGCTAGTGAAACCTGTTATGTGATATTCTCTATGAAAATTGGTGAGACGTAGGTGTTGAACATATTGTTGGTAATGGAACTCCAATTTTTTTCTGTCATGGCTTTTGCCTAAAATGGCAGCTGGCAGACCCTGGAGGGTGTGCTCCTGACAAGCTCAGTTTACTCTTTCAACTGAGAGCAATTTCACTGGCACATATGCAACATTGCACTTCTGAGCTGAAATTATTTAACTTAAGTGTACACGAACGTCCATGATGGGTACACTGTTTTTTAGTGGTTGGTGTACACGTGCCACAAGAATTTTTAAATGGTTTCTTTAAACTCTGAAGGACCATGCCATGCAATTTTCCCCCTCTCTGTCAGTGCTCCAAGCAAACTTAAGATGTAGTGGTACAAGCTCTGAATCTGAGAAAAAAAGAATGAAAAATCTAAGGCTTTTCTAGGAAAGTACAGGGGGATTTCACTCACTTGTCATTTGCATTGAGTGTACAATGCATGAAATGCAGACTCTGCTCTTCCCAGAACTTTGACAAAATTGTTAGGACCATCAGAACTTTAGGTACAAGTCTCATGAGGATTTGGGCAAGAACCGGGAAACTTAATTTGGGAGACAGGTGCTCTAAAACAAAGTATAAAAAGGAAATAATAAAATGTTGAGTATTTTTTGTCTGTACAGTTATGCCTTAAAGTACTTTTTGGCTGTGCTTCATAAAATAACATTTAAAATGGATTCTCATATTCATTTCGTGATTTCACAACACAGCACAGGTGGTGGCTAAAGCAACAAAAGGATTTGTTTTTTGTTTTTGTTTGTTTGTTTGATTTTTGCTTTAGAGGTAGAAGTCCAAGATGGAGATGACAGCAGGATCTGCTTTTCCAGAGTTCTCTCTCTCTCTCTGGCCATAGATGGCTCTTAGTGAATTCTCTTACGGTCCTTCTCAGAGGGTCTGTGTTCATCATCTGTCTCGTGATTCACCTCCCTGTGTTGATTTATTTTGCATTAGTTACGTTTTCATGTCCTGTCTTCTAGTATTGTCACCCCAAAGCCCTTTTTTAGGGCTCCAGCAGATGTATTTTGTGTAGACACAGTTCAGTGCTTCACATCATTTTAAGAAGATTAATGCTAGTTGTATAAAGATTTTTGAGGTCTCCATTATCCAGTATTCTATGGATTTTTGCTGTGCACAGCACACACACACACACACACAAGAATTCTATTCTATATGCTCAATAATATGGTGGTTGCCATTTCTTTCTTTCTTTCCCTCTTCTTTTCTCTTCTCTAATCTTCTCTCTTCTACTTTCCTTCGTTTCTGTTTGCTTTCTTGATTGTTTGTATTTTAATACAGGGTTTCTCTGTGTATCTCTGGCTGTTCTGCTAGACTAGGCTAGCTCCAAATTAGAGATTTACCTGTCCCTGCCTCCCAGGAGCAGGGATTACAGTGTAGGGCAAATTACCTCATGGGTTCTTTATTTTTATATATTTTAAAGTAGTGTGTAGCAAAATGTAAAATGATAGTTCAGCAGAACAGTTGCCTTTTATATGTTATTTAATTACATGTGTATGTATAAGTGTGTTTATGTGTGTATTAGTGTGTATGTATTGTGTAAATGTGAGCATGTGTGCATTTGCAAATACAGTGAGGGTCACATGTAAGTTAGATTATTGCCTGTCCCTGCCATCACTTTCATGTTTCCAGAAGAACTAGAAAAATAATAAAGCATTCCTAAAAGCAGCTAATTATGAAGGAATGGAAGCAAAGGGACCAGGGACAGTAACTGAAGCTGAAGGGGTGTTATCCAGAACTGTCTATGTAGTACTTCACTATCTCAGTACTCTGTTTTAGCTTCATTCTTTTCTGCTTCATTTATTCTTGCTGTTTTCCTTCTGCCCATTTTCCATTCCCCTTTTTGTCCAAATGTTAAGTCAACCTTCACTTGTGCCCCCTTACAGGTTTCTGTGTCACCTGAGCTGAGTCACCTGACAAGCTTATCACTCTCCTCATGCACTCCTCCCTCTCTCCACTGGGGGCAGAATAGCCATGCTTTAGAGAAGGCTATGTAGGTGTGAGGGCTCCTGGGTGAGAGAGGAGGCTTCAGTCCTTACACAGGACAGCAGGACAAACCCTACACTATGCTGTCTTCAGCATTCTTGCTTTTCATTTAGATTTTTCCAGTTAGGTACCAAGGATTAAAGTTTTGTTCATCCAGAAGATAACGTGTGTGATTGTATATATATATATATATGTATGTATATATATGTATATATACATATATATACATATATATTTCATACATATATAATTCATACATATATATATAATTTTCTAAAATAATTTTACAATTATTTTAGTTTACAATTATACAATTTTAATGTTTTAATGTTCAGTAACCTTGAAGTTTTTCTTACTTCTGTTCACATCTGTTGTTTTGGTAAAGCCTTTCATTTTCTTCATTAACAACATACAGAACATAACAACATACAGCATACAGAACTGTATTTCAATTCTTATTGTGAGTACCACAGTTGAAGCTACATATGTGCATATATTGTTATACATAAATATGATGTTTCTCTGTACCTTAAATTATCTGAGGACGGAGGTATAACCTGAGATGTGTCCATAACACAGTGCAGGGCAACAGCAGAGGCTACTGCTGCTGCTAACACAGCTTTGTTTGTTTGTCAGACTGTTTGTTGTGGAGTTTCATGGGGTTCAGGCTGACTGCAAACACAGCTACCACTCAGCAGAGAATGATGCTGAGCTTCTAATGCTCTATCCTCAACCTCCTAGTCCCTGGGATCCCAGGCACATCTCACCTTCCCCAGCTAATATTTTGAGATTGCAAAGAAAATTACAAAAAGGTGTACAGAATATATGACATTTTGTATCAAACAGAAAATAAGACATGAAATGCTCTATATTTCCTGTTGCTCTGAATATTTAATATATGATTCTGATTCTTCAACAAAACGCTATGCGGGATCAGTTCCAATATGGCAACTGAAGGAGGAGTTTAGGATGATGAGTGATGGAATCCCTAGAATGAATCAGGATAGTCAGGGGTATGGGCTTTAACCCTGAATATTATGTTCCATTAATTTCAAATAATTTATATGTTCATGGATTCATCCAATGATTAACACTAATAAGTTTAAACAGATAATGAAGTATTCCCCATCTTTTGACTTTTCATAATAAAAAGGGGGTAGAGGAAAATATACACCTTTTAAATAAAATAATATGATTGGTGTCCCTATATGTCTCCCCATACTCTATGTATACACAGGTGACACATGAGATTTGCAGGTGAGAGATATTAATTCTCTCCTTCTACCTCCAGGTGCATCTCTACCTTCTTTATGAACTTTTATCCAAGGTTCCTGTGTGTCAGTCTTTTACATTCCCAAGATCACTCAGCTCACAAAGTCATTATTCTTTGATTATAGTGTAAGTATGTGTATTTATGTCTTCTATAGTTTGGAAATTTGTGTCTTGTACCATTTATTGGTCTTTATTAAAATGGTTTTAAATTAAAATATAATTACTTAATTAACCCTTTTTCTGTTTCTTATTTTATCTTCTTCTACATAGCAAACACCCCTTGCCCAAATCCTGCTTTTGCTTTCATTGTTGTTATATAGATTCCTACATATAGACACAACCTGCTCAGACCACATGACATAACTTGTATGTGTGTGATTTCAGGGCTTGGCCCATGGTGTTCAGTATCAGACTGGAGTGCTCTTCCTTGGGTAGACTGTTTCTCTGGTTGGCATTTCTCAGGTGCCTGTACTTCTTTATCCAGATTTGAAGCTCTATGAGATTTCCTTTATCCATGATCCCATTCTACTGGTGCACCAATGTGCAGGTCTTGTTTAGGCAACCATGGCCTTGAGATCTTTGGTAGATCTCCTGTGCCATGTTTAAGGCATGCAATCTCACAGAAACCTTCCTGTTCCTCTGGCTCTTAGCATTATCTGTGCTCTCTTCCCCAGTGTTCCCTGAGCTGTAGGTGCATGGATCAGTGGAGGCAGAACATTGCATGATCACTTGTTCTCTGCGTTTTGATTGTTTGTAGTTTTATGTAATGGTTCTCTGCCTTTTGAAAAGAAGAAAGTGTTTGATGAAGACAGAATAGTATACTTATCTCTGGGAACAATGATTGCTATTTAGAATGTAACTAGGGATTGCATAAGGTGGCAGTTACAAGTTCTCCTCCAAGATCTATGACTTCACTAGTCCTGCATATTTGGCTGGGTTTTCAGAACCAGGCAAGATTTTCCTCTTGTTGAGTTCTTTCTTGTGTCTAATTTGAGAGCAATTGGTTGCCACCAAGATCTGAGTACCACTATTGTAGCCTTAGATTTTCATACCATATTGGCCACTGTAGTTTATAGGCATCATAGCTGGGAAGGATATTGTCTGCTTCTCTCCTCTCATCAAGGAGGAAGACTTCAATTCAGATCAAGCTGGAATCCTCTGGGTCATCTGGTCAAAATGCACAGTGTTATCAGCAATAGGGATTCACTGAGAACTGAAGAAAAACAGTTCAATAATAAGAGTCTATAATGTTATAGGAATCTTTTTGAATTTCCTAACTAACAACTTAAATGGAGGATTTTGTTAGCGTCTACAGCTCTTGGGGAAGTATTGTCAGCCCATATAGAAACATTTAATTTAAACTATGTGTGCATGTGTGTATACATATATTTATACTTATGTATTCTATGCTGTTTTAGGTAAATAGATACTAATATGATTCCTTATAACTTTTTTAGACATGGTCACTTTATTTCACCCTCCTCCCTCTCCTGCCTTTTGTGTTGAGTTCTGTTCCCATCCCAACTACCCTTCCTTCAGTTTTCCTATTTTTTACATTAAATTATGCTTACCTTGCTCCTTCTTTAGTGCTTCCCCCAACCTCATGTTCACTTTTTTACCTTTCTGACCTCTGTGGTACTCCAGGTTATATGTGTCCATCTGAAGATTTTTGAGTTAGGAGCCCTACAGTTTCTGTTGGGATTAGGAGTCCAGTGGCAGAACATGTTCCATCTGTCTTTCTGGGTCTCAGTCAACTCATTCAAAGCAATCTCTCCCAGTTCCACCCATCTACCTAAAAAGATTAGGATGCCATTCTTCATTCCTCCCTATAGTGAATGCAGGTTACACACACACACACACACACACACACACACACACACACACACACACACGGCGTTTGTGGTCAGTTGTTTTATTGATTTTAGACTCAGGTGAGATGAAATCTCTAACTTGTTTAATTTTCTTGAGATGGTGAACAATTTTGAGTTATTCTTAGCCATTTTATTTTTTCTTCTGAGAACTCTATCTAGGCACTAATGTTTTTTGACCCTCTGTGTTGCTCTGAAATGTATAGAAAGTGCTCACTAGGAATTGGAGGAATGAATAGGGCTGCTTTAATGAGGCTTGTGGAGATGGCCTGAAGTCTCTCTTGTCAGTGGTCTCAGTACACTAGGGGGCACTGCAGGTTTCCTAAAAATTGGTTATTCTTAAGGTTTCTAGAAGTTTGAAGGGCTGAGAGGACATCAGGACATAACACCCACAAAGCGAAGAGTAGGAGTGATGGTATGAAGTTCAACTGGATCTTTAGCTCTCACTTGTTCTTATGTAAAAGCGTAAATTTCTAGAACCTGTTCACTGGATCCCATATATAGATCTATATAAAGAACAACAAAAAGCCATGCAAAGATTCTGCAAGGCTCTGCTTAACCTATGGGAGTCACTAGTTTTCCACCCACATTTGCATTCATGCACCCCACCCCCACTTCTTCACACATTTCCCCAGACTCCCTTACATGATCAGCTACATTGGAAATAGAGTGTCCTGGCCCTACTGTGAATGGCATTTGCTGCACCATCCTAAAGCAAGTACAGTGCAGCAATCAGGACATGGACTTGATTGGAGTGCAATATCATTACATGGAGGTGGGTGGCATTTCTTGTTCAGATGAAGGAGGAAGCTCAGTGATTCTGAGAATCTGTAGTCTGTAAGCACAGTGTGTCCGTGCACAAGACTTGACACCCTTCAGAGCTGGAGAGAAGACTTCCCAGCAACTGGACAGGGCCATGGAGAAGAACCTGGGAGCTGTGCTGGGGATTTTGTGGCTGTGGAATTGCTGTGAGTTGTGCTCAGCTAAGTTGCTTTATGGATTCTCCACAAATGTCTGGTGGAGGGGGAAGAAAGCCAACACCAAGCTCCTGTGCATTAATCCTCCTGGGAGTCTCCTGGGATATCTGACAGCTGTGGGTGAAAACCTCTCTCTGATTCAGGTTTGCTGTTCTGTTTCCAAGCAGGGGTGAGAGGAGCTGAGGTGGAGCAGAGTCCTTCAGTCCTGAGTCTCCACGAGGGAACCATTTCTGCTCTGAGATGCAATTTTTCCACCACCATGAGGAGTGTGCAGTGGTTCAGACAGAATCCCCAGGGCAGCCTCATCAGTCTGTTTTATGTGGCTGCAGGAACAAAGGAGAATGGGAGGTTAAAGTCAACATTCGAGTCTAAGGAGAGCTACAGCACCCTGCACATCAGGGACACCCAGCTGGAGGACTCAGGCACCTACCTCTGTGCTGCAGAGGCACAGTGCTCCCAGCAAGCCTGCAGCCTGGCCCCAAACTGCAGCTGGGTGTGCAGCTCCAGCCCCTGACACAGGGAGACTGCAGGAGGCTTTGCACAGCTGTGGCCTTATCAGATCTCCACTAACTACAAAGGAAGTGTGAGGAGACATAAAAATACCTCAAGAAGTTCACGCTTAAATCCAGACTGACCTGACACTGACTTCTAGAATGTTAAATGCTAAGAAACATCAGCTCACAATATTAAAGCACACACTTAATTTATCAAATGCTTGACGCCATAAAATAAACCCCTCTTACACATTCAGAACCATTTGGGCCATTTCTCACAATCAGAAACTGAGAGCAACTGTCTTCGTCCTTTGTCTAGAGAGCCCCTGACAACACTTTCAGCTAATTGGCTACATATGAAGGTAAAGAAAGGAATGATTTTGAATACCTAATAAATTAACTTGTAGAAACTCAAGACAAACAAAGAGATCATTTCAATAATATCTTGATATTTTTAAAACTGTAATGCATTTAATTGTGAATGTAAAACCAATATTTCACATCACAAATTGTAAAAGCCAAAAGATAAAATAACCAAATTGATAGTTTTGTAGTCTGTCAAACAATATTTACAGCAGTTGTTTCTTCTGAAATATTTATACATCTGCAAGGTATACAGACAAAATATCTCATTAAAACACTGCTTTCCAAAAAAAAAAAAAAAAAGGAGAAACAGAAAACTTCCTAAATACCACACAATAGGGGACTAATTCATTTTATATATGTTTACATTTATATTATTTATATTTAAATGTGAGCCAAACAACTGTTTTTCCCAAAGGTTGAGAGACTATATTCCACAGCTGGAAAACTGTGACCTGTCACTTGTTTCTGTGTGGAACTGGAAAGCAGCCATGTCATTCATCCATGTAATGTCTGTCCATTGATGTTTTAATTTTGATTCAGCAGCTGAGTGGTTACAACAGCCACTGGATTGGCTACAACGTTTTCTTTCTAAGCTTCACAAATTAACTGAACATCTTGTGATTCATCCCCATTTGCAACTATGCTTGTTTAGAACATAGATTGCCTAGCTTCCCAGATAAGAATTCCTAATTGCCAGTTAGATTTACTTGAGCATGGCTAGAAGTGGTGTCATTAGAGTGAGAGCATGTACAGTAAGAATTATTAATTCATTGCTCTCAGAAGGTTCACAAATAGCAACCATCCTAATCCTAGGTTCCTGGTAGGGAAGAGCTGTGCAATTAGGTGAGAAAATGTAATAAGGCAATCAGATACAGACTTTCTAACCAATCTTGATAGATCTTTCTTGTAACCCCAATCCTATTCATCTGGACCTGAATGCACTTGTTTAATAAACAAATAAGCTTGAGGCCTACAGTTAGCAAGCAGTTATAGAAGTTTTCTAGCCAAAAAAGACAATAAACAAAAAAGCATTGTAAACAGTATTATTTGACATAAATCCTTAAAATAAAAAAAATCACAATTAAAGTTAAATCAAAATACAAAAGCATAAAAGTTGTATCACTTGAGGAAAGCACCTTCCATTCTTTTCCATTTGCCCTGACTGGCATCATGACTGGATCATCTTCATCCCATGCCCTCACAAGGTCTGTGAGCTCTCACCCTTGAGGCTGACAGTGCTCATTCTCTTTAGAGAATGGTCCACAATAGTATCTGTGTGATGGACGATAAACTTCATCCTGTTACAGTCATCAGGCTTCTGCTCCATTTCCTGTAAGACTCTTCTAGAAATTTTTTCTCACTTCTTGATTCTAAACTTCAGTGTTTTTATTCGCTTCTGTTAAAGTCTGAATTTCATCCAGATATTGAATAAGTTCACATTTTTTTAAGACAGATGTGGTCTGTTGCCACTGTTTCCTCTTAGTAATCAAAGTGACTGATTTTGTGAATCTACTTGTCTCTGGCTATCAGTACTATCCTGACAAAGCTGTCCATTCTCTTAATTTGCTGTTTTGATGTTCTACCTCCTCATTCAAAGAGGCAATTTTTATTAACTTTCTTCCCTTTATCCAAATTCCCCTCCACATTCTCTAATTCTCTCTCTCTCTCTCTCTCTCTCTCTCTCTCTCTCTCTCTCTCTCTCTGTTATTCCAATTAGTTTTCAAGCTGGTGAATTTCATCATGTAAAATGAGTATCCCGTCCACCTGCAGACTGCTGAACCATCACCAGTTCATCTTCCAGTTTCTTTACTTTTGTCTTTAGTTGATTTTTAAATTTTGCTGGCCCTTCTCCAGCTTTTCAACTTCTTCCAAAGCCAGGCCTACTTCTTCTGCTGTTACCTTCTTCAACATCTGTGAAACTCTGAATGAATTTACCACTCTTTCTTCATCTTCATCTTTTAGTCCACTTATTTCCACCTTTGATGAGGAAATCCATAAATTATCTGCCAACTCTTCCCGAAGTGGCGGGTCACCTGGATCAACTTTAATTAATTCTCTCCAGTTTATTTTAGGTGGGTTCTTGAATTCTTTCACTGTCTTTTACCTCCTATGCCTTGTAAACAGTGGCGATCGCTTATCTGTAGCAACCACGGCCCTATTCATCCCTGGCCTGGCCTCTCTCTCCTACTGCCTTCCTCACCAATGCAGGCTCCCACCAAGTCTTCTTGAACAACCCCAATAATGGTAACTTCTAGGTGACACCACTTCCTGTCTTGATATTTTTATATAAATTACAACACTGACTTTTCAGTTTATAAACTAATTTTACCTCAGTGCAAACTCTGTTGTGTTTTCAAGTCATCAAGGCCACTTTTTTTTACATCTGGGGAGAGAAACGATTTTCTGTTTAATGTCAGGTCTCACAAAATTTATTACAACCTCTATTGAGAATTTGAGTTTTCTACTTTCTCCTGAAAGAGAGTAACTCTTATCTCCAGAAACCCATCAAGATGAGGCTGTCAATGTGACTTTTGCTTCACATATTAATAAACCAGTGGCCATTCTCAGTTTTTCCAAGTTGCAGGGTACATACATTTCTTACAAGAAAGGAGTGCTAGATTTAATGACTAAAAGCAGAACCTCGTAAAGGAGAATCCTGCCTATCTTTGCCTAGGCTGTCCATTCCACAGTCACATCACACCACAAATGATCACTATATTTAGCAAAATCCAATTTTATGTTATTTCACTTTAAATTTAATCTTCCCCACAATCCACTAACAAACCGTTTGTGTTATGGGATGTATGGAAACACTCATAGGATCTTGTCTGATTTCTCCAGAGCCCAAGGACCTGTCAGAGAAATGGGAGGCATGTTAGATGCCTGAGAATAAGAATGGTCTTAGGTTTCCACAGGCTGAGACAAATTTTCCCAGTCTCATTATGCCCAACACTGCTCTCTATAGATATTTTCTGTGTTCAGTAAGTAGCAAAAACTATTTCAATGCCAGAATAATTTATGCACATCCTCTATAAATATCATTACAAAGCAGAAAGTATTTGCAAGCTGCCATTATAAAATGATTAGGCAATAAATGAACATGAGTAGGTAGAAACCCTGTTTCCAGATATCTCCTTTTGCATTGTGTCTCTGCCTCATTCCGTCAGAAACAATCACCACAAGGAAAATCAAGCCTTGCAGCTCAGCATGTTGAATCTGTAAGGGACATGGTACAGTCTGTCTAACAACAAAAATCAACAGCTCCAATCTGTGTAAACATGGGCACTTCAAGCAAGAAACAGTCAGGCTGCAGCTCTGCTGTTCTCGCTAGGTTTGAAATTGAAAATGGATTTTTTTTCATGCAATATATTCTGATGAGTGTGAATCTCCTTCCAGATCCTCCCCACTTCCCCACACATCCAATTTCATTCCTTAGTCTCTCCCTCTTTTTTAGAAAAAAAAACAGGCAAAAAAGCAAACCAAACATAACAAACGCAAAAACAAAACAAATAAAAATTATGTGAAGCATGTACACATGCAGAGGCATGTGAACACAGGAATTCCATACAACACGAAATTAGAAAACACAATCTTTAGGCAAATGGCCTATATGGCAAACCATGCCCAGACAAAGCATTATGTTACAAAAAAATAAAAATTCTGAAAAATACCATTGAGTTGGCCATCTACTACTGAGAATGAGGCCTTCTCTAAGTGAGACTGTTGGTGAAAAGTAAACTCACAAAGACAAACACGGTGCGGACTCTCTTACCTTTGGGTGTTAGATTTTAAGCTTTCTATAGGCTTGCCACAATCTGTATACCTGCAGAAGTTAGATATAGAGTAGGCAACTAAAAGAAAGGGAAGGGTTTCCTCAATGGGGGAAAATAGAATAGACAGTTAAAAAGACAGGGGTGATGGTGGAACCAGGGGTAACTTTTCCTCTCTAAGCAGGTTGTTATCAAGCTGAGGATCAGAATGGAGATATTGTAACAGAGGGTGAGAAAGACAGTGTGAGTAGCCTGCTTGTGCCCCTGCTAGTGTGGGCAGAAAGTGTTTCTCAACATTGAAAAGTGACAGGATGGAAAGGGGATGTGCTAGAGGGGTGCTGTCAGGTCACACAGGAACTAGGGAAGTTGGGCTCTCTGCAAGAATTGGTGGAGACCCTGTGTGATGGAAGCAAAGAGGAAGGACAGGGCCATGAAGTGTTCTCCTGCAGGACTTACAGTGAACCGGTGAAACTGCACTGTAGGACATGGAGGTCACTGAAAATGGACCACTTTTTTCTAGGTGGGTGAGGCCACCAGGTTCCAGGTAGAGTGTCTTTATTGACTTTTGACACAAAGGAATGGGGATGACAGCGAAAAAAATGCAGCAAGGTAGGATTGAGTCCCTAGTAAATGGAGGAGGAATAAAACTCTTCTGTTAAAGAGATGCAGATGGTACTAGAGAAACCTAAAAGATAGACAAGAGAAACAGTGAGGACAGCCTACAGGCTTCTAAGCCTGTGTGGACACAGGGTTCTCAGAGTTGACACAAAGAAAAGGAAATCTGAGGGCTGGAGACATAGCTCAGAGGTTAAGAGCACTGGCTGCTCTTCCAAGTTCCTGAGTTCAATTCCCAGCAACCACCTGTTGGCTCACAACCATCTATAATGAGATCTGGTGTCCTCTTTTGTCATGCAGGTGTATATGTAAGCAGAACTGTGTGTAATAAATAAATAAATAAATAAATAAATAAATAAATAAATAAATAAATAAATAAATAAATAAATAAAAAGAAATCTGTTAGAAAGGCCTTGGGGTATGCTGGCAGGGTACACAGGAAGGAGGAAACCTGAGGTGTTTTATGTTTGTTTCTTTTATTTTGTTTTGTTTTTATTTTTACATTGTTTGGCCAATTATCCAGGGAATCAACACTACTTTTCTACAGTAATTCAGTCTACAACCCTGGATGTTGTGAGAGTAAGCCACATGGATGTTGCCATCCTCAAGACCAAATGACTTCTGGGAACTTTTCTTAGAGTAGCTATATGTATTTGTGATTCCAGGCTGACTTCTTTGGAAGGTAAGATGCAAGCATAGAAACAGTGTATTTGTGTTGTCAAAAAGAACTCACTGAAGTAAAAGAAAATTGTCACCTTATAACTGAAATCCCACAAGAGACCTGAAAAAAAAAGCCTTCTAATGAGTGAAATAACTCTCAAGAACAAACATAGACCTAAGTGTCTGTCTCCCAGAAAAGGCAGAACGCTTGAGGAATAATCTGTGCATTCTGCAATATGACAGGGGCTTTGTAAATATAGCTCTAGCAGCAATAAATCTTTCTTTCTTTCTTTCTTTCTCTCTCTCTCTCTCGCTCTCTCTCTCTCTCTCTCTCTCTCTCTCTCTCTCTCTCTCTCACCCTCATGTAGGAACACACCACATATATACATTTATATATAAAAGTATCATGCATATACATTTATGTATGAAGCATTATACATATCCTATACTATATTTAAAGATAAGAAACAGCTTCACTAGTGTGTACAAATACCATTCTTGATCTCTCATTACTAGAACCCACTTGATATGGCACAATGCTGTTCAGTGTGTTTGAATCTTTTGTAGGGTCAGAGGACACTTAACCAGAGGCCTCACTGGTTAGAGATACAACCACTAGGTGGCAATATATCTCAAAACTGGGGAGGATGCAGAGAATTCACTTCTTTGTATGCTTGCTCTGTAGGCTTAAGCAACAAGCACAGCATTTTCTCATTGGCTAGGGGAAGGCTCCAGAGCTAGAATTGTTACTGAGAAAGAACAACACCCTGGCAGCTGTAGCTGACCTGCTGGTCATCACATTTGGCAGTGGATTTCAATTTCATTGAGAAGAACAATGAAGATATATGTTCCTCCTTTATTCATATTTCTGTGGCTGCAGATGGATGGTAAGTTAATTCTTTAGGGCCTCAGAATAATCAGTGGGAATATTCAATGATCTAGGGGAATCTATATTTTATTCAGGTTTTCTCTAGTTTCTGTAGAAAAAAGAATTCTGGAAAGTGATGACCTGACAACCTTTCTCATCTCTCTCCATCTTTCTGCACAGGGATGAGCCTAGGAGAGCAGGTGGAGCAGCACCCTTCCATCCTGAGAGTCCAGGAGGGAGCCAGCATTGTCATCAACTGCACTTACACAGACAGTGCCTCACAGTACTTCCCTTGGTACAAGCAAGAACCTGGGAAGGGTCCTCAGTTCATCATGGACATTCATTCAAATAAGGAAAGAAACAGAACCAAAGACTCACAGTTTTGCTGGATAAGAAAGCCAAACGCTTCTCCCTGCACATCACAGACACTCAGCCTGGAGACTCAGCCATCTACTTCTGCGCCGTGAGCACACACTGCTGTACGGGCACCTGCAGCCTGTCCTCAAACCATGGTGCCCGTCCACATCCTGTGGAAGGGGCCTTCCTGGACAGCATGTGCCGTTGCTAGTTTACAAGAGCCAAGTATAGTGTAGACATTGAAAACACAAAATAAGAAAGGTAGCTTCAACTCATTCAGACAATTTAGGACAGTTTTCTCCATCCTTTAAAAAAATATTTTATGAAAGAGTCAGCCATAGAGTTCATGTCAAAGACAGTCCTTGGAATAGGTGGATCTTGAGGTAGCACTATTTCTAATTGTCTGAGATAATGCCAGATTGATTTCCAAAGTGGTTGTACAAGTTTATATTCCCACCAGCAATGGAGGAGGGTTCCCCATTTTCCACATCTTCTCCAGCTTGTGTTGTCACTAGAGTTTTTGATCTTAGCCATTCTGATGGGTGTAAGGTGAAATCTCAGGGTCGTTTTGATCTGCATTTCCCTGGTGAATAATGATGTTGAACATTCCCTTAAGTGTTTCTCTGCCATTCAATATTCCTCTACTGAGAATTCTCCTTTCAGCTCTGTACCTCATTTTTTAATTGAATTACTTGTTTGTTGATGTTTAACTTCTTGACTTCTTTATGTATTTGGGATATTAGCCCTCTGTTAGATATAGGGTTGGTGAAGACCCTTTCCTAGTCTGTAGGGGTCATTTAGGTCTGATGACAGTGTCTTTTTTTTTTTCAGGGAAGCTTTTCAGTTTCATGAAGTCCTTTAGGGGTGGGGGCATCCTTATCAGGCCACAGAGGAAGACAATGTGGACAGTCCTGATGAGACTTGATAGGCTAGTGTCAGAGGGAAGGGGACAAGGACCTCCCCTATGGAGGAGGGGCATGGGAGGAGAAGAGGGAGGAAGAGTGAGATTGGGAGGGTACAAGGGAGGAGACTACAGCTGAGATATAAAGTGAATACACTGCAATTAATTAAAAAATAAATACATTTTTAAATTTATTTATTTTTATCTCAATCACAGGTTAGGTACTTTGAATCCCAGGCGTAGCCCCCTCCCTCAGTCCCTCCTACCCTCCCACTCCCTCCCTCATCCCTCCTCCTCCCCGCCCCCTCCAAGTCCACCAACAGGGGAGGACCTCCTTCCCTTCCATCCAACCCCAGCTTATCCTGACTCCTCAGGGCTGGCTGCAATGTCCTCCCCTGGGATCTAGCCAGTCTGTCACTCCCCGGCTTTTATGGGGTAGGGTCAAAAAGACAGCCATCAAGATCATGACTGAAACAGTCCCTGTTTCCCTGAATAGGGTCTTCAGTCCTACACCTAGCTATCATGGGCCCCATCTGTGCGGGGGTTCC
>CM053745.1:9754940-9771615 GCA_028658305.1 Pachyuromys duprasi | reverse complement strand
GCCAGAATCTGGAAACCAACCAGATATCCCTCAAGTGAGGAATGGATACAGAAATTGTGGTACATTTCTCAGTAAATTCTCAGTAATACTACTGAGAAATTAAAACAAGGAAATCATGAAATTTGCTGGCAAATGGTGGGAACTAGAAAAGATTATCCCGAGTAAGGTATCCCAGAAGCAGAAAGATACACATGGTCTATACTCACTTATAAGTGGATATTAGAAATATAACATAGGATAAACATACTAAAGTCTGTACAGCTAAAGAAGCTAAGCAAGAAGGAGGACCCTCGGTAAGATGACAAATCCTCACTCAGAAAGGCAAACAAGACAGACATTGCAAGAAGGCAAAGGCGAAAATAGGAACAGGACAAGAGCCTACCATGGAGAACCTCTGAAAGACTCTTCCCAGCAGGGTAACAAAGCAGATGCTGAGGCTCATAGCCAAACTTTGGGCAGAATGCAGGGAATCTCATGAAAGAAGGGGGAGATAGAAAGAGCTGGAGGCAACAGGAGCTTCACAAAGAGAGCAATGGAACCTAAAAATCTGGCCCAGGGGTCTTTTCTGAGACTTACTTCTAACAAAGACTATTCATGGAGATAACCTAGAACCCCTCCACAGATGTAGCCCATGGCAGCTCAGTCTCCAAGTGGGTTCCCTAGTAAGGGGAACAGGGGCTGTCTCTGACATAAACTCATTGGCTGACCCTTTGATCAACTCCTCCTGAGGGGGTGGGGGCAGGGCATCTTTGCCAGGCCACAGAGGAAAGCTATGCAGAGAGTCCTGATGAGACCTGATAGGCTAGGGTCAGATGGAAGGGGAGGAGGACCTCACCTATCAGTGGAATGGGTGAGGGGCCTGGAAGGAAAAAAAGGAAGGGAGGGTAGGATTGGGATGGGTGAGAGGGTTACAGCTGGGATACCAAGTGAATAAACTGTAATAAATTAAAAAATAACCACAGATCAAGGGACTCAATAAGGACTCACAGAGGCTGAACCAACATTCAAGGAGCCTGTATGGATCTGACCTACAGGAAAGTATTGTGAATGCACCAGAGGAGAAAGGTAAACACCAACACTGCTATAAATCATTTGATCTACAATTGTGACCTGCCTGCATGATACACTCGTGTGATACAAATGAATGTGGAATAACCAACCACACTTAGAGGCGTGATTCATGAAAAGGAACCCAATTTTGATACTGGTCCAGTGGCCAAAAACCTGAGAATAGATCGACCATAGACCTAGGGAAAACCAAATTCTCTAAATTTTTGTAGCAATGTGATAACTTCTCATGACGTACTGCTCTTTCCTTAGATGAGTGTTTTATTCAGCCACTATCAAAAAGCTTCCACTTACTTTATACAGTGGATTCTATAGCATGAAGGCGACTGGCCTGTAAGTCTCATGATAGACAGCATCTCACATTCCTTACATAGAATTCTGTAAATTTTAACAATATGTAAAAACTACTCTGTGGGGTTTATAGATGCCTGTTTAGATGGGAAAAAAAGATAAGAAAAACAAGTGATACACACACACAGAGAACTTGGACACGAGTAAGGGGTATAACAAGGGATTGTCATGGATGGGCACTGGGGGAAGGGCCTAAATCCTGCCAGTCCTTAGTTTCTTGATTTGGGTGGTAGTCACATGGCATTGATTTGTGCCAGCTCACTAAAGTTTTCACTGATCCTCTAAACATATTTCATAAGAAACATGGGTCAAAGTAGAAATGCTCGCAGGAAAGAAATCTATTTTCATTACAGTAGAAATGAGGGCTGGGCCATATGTTAAATCTGACAATTTTTTAAATTCTAAATAAATGAAAGCATTTTATCCTCTGCAACAACAACAACAACAAAAAAAAAGCTTCCACTTGCAGTAGATGGGAACAAACACAGAGACGCAAAACTCCACAACTGGAAAGTATGCATTGAAGGAGAGAGCTTGGAACACCCAGTCCTAAATGGAATGTGTCTGTTGAACTTCTCCTTTTAGGAGTCAAGAACTTTAGCAGCAGAAAAAGGAGGAGCAGGAGGAAGGAGACTGTCAGAGCTAGTGGGGATGGAAGGTACTGAGGAAATAATGCCCTCAGCACAATAACACTGGCTCAACACGAATGCTCAGAGATGGCATCAGCATACACAGGGCATCTACAGGTCCAATGTAGAAGGGGTCCCAGTGCTGAGTGTGGGAAATGGACATGATTTCCCTGCCAAATCAGGAAGCTATTTCCAAATCATAGCTGCTCATGGAGAAAAATTTAGGTTTTGCCAACAGCATCTTACTTAAGTCTCCCTTTATACAAACCACACTTAAGGGCAGGACTCAACCCCAGTAATAGACAAAATGAACTCAGTGAAATTTTAAAAGATGTGTGTGTGTGTGTGTGTGTGTGTGTGTGTGTGTGTGATAGTGATGTTTCCAGGCATTGTTTACTGTATCAGTCATTTGTTTATAGATTATGTGTTCCAATTTTTACTTTCATGGACTTTGTGTGTATGTGTCTGTGCTCCACAAGCTTTTTATTGGTTTTGTTTTGTTTTTCTGTTTGCTATGATCTATTTTGTCTGGATTTTTTATTTGCCTGTTTGTTTTCTAAAAAGAGGGAGAAGTAAGGCATGGAGTTGGATGTGTGAGGAAGTGGGGAAGATGTGGAAGCAGATGTGGGAGGGGAAACACTGACCAGAATATATTGCATGAAAAATCCATTTCCATGCCCGCCACCTGCTGTGTCCTTATTTCTCAGACAAAGTAAAACTTTCACAAAGCACATTTTTTCTTTTCCTAATCTATGGTGAGATATTAGTTTTAGCATCTTTAGAAGTGGGTGGCTTGTTAATTCCTTGTGAAACCAGGTTATGAAATGATCCCCAGGCTTCAGATACAATTGTCTCTGGCTGAGTGTGAAAGGCCACCACAGCCATGGTGGTGATGCCTGAGGGTACAGACATCGCCATTGGTGGATGTTCTACAGCACAGAGGCAACAGGAAAACACATGATGTCAGACTGCCTCTGCTCTCTATGAGAAATTGTGACTCCAGATGGGAAGCTTTACATCTAGAGCTAAAGGAACTAAAGCCTGGAGACCTCCATGGCTGGTGACATCACTCTCCTCCAGGAAAGAAACCCGAGGTGAAAAACTTTAGCTTTTTCTGGGCCAATGGAATGCACTGACTAAATCAGAATATACGTTTTCTTTGACTCTAGGAAGGAAAAGCAGTTCTTCTCTTGGGTCTTCTCTTATCTGTTTCTTCCACAGGGATTGTCTTTCCTGGAGATGGTTTTCCATGCCATCATTTTGTAACTGTGTAGTCTATCAATGAGCCTGTTGAAGGTTTGTGTGTGTGTGTGTGTGTGTGTGTGTGTGTGATTGTCCATTTGTCTGTGTCTGTGTATGTTTTTGTTTATTTCAGATTTTCCCATAACTTAAATAACAACAGTACAAAGAAGAATAAACTCAAATCCAGTGTTAGAATGAAGATTATCCAAGAAGTCAGACTTACAAGTACTTCCAGAAGATGGGAGGAGGTAGAGTCATATTGAAGGAAGCACATCCAAAACAAAGATCAGCAATCCATGCTGGCTTTCAGTTTACTGTGGTGATTTGTAGAGCCCAGCAAGTGTGAAATCCAAGGGCACCATATTTCCTGGTGGATGCAACAATGCAGCTTTTCTGTCACTGGTAGGATACAGCGGGATTCTCTACTCCTCAATTTTGACAGACTCCATCTTCCATAGTTGAATATCACATGAATAAAAGTAATCATATTCTTATATACGAATATTAGTAATTCAGCTGGAAGGTGACTCAGTGATTGACAGCACTTAGCACACAACAGGAAGGCTTGAGTTCAGATGTACAGAGCTCATGTAAGGCTACACATGGCAGCACATGTGCCTGTAATGCTACTTCTACTGTTGCAGTTGGCACCTCTCACATGCTTTTGCATATTTCAAAGTTCATTTTGTAACAGGAATCAGTGTCAGTTTCCATTGCTGTATGACATTGCATTGTATGGGAAGGCTGGCTTTTTCCATTCATCAGCTGACAGGCGCTGTGAATATGCAGACATGAGCACTTGTATACTACTTCCTATGGGATACACGCATTCATTTCTCTCTAGTATATTCCTAGGAAATGAAATGCCATTTCCCAAAGCAGCTGCAATAATTTTCTTTTCCATGAACGGTCCATGCGAGCTTCACATTTGGCACACTTGAGACAAAACTTGTTCTATAGTCTCTATTTTATACTACCGGTCTCAGTGAGAGTGGTGTGGTATTCTGCTGGCATCTTGTCCCTTCCTAAAGACTCAGAGTGTTCCACATTCTTTCATGTGTTTATCGAACATTTCCATATCTTTGTTGCAAGACTGTCCACTTTTTGCTCATGTTTAAGGTAGGTTATTTCTCTGTTTATCACTGAGGTATGGAGTGGTTTATGTATTGTTGTTGGAAGTTTGTTATCAGATAAATAATTTTCAAATGCTTTTTCTCATTGTGGTCATTTTCATGTTATTGATGATCTACTTTGAGCCATAAAGTATCTATCTTCATTTTTTTCTTCCCTTTCCAGTATAATGTCTAAGAAGGACTTGCCCAAACCATTTCACAGAAACCTCTCCCATGGTGCTTATTCACATATGTTTGTAGCTTGGTTATTACATTTCTAATCTAGAATCCATTTAGACTTAGGTTTTATGTGTTGCATTAAAAAAAAAAAGGTATCTTTATACTTACACATGGGACCATAAAAAATCATTCCTGTTTTTCATCTTTTATTCACTCAAAAGACACACTTTTTTCTATGGCTCATGGACTTAAAACAGTTCAAGGCAGATGAGATTCTTTAAGTTCACACCTGGAGATAACTAAGAACACACATTAAATAGAAACTGTCCATACTTGAATGGGGCTCTGCTCTGACCAAGGTCAAATATATTCAGGCTGTCAGCCTGGTTCACTGCCCCTTTAACAAGAATATTGATGTGTTAAAGGGAAAGCAAATCTCCACTGGAAGCCTTTGCAGTGCATGCTTACTGTGCTTGATTTCTTGCTGCTCAGCTGGTGAGAAGCTTCAGTCAGGCTCTAAGCTGAGGAGGCCCTCTCCTTTCTCATGGCCCCACAATTTTTTTGGATTTTTTTATCCTACTTTAACTTCTTCGTGTATCAATCTCTTGGTAATATTATCTATCTATTTGTCTACTATGACACTAATTGTGTGTGTGATATATGTATATATCATATATGTGAGTAATTTAGAAAAGATAAACAGTTCTAAAATAGCAAATAATGATTTTAACTTAATTTTGTATATTATAACCAAGTATTGCAAAAAATTATTTAATTACTAAAGGAAATGTATTTATAATATTTCTTTACTCAGGACTAGAGGGATGTGTTACTTCAGAAAGAGCTTGTTGTGCAAACATGAGGATCTGATTCAGTCTTCAGGACCCAAACAACAAAAACCTAAAAGTATATATTATGACATTCACCTGCAGTTATGGCTCTGGACAGATAGAGGCAGGTGGATCCCTGGCCTTCCTGGCTAGTCAGTTCAGCTTAGTCACTGAGTTACAGATGACTAAGAGATTATAATCCCATATCTAGTGTTGGAAGGTAGAAAGGGAAGAAGAAAATGGTGGAAGAAAAAAGAATCCACCAAGTAGCAAAGACCAGCTACATGACCTAGTTTGGGCTGCACAACTGTGAACTAATCCAGTCTGGTGACTCATAGGAACCTGCCTGCCCATGCTATCTCCAGGCCTTGATTTGGCTACAAACATTCTGTGCTGGCCTGGCCTGGTGATTTCCTAAGGCCTCAGGCCACCCAGGCCATTCTCACACTTCCAGGCACAGCTCAGGTAGCACAGCTTGTACACGAGAGTGTGTACATCTGTTCATTTTTTGTCCTGTTCTCAACCTTTGCAATCACCCTCATTCCTCCAATGCAAATGCTAAAGAAAAAGAGGAAACACTGAGTATGTGCCCTGATGAACTGACTTAATATACCAGCTCTAAAAGCAGTAATGGTTGGACAAGAACAAAAACAAAGCACAACTTCCACTCAACAGAAGCATCATGAATGCTACATAACAAAATAAAACCACAACCCAGCTCTCCCCCAAGCCTACCTGTCCTACAAAAGTGTTCCCCAATGAGAACAATCTAGCTGAACCCCAGGACACAGAACACAAAACATCAATTCATCAAAAAAAAATTAAAGAAGGAAAATAGCTACACACACCTGAGAAAGGCTAAGGAAAGTACAAACATATGCTTGAATGAAGTGAAGAAGACACTCGAGGAAAAGAAAAACAAAGTGAAACTTCAAAGCAGAAGACTGTAAGAAGCAATAAAGCTTAGTGCAGAACATTATGGAAATTATATGGCAAAGTTAGAACACTTTAAAACAAAGTTTTAAAAGTTTGTAAAAGTGAAAGATTGAAAATCCTTAGTCAAATTAACTAAGAGAAGACACTAATAGAAATTCATAAAGATACACATGAAAATGGGTGTTATAAGAATTATTAATATATTCCACAGGCTTCTAGGAATAATTTGAAACTTTATTCTAGGGAATAATTTGAAACTCTAAGAAGCTAAAAATATTAAAGCAGATAAGTTTCTGGATACATATGAGTTGCAAAATTACATCAGAAGTATATAAGCCACATAAATAGATCCATAGTAGACAGAAAAAGTGAAAGCATTTCCTCTAAAATCAAGGTTAGGAATTTAACCACTTTTGTTCAGCACAGTTTGTGAAGATTCAGCTCAATTAATAAGGCAAGTAAATGAGCTAAATGAGATACACACAGAAGGAAGAAAAATTATACTTATTCACAGATGAATATTTTCTAAACAGATCCTAAAGAGTCTCTAGTACACTTAAATCTGTCAAACACTTTCAGCAAAGTAGTAAGTTACAAAAGTCAACATGAAAAAATTAGAAGCTCTTTTATACACCCATAATTAGCATGCAGAGAAAAAAAACTGCAAAAGAACTTTTTAAAATGCAGTATAGTGTGAACTTAAGCAAGTGGATGAATAAAGTCCACAAAGAAAACTTTAAAATACTGAAAGAAGAAATTAAAGAAGAAAATTGGAAGACCACCATACTCAGAGATCTATAGAATTAATATTGAGAAATGGGTTTTCTACTGATGGCAAACTACATTTTCAATAAAAATCACTATCGAAATACCAATACAGTATTCACAGGGATAGAAAAGCATTAATTTCCTAGGGAATCTCAAAATACCCGGAATAGTCGAAGCCAATCCTAAGTAAAAATAGTAAGGCAGCAGGTATAACACTATCTAATATCTAAGTACAGGACAGAGTCATGGGAACATGACATTTTACTGTCATGAAAATGACTTGTAGATCAATGGAATTACACTGTGGACCCAGAAATCTAACATTACAACTACAGCACATGCAATGTAAGAAAGACACCCTCTTTAGTAAATGGTACTGGATAAAAACAGGTTATCATTATGTAGAAGAAGAATACTATACCTGTTACCTTGTGCAAAATTAAGAAAACAAATCAAACACCTCAATTCAAGACTTTAAACATTAATACTGTTCGATAAAGAAACCACTTTTAAAATATACCACGATTTTTTTATTGTACTTGCACTATTTCTACATATAGCTTTTTGGTAGGATAGACATTTTAACAAGATTATTCCTTCAATCCATGAACAAAATTTCAAGTCTATTTTTCGTAGACGCAGAAAAAAAAACAATCTAAGAATGTATATGAATGTATAAAAGTCCCCAGACAGCGAAAGCATTCACAAACATCAATATTTCAAATACTGCTACAGAACCACAATAATGAAAAGAGCATGATAACAGCATAATTTCAATAGAGATCCCACAATCATGGAGAGAAGCCTGAGGAGGGTTTTGATGAAGGGTAAGCCTCAGTACCAGTGGAGTCTGAAACATGTTGATGGCATTAGGCCTGCGGGACGGCCACCACGTACAGTGGCAGGTGTAGAATGGAAAACCACCTTAAGCCTACAGGAGAAGCTGCATGTTCTGTGGATGGGAAAACTGTAGAAGTGGAAATGCCTAAGCCCTTTCAAGCCCAGAAAATCATGTGTGAGTTCCACACATCAGACACTGAACTATTTACTTGGGTAGATTTGGGCTTAGATTTAATCTGGTTGTAACCATTTCCTGGTTCATCTGTCTTAGAGTTAAAAAATAATAATTTCTTTTCATTGTAAAGGAATCCATCATTAAGAGAATCTGGGTGATTTTAAGGGACTTTAAAACTTTAAAGTGTGGGAACCCAGTGGAGGTGAGCTGGACATGGGACCCAAGCCCCAGTGTTCCCCATTACAAGGAGGCCTGTGGGGCGCTGGAGAAGCTCTCTGCTCAGAAATCTTTCTGTTGCTCCCTTTCTGAGTGGCGCATCTTGGATACAGACAGTGAACGCAAAAGAAGGAACACAGGATGGATAACATCAGAGTCAACCGGATGGCTAGAGTCCAAAGTAAGTACACAGGCAACAAAACTCAGGGCCATACAACACCACCTGGAACCAGTAGTCCTTCCACAGCAAAACGTGGAGATAATATCACACACAAAGTACAAGGAAAATATTTTAAATCTGACGTTATAAAAATAATAGAGAGCTTAAAGAAGGGAAAGAAAAAAACCTCTCAAATAGCACAGGAAAATAGAATCAAACAGGTGTAAGAACTGAACAAATTCCTTAAATAAATTAAAGAAATGCAGGAAACTACAATCGAACAGGAGAAGGAATTGAATAAAAGTATGCAAGACCTAATAAAGGAGCCAGAGGCAGTAAGGAAAACACAACCTGAAGCAATCCTGCTACCACCAGGCCTTCTAGACATTCAACTCATGGGCACTAGAGGGCAGCAAAGAGCTCAGCTCAAATATCAAAGTTCTTCAATAAGACACAAATAGAGATTAGCTAGAGATTCAGTCAAAAAAACTTTTGTTTTCACTTCATTTTATTTTCCTTTTTATAGTTTTCAGTCTCAAAATGCAAATATTTCATGTTTTCTCTCATATGCAGGTCCCAGATTTTAATACTTATAAATACATACATAAGTAGAGGAATGTCATTCTCTATGGAAATATAAAAAGACAATGAGTGAGAAAAAATATCTTAAGGAAAGGCAGGAAAATAAAAATAAAAAAGGAAAAGAAGAAGAAAACACTAAGAGTAATAAAATGCAGGTGACACAAAACCAAAAGGGGCTCAAAGGGGGAGTCAGGGAGCCAGGAGGAAGGACACAAGGGAAAGGGGGTGCAGCAGCAATGCTGATGGTCATCTAGGGTTCTCAGAGTCCATTCCCTGGACAGACAGAGAGCTGGATGTCAGGGACAGACAGATGTGCCTCAGAGGAGGAGAAAGGAAAGCTTGATCCCTTGGGAATGGGAGATGCCCGAAGGCTGAGAGTTTAGTAAACTGGTTCTGAGCTGAGTCTTTGGTAGCCCTCTTGCTCCTCCTCTTCCTATGTCCATCTGTTTAGACACCACATCCTTACCTTCCAGCCACTTCTCTATGAGTGTCTTCTAGGAACTAGAAGCCTCCACCTCGGGGGTCTGCTTATGCTTTCCCATCCACCCACATCCCTCCCTCTAACTCTTTTAGAAGTTAATTTGGATTCTGTTTTTTTTAACCAATAAAAGACTTTAATATATAATAATTTTTAATCCAACTGCTTTTCATTTCCACATTTGGAAATGTGTATGCTAGGGCCTGATTTTCAAGGAAGGAAAATGGAAAGATTTAGGCCAAGTCTTCCCAGGTGCACGTGAATAAAGACTTACAGGAAATGTAGTGCATCACCTTGCTGGGATTTGATGGGATAGCACTATGGGCAGACAGGGTAAAAGCAAGGGATACAGGTGCTGATGGGGAAATGTGCCCTGTGTGCTTCTGGGAAAATCTTTCCTCTGGATCCTTATACATCACAGCACAGGACTGCAGAGAGACTTGCTGAGACAGTCAGCACTCTTAACAGCCGAGTTAATGACTTTTTTAGTCTGTTGCTCCTTGGGCAATGTGGATTTAGGCTTGGCATCCTTTTCTCATTCTCTTAGGTCAGAAGCAACCAGTAATCTCACCATTACTGAGCCATCTGGCCACCCTGATCTGAGCTACTGCTCCTCATCAAAAACAAAGAAACAAAGAAACAAAGAACAAAGCAGAAGAAAAACCCCTAAACATTAGGCACTGCTCTTGTGCTTCATTCTGGCTGACATTAAACTGAGAGACACTATTGAATTAATCAATAGCCTCTCAATCCTGAACACCAAAAATGAGAAAAGTAAGAGCCGTCATACAAAGTTAACATGTCTGAGTTAGGTTGTGAAAGATACAGTCTTCCAAATACGTTAACAGTAACTAAAAGTAAGTCAACTCTCTTTTTCTCAGTAAAACCATTCTTTTCTTCTGTATGGGGTTCATTTGTGCTTTTTCTTCATTGCAATTTTTTTAGGGTAACGGTGAATTTCCCAGTGTAGAAATTTTGTTGTTTTGTTATAGGCAGAATGTAGGTGTTATATTGAGTGAATTCAAACTGGCAATCCTCTGTCTCATGTGCATAGTCCGCATAAGACAGCAGGACGATGCCATTGATTCCAACTGAGTATCCTTTAAGAAGGACAATTGCAAAAAAGTTCATAGGATGTTAACGATATGTATTTCTTTTTCCTTAAAATGTGTTTCCCTTGCTGACTTTTCTTGATTCTAATGAAGCATCAGGCTTTTGTTTCTCAGAGTAGAGAATATGAATTTTACATTTGTTAACAGATTTTGTGGGGCTTTTTTTGTTTGTTTGCTTGTTTGCGTTTAGTAAGTTCTCTAAAGAAAGTACTTCCCAAGCCTTGCCTTGTCCGCCTGGAATTTTCCTTCCAAAATCAGAGAGGTAGACTTACAGAAGCCCTTAGGTTTTTTTTGTTTGTTTGTTTGTTTGTTTTTTAGGAGCCTTTGTCAAAATCACAGTGAAGCAATGCAGTCTCAGGTCCTTACTGATTAGGGGTCCATGTGACATTTTATGTAATTTAGTGTTTATTTTGTTGAACTTGGAGCACTATAGTGCCATGCACTAACATTTCCAAGGTCTACTCTCTTCATTTCTCTGAATGGCTTTGGTCGGATATCTATTCTTTCAGATACAAGACTTGCTGTGCCATGTTTCCAGCTTTTATTTACTTGGCATGTTGATCTTTACCCTCTGAATGCCAGTTTTATATGTTCTTTATGAGAGATGTTTCCTGGAGACACAAATAATTGGTATTCTTTGTTAACCCAGACAATTATCCTGTGACTTGGAATTGGTGAGTCAAAGAGATTTCTTTTTTAAATTACATACAACTTATGTAAATCACCTTGAAATGGGGGTTGGATCATAGACACAGTAGTTAGAATCACTTTCTGCTTTTGCAGAGGACTCAGATTCATTTCCTGGAGTTCACATGTAACTTATTCCCTTCAACAACTCCAATGTAAGGGAACCTAATGCCAGCTTCTAGCCTCCACGAAAACCAGACATAGACACGGTGCACACTTGTACATGCTGGCAAAACAGTTTACACAGATGATACAAAAAATTTTTAAGTAGACATTTGGAAAAATATTTCTTAGAATTCCTTTCCCCATGTCATTCTGTTTTGGGGATGAACATGGAGTAAAAGACTTAAAACATAGGTGATTATATATATATATACATAGGTGATATATATATATAGTATATATATATATATATCACCTATGTACTATATACTATATACCTATATACTATATATATATATATATATCACCTATGTATATATATAATCACCTATGTTATCACCACATATATACATAGGTGATATATATATACTATATTATACATATAGTATAATATATATATATTATACTATATATGTTATAATATAGATTCAGGCTCCAAGCACATATGATATCACTGAGGTGCCAGCTCCACTTACCATTAACCCTCTACTCCTCACTTCTGTGAATTCTCTTTGTCTTGAGTCAAGTCTGTGTGTGTCATGTTGGCAAACGGGATGGCTTCTTCTGAAGTTCCCCAAAACTAGAGAGATTGAGGTTGTGTTGTGGGTCATCCTTCTAGACATTAATTTCCTTCTGTGTCTCACTGTATTTTCACAAGTCTCAGCACACTCATGTGCTGCCCACATGCAATTATCCTTCCCAACTGCTTGTCTAGCTGACCAGGCTCAGTACCAGATACAAAGATTTGTGGGATGACCCAGGAACCTCCAGTATTTCATGGATGAAGTCCTTATGATCGGTCTCTGACCACTTTACTCATGATGGCTCTGCTTCTCTGAGTGTAAGTTCACAAGAAAATTATGTTCTTTGCTCTTCCAGATAACACTTCTGATGTATGTGCTGTTGCCAATACAAAGAGAAACTAACACTTTAACTTGTTGTGGGGCAATATTCCTAACTGTAGAAAATGCTACACATCTTCTCTGTGATTTATTTTTAACTAAATACTTTCAAGACAAAGAATTAAAAGAAAACCACTCATCAAAACTGTCTCTGAATTGCCTAGGATGAGGTTTTACTTGGAAACACTACTGATGAGACCACAGATGAAGCATTCACAGTGAGACTTCCTGTTCAGCATGTGCAGGTGTGCTTCTCAGCTGGGCTCCTGAGATGGGCTGTGCTTAAGGAGCTCCAGTTTTTGTTCAGCTTGTGCTGTCACATCAAACACGGTGGGTCACTTCCCAGAGTGCACAGAAATACATCCCGGAATCTTCTAGCTGTGAGGGTGAAATGACAAGGCTTGAGGACTTGGATGATTTCTGCAAGGTGACAGAATAGCGGCTACTCCTTTTATTCTGAGTAGAAGAAGAAATCTGGTGAAAAAGGAAAATCATCTCTCCAGTAACAAGCTGCTTATACCAAAAGAGATGGTATAAGCTCTGACTTGTCTCATATGAACAGTCCAAGGTGACTTCTTCTTCATAGTGACTGCTTGTAATTGATTGGACCTGAGTGACTTTCTGGGCCACATTGCATCCTGCAGAACAACCAGAGGAAAGAATAAAAAGCTTGTCCTTGTATAGTGCACACAAAGCAGTGTTAGAAGTGGGCCTCTTAAGACCCAAAGGCAAACTTAACTGAAGACATATTGTCTCAATTTTCTCCAATCTCTCCCTCCCCCCATTCACCATGTAAATGGTCATTTGCATGAAACAATACTTCCTGTATAATATCCTCAGCTATATGTGAAATGTACATACCAGAGAAGGCCAGGGCCACCAACACACAGAGCAGGCTGCAGGGAGGCATGTGTCACGGTCCTTCTGTGTGAGTGTGTCAGCACTGCCTCAGCTCAGTGTTCAGCGTCTGAGAGCACGTGAACCTCCTGTGTTTCTGGCATTGCCTAAGCAGGAAATGTGGTTTTGTGTGATCGTAGGCTTCAAACTCCATGTACTGAGAGAAAAGTGTAGCTCACCACAGGTCTCTATTGTTTCCTTGACTGAAAGGGGAGCTTGAGAAAATCCATCCCTGCTGAGGGGGAAGTTGCTTTGCACATATGGCTGTTATTCAGGTCGATAATTTTGGGAACCAAAGTCAAATTTATCATGATTCATGTTTGATATGTAATTCACTTGCAGACCATTGACTTATGTTTATTTCTTTACATCCATTGTCTTATTGTCTATTTAAGCTTAATAAAATAATAACAAGGACCTTTTGGGTCCGTGAATTTCCCTCTGAAACACTGGTATTTGACATAGTCTTCCTCCTTTGTCACTGCCAGGGTCTATCTAAAGTCTGCAATCACAAAGCTAGTTTTACAACCTGCAGTAAAGGGCATCCCATCAGCATTCCAGAAGATCCCCATTTGCTTATGCTCTGGGAAATTGTAACAGGAATAAAATAATAGCCTTCAGGGGCTAAAAGATGTTCAGTGTGTCAGTTGCCTGCTGCACATCATGAGTCTCCTGTTGTGGATCTCCAGGACCTATGTAAGAATCCAGACACTGTGGTTGTCCCTGCAGTCTGAGCTCTAAGAAACATAGACAGGATGATCCTGGAGTCTCACTAGTCAGTCATTGATGAGCTTAAGTTCAAGTAAGAGTTCCTACAAAAATAAATAAATAAATAAAGATGGAAAGAAATAGAGGGAGATACCCAGTGATGGCCACTTGTTTACACACACACACAGTGGGGTGGGGAGTTACTATAATTTTAAAAGCCGCTGCTAAGAAAAATACTGACTAGCTTTTAAAAGGTTACCATCAAGTTGGACTCAGAAGATGTGCTCTGTTCTCTGCGCAAAGAGAACTCTGTTTATTACACGTCCTAGAAGTTTCTATACAATTTTACTGTCATATTCCATCTTACTTGTTAAACTTTCTGTATTTTAATTTAGAAACCAGTCTCATGATAAACTTGCCAGGTCTCTCTGTGACTTGAGCATATTATATACATATATATACATTCATACATACATACATACATACATGCATACATACATACGTACATGCATACATACATACATACATACGTACATGCATACATACATATTACAAGATACATATAACCTGCAAGCATTAGGTTCGTGTTACCACATGGGATTTGTGGTTGAGTATTTTTCTGTACTGCTATGTCACCATGTAGAATCTAGCTCTTCATCCTTTATCTGTTCTCATTATCCCAATAGAGGAAATTACCCAAAAGGCAATCAGAAGAGAAAATACAAACAAGGTCTCTGAAGAGCTCCAGTTCTTTCTATGAGGAAAAATAGCAGATCAACATGTACTTCAGGGACCAGTTTCTGGCATCAGAGTCACATTCCTCTGCCTATTTCACTGCTTAGTGCTGAGAGCCCAGGTCCTGGACTTCTCTCTGTGGCTAAACAGGAGACCATGAGAGCCACAGCAACCTGGGCAGCACAAGTTGACAGGTCTCTGCACCTGCTCTAGATCTCCAGAGATTGGGTGGATGCCTGCAAGCTGCATTGCCACAGCCTCTGAGAGGTGGCTTTGGAGTTCACTGGGTTTAAGTACTGAGGTGGACAGTTGGTCTCATTCTAAATGCTGCTTTGTCTTTCCTGAGATTTAATTGATAGACAATGCTTCCAGTGAAGGTAAAACTTAACATTGGTGGATAGATAGCTCAACAGTTCAAAGCACTTGTTGCTAATGATAAAGACTGAAGTTCAAGTCCCAGGACACATTTCATAAGCTAAGATTTCTGAAAAACCTGAAACTACAGCTATGAGTACATGGACACCAACTTTTTGGCTTCTACATTCATACAGATGATCTACCCATATATATATATATATATATATACATGTTTGTGTATACTCTCACAGACATGTGTGCTTCCAACCACCTCACTCACACACACACACAACACACAAATAAATAAATAAAATAGAAGATTTAAAAAGAATGAAGCTTTGAATATAAAGAATCATAAAAAGAGATCAGTCACGGAAAATGGGGATAATGGTGGGCATAATTTGGAAGATGCAGAGAGGTCAATATAGAAGAAGACAGAGAGAAGATAAATACCACTGAGGATATTTGAAACACCTTTAAGGATATTTATTGCTTCGTGTTTACCTGGGATTATCTTTCATACATATTTTTAATGAAGTTATACCACTTGGGCTGGCAATAACCCCTCAAAAGACAGATCATCTAACAGTAAACCAATTGCCAGGCATGGCAACCCTCTTTTCAATATGTTGACCAAAGGAATCCAAGGGGCTCTTAAAGAATGCTGACTATTGCTGTTGCATTTGGTTGCCTCTCAGAAATCAAAAGCAAGTCTCAACTGAAGATACCATATACTTTAGGCCAAGACATGGAAGACTGGAACTGGATCTGATTTAAAATTCCCATCACTGACCACTGGTTTCCTAGGTGCTATGCAAGTTGCCAAAGGAAAGAAGCATTCAATAGACCTATCTTGATGTGATGCTTATGAACCACAACAATGAAGAGCCTTGAAACGTGCTTGTGAAGATGCACCACTAATAACTTGGTGGAAACCAACAGTGCTCTAATTAGACTTATAGCCTTCTCAACAAGAGGGAAATAAGGCTTGGTATCAGAATCCTGCTAACTCCTCAGACCTAGTGACATGTTTTTGAGGAGAATCTACTACTGTCACTTCAGTAAGCCACCATACTTCTTAGCTGTTGGCAAAATACTTGACTTATGCATATAAGTAAGTATACCTCTATTGCCTTTTGAGAAAGCTTTTCTTGACAACAAGTTGATATCATCACAGAAAATCACAACTGGTCAAAATACAGAGAACAACTGGTTATGGGAGCTTCACCCACCCAACAAACACATCTACAACAAGACTCCTACATCGAAGGATCAAAAACCATTGATAAAAACAAGGCACCAAGAAAATATAAGAACAAAAAGACCAGGAATTCTGCTGCAAGAATGTGTGCTAGAAATGATGGGGGAGCAATAGCCTTGACACCACAAATGTATGTCTGTGTAACAAGTACTGAACAATGATGATACCACTACACATGAAAAAATTGTAGCTGGACATTGCTATGTTATGGGTTTCTTTTTTCTCCCCTTTGCCCTTCATCACCCCATTTTCTTCATTCTTACAACCCCATAACACTAGATAGAGAA
>CM053745.1:9708234-9747249 GCA_028658305.1 Pachyuromys duprasi | reverse complement strand
ATGAGGTTCATAGAGCAGTGTCTGAAGTGGAGGGTAAGCCTTTATCTCCTTAATGTGTGAGTCCACTCTAGCAGGTCAATGTGTTTAGCAATACAAGATCTCTGCATTACAGATTTTTACAGGAACTGATGATTCTGCTTTGAAAACCATGCTATAATGAATTTAAATTTGCCATTCAGATTCCTATCATGTGTTAAACCTTGTATTCTCAGAATCACAGTCCCTGAAACACCTGGGGTTTTAACTCTCTAGATAAATGTTTTTTGCCATTTTTGTGATTAAATATGACTTGATACACATATGTGTGTGTGTTAAACAAAATGTGTGAAAGTGACTGACTGTGTACCCAGACTGTAAGTTGCTGAAGTTTGATCCAATGTGAATAATGTGTTGTATGGATATATGCAAATTTATACGTAACAATGTCAAGATTATGTTTAATTCAACTCTAGCATACAATGGATTTTTATTCATTAAATGATTTTAACTGTTCTTTTCAAACGTCCAAAAATTAAGTGAAAAAGATGGAAATGTCAACTTACTCCATTCTGTGATCATTGGTTTCCCACATAGCATCATGTACCAACCACACTATTCTAGACCTCAAATATGTGAAACACAGTTTATTTTAAAGACACTTGTTCAATTTTTGTTTTTATTAAACATCACAGCTATTTAAGACCATTAACTCTATTTCTACATACTTGCCTTCTGTTGCTACTTTGTCTTTCTGGTGAATGTGGAAAAGTCTTTACCAATCACCTTACCCAGTCTAGTAGTGGAGAGAGAAGGAGATGGACTGATGGTTAATTTACAAATTGCTTCCTACCAATTCTCTGCTTTATTTTCATGCTCCAAGTGATCAAATATCACTATTTAAAATGTATTTTTTGGTCATTGATGAGTCAAGGGCAATGAAGTTGTGTAAACAATCAATTTATTGCTTCATATGACAAGCTCTGAAGAGCATGTGATAATTTCGAGAGCATCCAAGTTTTTGTAAGAGTGGGTATAATCAACTCTTGGCTTGGTGAATATAATTCCCTCTTGTGATAGTTGAATACTCATCAACTTTTCTTATTTGTCCCTTTCTACCACCAGGTCTTTTACCAGAGAGGCAAATTTACTCTTGATTGGTCCATTTTCCCTACAGTTGATGATACTGTCAAGGGCAAGTGTAACTTACATTTTACTGTTTTATGTATTATTGGTTTTAAGAGAAAAGGTATGGTTAAGTGATACTAGGCTATTGTTGAATTTCCCCATAGTATTAAAAGGCAAATCTAACAATATCTGGTTTGTGGCACCAGTGATGGTTTTGGAGAGGTGAATACCTCATTAGTACAGCTACTGCCTAAGCAAATTGTATATGTTAGCAAATTATTTAGTAAAAATAAATAGCACAAATTAGAGACGTATAGCATTCTAAAGTATTAAAAACACTTAAAGGAAGAAAAGCAAAATGCTCTTTTTTTAATCTTTAGGATTTTTTAAATTAAACTTTTATTTTTATATTAATTACAGCTTTTTCAATTTCTATCCCAGCTGTAGCCCCCTTCTTCATTCCCTCCCCATCCCATCCTGCCTCCCTCATCTCCTCCCTGCCCCTTTCTAAATCCACTCTTAAGGGAGGTCCTCCTCCCCTTTCATCTGACCCTAGATTATCAGGTCTCATCAGGACTGGCTGCAATATCCTCCTCTGTGGCCTAGCAAGGCTGCTCCTCCCTCGGGGGTGGGAGGAGGTCAAAGAGCCAGCCACTGAGTTCATGTCAGAGACAGTCCCTTTTCTCCTTACTGGGAAAAACCACTCTGATACTGAGCTGCCATGGCCTATGTCTGAGTAGGGGTTCTAAGTTATATCCATGCATGGTCTTTGGTTGGAGAATCATTCTCAGAAAAGACCCCTGTGCCCAGATATATTTGGTCCTTTTGGAGTTCCTTTCCTTTCCGGGTCTTACTAATTCCCCATTCTTTCATATGATTTGCTACCCTCTGCCCAAGGTTTGGTTATGAGTCTCAGCATCTGCTTTAATACTCTGCTAGGTAGAGTCTTTCAGAGGCACTCTATGATAGGCTCCTGTCCTGTTTCTTGTTTTCTCCAACTTCCAATGTCCATCCCATTTGTCTTTCTAAGTGAGGGTTGATCATCTTACCCAGGATCCTCTTTCTTGTTTAGCTTTTTTAGGTGTACAGGTTTTACTATGTTTATTTTATGTTTTAGGTCTAGGTATCCACTTATAAGTGAGTCTATCCCTTGTGTGTCTTTCTGCTTCAGGGATACCTCACTCAGGATGATCTTTTCTAGATACTTCCTCAAGATCTGTCTATACCACTCCTAGGCATATATCCAAACTATGCTTAAGTACACAACAAGGACATTTGTTCAACCATGTTCATAGCAGCTTTATTCGTAATAGCCAGAACTAGAAATAACCCAGATGTCCCCAAAGGAGGAATGGATGAAGAAACTGTGGTATATTTACATAATGGAAAACTACACAGCAATGACAAACACGAAAATGATGACATTTGCAAGCAAAATACTCCTAAGGAGAATTTAACAAGCAGTGGCTACTGTCATTGAAAGTTCTGCTGTGACAATCTTGGATAGGCTGTCTACCTCATGCAAGTGCATGCATGTTTCAAGGACTGAGAGTCAGTTCTCATCTTCTGAGGACTATGTAGATGTGCTGGAGATTAGTTAAGATTATTTCTGATTATTGTCATTTAAGGATGAATGAAGTCGTACTAGTTAGCAAAATGCAACTAAGGAGAAATTACTTATGCTTTGTCTGCTCACCTGGTTGAGAACAGTATAAGTGAGGTCATTTCCACAAAGTTTAATGGTGTTTTTCTCCTGAACTTGTTTCCAAGAACTACCACATCTGGCTTCAGATTATACAAAGAAAGAACAGGAAGGACAATTTTGGGCTGTGAATGAAGGTACTGCACTTTGTTACTTTATCTAGAAAGTTGGTGGAAGGATGCCAACATGTGTGTGTGTGACCATAAACCTGAATGCTCAGGTATCTCTCTGCATTTACTCTGACTTTGATTTCTTCAGGAATATACACAGGAGTGGTGTAGCAGAGCCATACGATAATTCTCTACTTAGTTTCTGACAAAACTTCATGCTGCTTTCTATAGTGGCTGAACATGTGTGGAACTCCAGTGGAACACAGTCTCACTAAAGAGGGCCAAGGTTTATTTTTCTCAAATGTTCTCACCAACATTGGTTGATTTTGATTTCCTTGAGGTTATTATGTTAATCCAAATAAGTCAGACTCAGAAAGACAAGTACTGAATGTTTTCTCGCATTTGAAGAATCTAGACTTGAAAACAAAAAACATGTAAGTAAAGGGATAGTATTTGGAAAGACTGGGGAAATGTAGGATATGAGATGGTAGGCAAGACTGGGTCATAAGAGATGGATCTGATTAAATGTACTATACACAGGCATGTTATAAGTGCAACAAGTTTATATTAAAGGCATAAAAATGTGTATGACTTGATGTGCCTGTTAGTGACCAGTCTTTAGCAAGAGAATGTACACTTTCTAAGGAAGAAGAATTCAAAGGGAAGGAATGCATTGCACCGCCCATGGGATTCAAGAACAAACACAGTGATTGGTCGTGGCCTTTGCCTGTGGTTCTGGGGATTAAGTAAGCTATGCTCTCATTGTTCCAGGAAACTTTTCTTCATAATTATTAGGAATATAGGTAGAGAACACAAAATGAAACTGAATTTTCACCATTATGGGTACTGTGGATGAGATGCCTGTATTCTTATAGAAAACAAAAATACATGATTTTGTTAATACACACTTAAAATTCAAACAAGAATGCGATTTCATAAATTCACTGTGGAGATATTTAAAGCATCCCAGTTGCCTGAGTTCTCGTTAGAACAGCAGCCTTTCAGTTTCTATCATTTTTTTTTTTTTTTGTCATTTCCAAAAAGGCAGAACTAAAGGCACAACTCCATCTACTCTAAAAAAAAACTTTCCATACTCTCAGACACTATTCATAATAGTCTGCTATGCTTGCAGGAGCCTAACATAACTACCTTCTGAAAGGCTTCACACAGCAGCACATCAAAACAGATGCTGAGACCTACAGCCAAACATTAGGCTGAGATTAGTTGGTCTTGTGGAAGATGTGTGGGAAAGATAGAGGCACTAGAAGAGGACAAGTACTCTACAATGTAAAAATAAAAATTTAATTACATAAAAAAAGAAATCCAACAGAGGAAACTAACTTAGACCCAGGGCCCTCACAGAGGCTCAACAACCAACCAAAGAGCAAGCATGGAATGGTCTTAGTCTCCCTACACTCACGTAGCTTATGGGAAGCTTGGTGTCCATGAGGGTTCCTAATAATGGGAGTAGAGGCTTTCTCTGACATGGACTCTGTTGCCTGATTTTGGATCACTTTCTCTTAGTGGTGCTACCTTGTCTGGCTTCGGTGAAAGAGGATGCACTTAGTGCTGTTGAGACTGGATATGCAGGTGTGGGCTGGTAGCTTGGGTCTCCACTTCTGAGGAGAAGTGATGGGGGAAAGAAGAAAAGGGACCAGGAGTAGAGTAGAGAGGGGCTTCCATCAGGATGTAAAGTGAATAAATAAGTTAATTAATTGAGAAAGAGCCCCTACAAACAATTAAGTTGCAGCCGCTATACCCATGCCATGATGAGCTGCTTCTGCCGGATATGATAAGTGCTCATTGGATATTATCTCAGTCCAGCAGACTACATTTCTAGCTTTGATCATATCTTTGATCATATCTTTTCTTCATTGAAGAAACAAATATGTCCTTGTCATGTTTCTTTACAACAGCATGTACTACATGTTAGATGAAGGTTTTCTGCAGTAAATGCACTAATGTTCCCACCTGTGCATTCGTGGGTTTTTTGTTTTGTTTTAAGTTATCCATTCTAAGATGTGAGTCAGAAAGACATGTATAATTTACAGTGATCATCTACTCAAGCACTGCCCTATTTTCAATAATGTCTCCTGTGCTGTAAGTGTTTTTGTCTATAACCTTACTTTTTCATAATTCTACTTTGTAGTATTAAAATTTCAAACAATTCATTCATTGTCTGTTGACAATAGGAAGACATGTGATACATATCTTCAAGAAGGTTAGAAAATATCACTGTCTTTATAATACATGAAAATTTCAGATATCAAAGTGTTTATCCCATTGTGGCACATTTATGTAATTTGCCATACCAAAGAAGGAGTCATTAGTATAGCATCATGAATTAGTTTTTCTTCTGTTCAAGTATTGTATTTTATGATGGAGTAAACAGTATTCATTGTCATTATCTATATTAATGTCCACCCTGCCACAATAACCCTCTGGGATCAGTAGAGGCTCACAAACCCTAATTGAACTTATGATCTGCTGAAAAGGAGGGATACCATGCCTGGTATGGAAATCTAGCTACATACTCAGAGCCATGTGTGGGATATCTCCATGTGAGTTATTTTCCAGAAGACACCACAGGTCTTCACACAATATATGATACTTTTCTTTGTCTTCATTATGTAACACATTGAATTGATATGGTTGTATTGAGGAAGAAAACACAAATGATGATGTAACATATAGAGAAATCAAATCAGAACTGACCTCAAGTGTTTGCTTCTAGTTAGGGGAGATACATCATCATTGGAATTACTCTCTGTGGGTCCTGTGTGCTAAATGACCAACCTAATTAGAAATAAATGTCCACTAGTGTAACAGTGACATGATTGTTTTTAGGGGCAAACAACTACTTTCTCATTGGACTTGAGACTTGCTCTGAGAAGGAGGTACATTTCCATATGTTACCCATACAAAAGATTACAGCAATTAAAATGTAAAAGTGAAAGGAAATAGGAAAGAAAATGCTGTTTAAATAAGTGATTCCCATCTTATATCGAAGTGCAGCATAAATGTCACTAGTAAGGAAAACCCAGAAAGGCTTGATATTCGTTTTCTTGAACTGGAAGAGACAAAGGTTCTGAACCACAGGATGTCACTTAAGGATTACATTTGTAATTTCAAAACAACAAGAATTAAGAAAAAGATGTTCACAAAGGTGAGAAAGAACAGTTTTGTGAGGAGACCAATTCTGTCAATGGTGAAAAATTACTAAGACCAAATTAAATGATAGAAGGAGTTTCCACAGACTCATAGAAGTAATGAAAGCCAGACTCATGAGAGGAAGCTTTGAACTTGTAGGGAGAAGCTTTTCTGAAGACACATTTGTGATCTGACTGCTTGGGATGCCATCTGCAGGTCCTCAAGGATGAGCCACAAATGTCTTTCCAATCCCAAATGACAGTCAGCTTCTTGTTTCCTAACAACAGCCACCGCTGGTCACAAGGACATTTACAGAAAAGAGCTAAGAAAGGTCATAGTCTACATTGATGCAGAGTGTGGTATAACACGTGTGGTACATCAGTTGTACCAGTCTCAACTGCTTCCTTTATTGTGGATGTTCGGTGCAGTTGATGTTCAAACATTGTTTCAAGACACCAATGACATCCTAAGTAAATGGGCAGCACAATCCCATTCTTTAAAATCTTCCAGGAGATAAAAAGAGCAAATAGTGTGATTACACATTCTTAGGGTTAATTTATAATAACTTAATTTTATAATACATTTGTAAAAATTTAAAAACTTTTAAATTCTGCTTTAGGTGCATGAGTTCTTTTCTTGAATTTGTGTTTTTCTTCCATGTGTGTGCCTGATGCCAACAGAAGAGTCAGTTCCCCTAGAGCTGGATTTACAGGTATTTGTGAACCAGTTTGTGTTCTGAAAATCAAACCTGAGTTCTCTGAAGTGCAACAAGTGCTCTCTAGTGCAGAGCCATGACTCCAGGCCTGCATAGTATCTTTCTACAAATTTGGATCAATGAAAATAAAGTGTAAAAACCTCCTTCTTGCCATTCCTCATATGGTAAAGACTAAAACAGAAATCCCATCAGTTGTTCTACTATAACAAGTACTCTACTTTCATGTCAGGTGTAATCCTCAGAATGATGACAGTCAATATGTTAATGGCCACTCTTTATGTTATTTACATTGTCAAGGCCTCTTGATGTCTGACATGTGCCCTACACTCAGTGTTGAGGGTGAGATCACATTTCTGAGTCTGGGAGGATTGCAGACCCTGGTTTAATCTCTATCCACCAGGGGGTGGAGTTTCCTAACACAAGATAATCATCTGTGTGAACAGGTTGATCATTTCATGTCATTTCATCATTTCTTCATGTGAAGAGTCAAGAACAGTAGCTGGGTGACACTGAAGATGAACACTTCTCCAGCTTTAGTGACTGTGATGCTGCTCATGCTTGGTAAGTTAATGACTTCAGATTTGCACTCTTTCTCCTATGATGTCAGAAAAATATTTAATCAATTTAATTATGAGCCTTAATGTAACACAGACATTCTGTTCTTCCTACAGAGGGGATCCTTGGAAACTCAGTGACCCAGAAACAACGACAAGTGACACTCTCAGAAGATAATTTTCTATTTATAAACTGCACTTATTCATCCACAGGGTACCCAACTCTTTTTTGGTATGTTCAGTATTCTGGAGAAGGGCCCCAGTTCCTTTTGAAAGTTACAACAGCTGGCGTGAAGGGAAGCAGCAGAGGGTTTGAAGCCACATATGATAAAGGAACCACCTCCTTCCACTTGCAGAAAGCCTCGGTGAAAGAGTCAGACTCGGCTGTGTACTACTGTGCTCTGAGGGACACAGTGACAGAAACTGCAGGGGGAGCTGAGCACAAACCCTGAGAAGAAAAAGAAAACCAGACATCTGATCATCTGCCTCTTATATCACCCTATTTTCCACACAGTCAGTGTTGTGTGCCCCAACATTTCTCTGGCTGATGTAAGTCATATATATGGTCAGAGCAGAAAAGGAAGGAGATGTTATCACTGCTGGATTTTCGTAGGGGAAACTGAAACCCTAGGACATCAGGGTTCCTCACAGAGGGTCACATTGATTTCACAGGAAGGCTGTGGATACCGTGAAGTAATCAGTTGTCTTTATATCCACAGAGAGGTCATTCTCTTCATATTGTTGCATGTCGCCTCTGGCCCAAGTTATTTACACAGGGCAACATACGCCAGGAAAGGTGTCATCTAGATAATGTCTATCTAATACTTTGGAAGGACAGGTTATCAGAGGGCTACAGCCTTTCTATACCTTAAGATTTATAATAAAAATCCGTAGGTAGAATAGACAGGAGAAAGGAAGCCAGAGCGAGCAGGTGATCTTCAGATTTTCATTGTCCCTCTTCTCTTCTAAATCCAAACCCTAGTCTCATCCTCAACCTGGAAGTAGACTGTCTGCTGTGGTCCTCATCGCTTTGTCCCCATTGCCAGAACTCTAGACTGATCCTGGTGGCACACCCTGATTTCTTCCCTACCATGGATCTCCTCACCCTACACCTCTTTTAGCCCACCCCTATGCCTAAGTGTCAGCACCCAATTGGAAAGAAGCACATTCTGTGTAGAACCCAGTGTCCACAGGTGGCAGAATCTCTGAAGTATTCCCTAGCAGGCAAAAACAGCCACAACTCTGTTCTCAGAACCAAATAGAACAATAAAAACCAAGAAAGAGAGCACACATCTGACAAAGGCAAGGCCATTTCATCAGTACAGAGAATTACAATGATCTCACACCCAGATGCCTAGATTCCAGCATGAAAACAATAACTTCCAGGATGATATGTCTTCATTAAAAGCCCAGAAACCCTACTCCAATAGGCCAAGAACCACAATATAGCTCATGCACAAGACAAGGATTTCATATTAGCCTTTATGGATATGTTAGAGGTCTTAAAAGAAAAGGGGAATACAGTCATTTCAGAAATCAATGAGCCAAAAATATGGGATGAGGCGGGCCTTCAGAGACTGATGAGTCAATCAAGGGTCATGCATGGAGAGGACCTAAACCCCCGGCCAAATGTAGTCCATCAGCAGCTCAGTCTCCATTGGGGTTCGCTAGTAAGTGGAGCAGAGGTAGTCATTGGCGTGAACTCTATTGCCTGTTCTTTGATAATATCACCCTGTAAAGGTAGCCTTACTAGTCCACAGAGAGAGAGGATCCAGACAGTCCTAATGACACCTGATAGGCTAGGATCACACAGTAATGGAGGAAGGCCTCTCTTAGCAGTGGACTAGGGGAGTGACATGGGGGGGGGGGAGTGAAGGAGAGTAGTCCTGGGAGGAGATGAGAGAGAAGGCTGCTACAGCTGGACACAAAGTGAATACATTTAATAATAATAATAATAATAATAATAATAATAATAATGGCAAAAAAGGAATCAATGAAACCACAAACAATGGCATGAAATGAAGAACACAGTTCAACATTTCCAAGTGGAAATAGAATCAAAGAGAACAGAAATGGAGGGAGAACTGGAAGAGAAGAATTTAGGAACTCAAACATAGATTCCCAGGAGTCGTCCTTATCTGAGAGATGCCCCCACCATGGTTATGTCTCAATTTTTTGCTCCCTAATTTTTGTTCTTTTACCCAGCCCTCCCCTGCTTTTCGTCGTGGCTCATTCTCACTCCCACTCTCACCAGCAACAAAGGAGCGTTCCCCATGCTTCATATCCTTTCCAGCATGTGCTATATCTTGAGTTTTTTATCTTAGCCATTGTGACAGGTGTAAGATAAAATTTCATATTCGTTTTGATTTGTATTTCCTGTTAACAAATGGCGTTGAACATTTCTTGAAATGTTTCTTGGGCATTAGAGATCCCTCTGCTGAGAATTCTCTTTTTACCACTGTATCCCATTTTCAATTGGATTATTTGGTGTTATGGTGTTTAATTCCTCGAGTCTTTATATGTATATTGGTTAGGTGTAGGGTTGGTGAAGATATTTTTTTCCATTCTGTTTGCTGCCATTTTGTTCTATTGACAGTATCCTTTGCCTTACAGAAAGTTTTCAGTTTCATGAAGTCCCATTTTTTAATTGTTGATCTTAGTGTTTTGAGCTATTGGTGTTCTTCTAAGGAAGTTGTCTCTTGTATCAATGTGTTCAAGGCTGTTTCTCACTTTCTCTTCTAGCAGATTTAGTGTATCCAGTTTTATGTTGAGGTCTTTGATCCGCTTGGACTTGAATTTTGTGCAGAGTGATAAATAGGGATCTATTTCGTTTTTCTGCATGTAGACATCCAGTTAGAACAGCACCATTTGTTGAAAATGCTTTCTTTATTCCATTGCATGGTTATGGCTCCTCTGTCAAAAATCAAGTGTCCTGAAAATGCACTAATCACTATCAGGTGACCGAAGCATGAACCAGCTCCTTGGCTGTGCTGGTCCTCCTGCCTTCTCGCCTCCACAGATCTTCACTCTGCTGGCTCTGGAGCTGTCACAGAGTCCTGCAGGACAGTTGTTTCCTGACGTGTTCTGTGTGGACCCAGTTCAGCTCTGGCACAGACAACCCCCTGGTACATATGGCTTCAGGTCCATGTTAGGATTGGAGGGTGGGAGAAAATGGAAGTGTTAGGGAAGAAGAGAGACAAGGAAGAAAAGGGAGAAATGGAGAGGGGAGGAAGAGTCAGAAAGAAGGACAGTGAGAGAAAGCAAATCTACAACTTTCATGATCAATCCCTACTCAACAAGACTTTATTAAGAAGAGAGAAATTAAGAAATTCCTTGAGTTCATTTATTGTTGAGTTACTAAACACAGTTCCATCTTTCCTGCACCAAGCACATGAGCATGTTCTTGGCTCCAAATAAAAGGAATAATTCCAGGGCTTTCTAAACTCTAACCTAGATAAACAGTCTGTCCAGGCCATCTGTAAACTTGTAGATGTATTTGAATGGGAGTGACAATGGTTAGGTTTACTCTGTATGGAAAAAGCCTCACTCAGATTTCTGTGGCTGGAATTTCTAGGTGATTTTCCAATGCAAGTGAATGCCTGTGTATGACACTTATTATTACTGAGAAAGAAGACAACATCTGCAGAGTGTACACACACAGACACACACACATTCAATCTCACTCTCCACCCACAGATGTTTCTTTAAAATGCCAACTGAAGTCTCAAGAACTTTACTTTTTAATAATTACATTAGAAGCCTTTACAGTTTGATTATTTCTTTGGTCACTATCATGAGTCCACAAGATGGCAGTGTCTTCTTATGGATCCTGGGCAGAGTTCTCAGGTGGGAGAGAAGGGGGAGGGGGAGGGTAGGAAGAAGAGGGAGGGGTAGAGAAAGGGCTGGAGGAAAGTCTTGGTGCTGCAGAGGTGGTGAGAGTCACTTTTTTTCATTACTAGCCAAGCTCCTGTTCATGTTTCCTGAAGCAGGAGATATGGAAATATTTGAATGTGACCTTATGAGTTTAGAGTTGAGAATCTGAATCCTAAGGAGGAGAGATGAAATCCTTGAGGTTTTCACTTGTGGTCCTGTGGCTTCAATTAAGCTGTAAGTTTGGGAATGTCTTTGGGATCCAGGTGTGGTATGTAAAGTTGTTGCCTGCTCCAGGCTAATGGTAGAAAAATATGTTTTTAATCTGTAGTTAGGGGTGGGAGGGCTATTTAAAAAGTATTCTGCTGTGTTAGTATCCATATGCCTCCAGGTCTGTTTGTCTGACCTCTGTCTTTCTGCACAGGGGTGAGAAGCCAGCAGAAGGTGCAACAGAACCCAGAATCCCTCAGTGTCCCAGAGGGAACCGTGGTTTCTCTCAACTGCACTTTCAGTGATCGTAATTCTCAGTACTTCTGGTGGTACAGACAGCATTCCGGGAAAGGACCCAAGGCACTGATGTCCATCTTCTCCAATGGTGACAAGGAAGAAGGCAGATTCACAGCTCACCTCAATAAAGCCAGCCTGCATGTTTCCCTGCACATCAGAGACTCCCAGCCCAGTGACTCTGCTGTGTACCTCTGTGCAGCAAGCACACAGTGCTCCCCATGCACCTGCATCCTGCACACAAACATACTGGTCACAGAATGCCTCATAGAGAGCACAGACCACACAGTGGAGAAATTCTGTTTCTATTCTATATGCAATGGGAATTAATAGCAAGAGCAGCAAGGGCTTGATTGATTGGGAAGTTAATTTTACATTTTGAAAATAAGTAGTTCTGAAAAGAGGGGCAAACTCTCAGTGTGGTTGAAATATTTTCTACTTTTCTCTTCTCATGTGCTGATGGTTATGCAACAATGTTGGAAACAAATATATGGCCATGAGACTACCACATGCCATGCTATAAAGTTCACCATCATCACTACAACACTGTAGCTTCCTTGATTTTAAGAGCTTTAAATAAAGCCCCTTGTTTTCTAATTTGTATAAGCAGCTTACAAAGCAGCAGGTTCCTCTATGTCGGGTTCATGCATATTTACTTCTGGTTGACCCCTCTCCCAGCTCATCTTCTCTGCCATCTCCCAGTTCTCCAGTCCAGCTCAAACCTTCTTGCTCCCAGTGACCCAGCTTCCACTTCCATATCATGGGTTCTATTACCCATGATCTTCCCACTCATCTGTCTTAATGATTCATTTTCTCCTCTAATTGGCTGCTTTCTAGTTCTGTGGTATATACACATACTCATATTCATGTGAATACATAAAATAAAAATTACAAGCTAAGATTTGCATGTATTTGTCTCTCCACGTCTGAATAACTCACTACAGTATTTTTCAGTTGTGTCTACTTTCATACCAATTCCAGAGTTTTTATATTTATAAGTAATACTCATCTGTCTATCTCTATCTATCTATCTATCTATCTATCTATCTATCTATCTATCTATCTATCTGTCTATCTGTCTATCTGTCTATCTGTCTATCTGTCTATCTGTCTATCTGTCTATCTGTCTATCTGTCTATCTGTCTATCTGTCTATCTGTCTATCGGTCTATCGGTCTATCGGTCTATCGGTCTATCGGTCTGTCTGTCTGTCTGTCTGTCTGTCTGTCTGTCTGTTGTCTGTCTGTCTGTGTGTCTGTCTGTCTGTGTGTCTGTCAGTCTGGTCTGTCTGTCTGTCTGTTTATCTATCTGTCTACCTATAGATAGGTATACATCTCCACCAAATTATTTTTCATTTTTTGTTGATAACATCTAGAATACCTTGGGTGCCATTTTAGGCCCCTGTGGGAGAGAATGCATTTAGTTCTTCTGTGACTTGAGGCTCCTGGTTGGGTTGATAACCCTTGGGGGCCTCCCCTTTTTGAGAAAAACTAGAGAGGGAAGAGTGAGCACAGGAAGTGTGAAGGCAAGACTGGAAGGAAAGGAAGCTGAGATCAGGCTGTAAAGAGATTAAATTAATAAATGAAATAAAGAAAGAAACAAAGGAAGGGAGGAAGGAAGGAAGGAAGGAAGGAAGGAAGGAAGGAAGGAAGGAAGGAAGGAAGGAAGAGGGAAGGAAGGAAGGGAGAACCAGAGAGAAAAGAAAAGAAGGGAAAAGTCTTCATCCTGCACTGGCCGACAGAGGGCGACGTTGCACAGACTAGAGGTCTCCATTTCTGATCCTCACCTTCAACTCAATCCTCCCCTGCATCTGGCAGAGTATCTGCCAATTGAAGACAACCAAGAGTCCGGAAAGTCAGGATCAGGACCACTTCTGCAGGTTTTTCTTTTCCTTTAGAATTTTACATAAACAAGGAAGTTGTTTCAGCAACTTTGTGCCACCTGTCCCCAAGAACTGGGAATTTTCCTGCGTGAAGCAAGATTTTCCATACAGGCACCAGCGTTATTTCCTGTAGTAAGCCATGCTCCAGGTCCTCACCTGCTTCCTGGCGATACAGTTTTTCTTCGGTGAGTACAATTATTGTTTGTAGATGCACACAATTCGCTGTTTTTCTTACTTAAATTTCAGTAACCTCATTTGTCATCATGAAGTCTTCATCACATTTACGGATTTTTCGTTCATTTCTCAGGAGCTGTCCAAACACAGTCAGTTACCCAGTCTGATGCCCAAGTCACTGTCTTCAAGGGAGAGTCGGTGGAGCTGAAATGCAACTACTCCTATGGTGGAGCCCTTTATCTCTTCTGGTACATCCAGCACCGTGGCCAAGGCCTCCAGCTTCTCCTCAGGTACTATTCTGGAGACCCAGTGGTTCAAGGCTTGAATGGCTTTGAGGCTGAGTTTAGCAAGAGTGACTCTTCCTTCTACCTGAGGAAAGCCCCTGTGCACTGGAGCGACTCGGCTGTGTACTTCTGTGCTCTGAGCGCACAGTGTCTGGGTCTGCAGGGTGAGCTGAGCACAAACCTAAGAATCTAGGGAAGATACTACAGCTGAGTGACTTTAGATCATCCACTCCCCTGTAAGTAATTCAAATAACCTCCCTGGCTCTCCAAGTTGGACATCTCTGGAATTGTTACTTTGTTCTGCCTTTGAGACCTATCTGGGGTATATCAGCATTTGGTCATGGCTCCAAGGAAAAGTGGGTAAACAGCACTAAATGATTCCTGAGACATGATTGCGTCTTTAATGGTTGTTTTGTTGATTTCATTTTCTAACAACAGATTATCTCCATGAGACTTGAAAGTACAAGTTAGCTCAAAATGACCAATGACTGCAATGGGTGTTTACACAGTGTGGACCAGAGGGAAAGGTGTTGGCTGCTTTCAGTGTCAGACTGAGGGCTAGTGCTAGGAAATGTAACAGCTTGCACTCAATGTCTCAAGAGCCTCAGAAACACTCTCCACCTGTGATGGTTAATTTGGTTCCCTTGACTCAGTGAAGAATCACAATGAAGAGCATCTCAGCAAGGACTTATGTGCCTCTAAGTTTACTAAATCCTTCCTTATGAGAGATGTCATTTGTAGTTTATAGTAACCTAAGTCCCTTTTATGTGATTTTAGGGCCTGGTCAATCTGGGTTACAACTGGCATTATGCTTACCTCAGTCATTCTACCCAGACCTTAAATTTTGAGCACTGTTTCTGCATCAACATTACCCATCTTTCAGGGAGATTCCATTTGGACTTTGAAAAGAGGTTCCATGTAAACATATCTTAAGCTTTGTTGTAGACACAGAATGAGCTAATTGTCTTCAGAACACATTTTCTTTTTTAAAACTGGTGGCATGATTAAATATGGCTAAAACAAAGGACCTAATGTAAGATTCTAGAAGTATGAACCCTTTATGGACAGCTAATTCAAGCAAAATAGTTTTTTGTCTTTCCCTGGATCTCTTGGCTTCTGGCCATGAAGATTTCAGGGACTCCTACACATCTTATCATCTAGGAATCCTACATGTTTCTGAGACTAAAAAACAAAAACAAAAGAAAACAAGCAAACAAAACCAACTAAGACTACAAGAGAAATCACATTCCTCTGAAATTCAAAGGAGTCCTTCAATTCAGGAGTACCCTGAAGTTTCTATTTGCACATTCTTTTAAAACATTCCTGGAAGGTACACTGAGGTGGAAAAGAGGTAGACCTGGATTTGGAAATTTGTGGCTTGCAAAGGTTTGTGTGTGTGTGTGTCTGTGTGTGTCTCTGTGTGTTTATCTGTGTGTGCCTCTGAATGTGCCTCTGTGTGTGTGTGTTATGTGTGTGCTTCTGTGTGTTTCAGGTTGGTAAGATATTGTTTTCAATGTTGAATGCTAAACCCAGTGATTTGAGTGTGCCAGGCTGCTCTCTACCATGGGTATGAATATTAACCCCCTTTCTTCTTGGCCACATTAGTTGGCTCCATGATAACTCAAGCTTTCCTGTTTGCTCAGCAGAAAGACTAATATGTACATATGTACATATGTCAGAGGGTGACTCTGAGGACTGAGTGAAGGGAAGCCGTGGAGTCTGGGATGCAATGGACTCCACACTGAGATTTGAGGTCACTTTGCTCTTGTCTGTTGGTGAAGAGGAGGGCAGTATTGGAAAGAATTCATTCCAGGGAGGGAGAAGCTGCCTCCCTGAATAAAGGAGGCTCAGAGAGGTAGAGTACAGCTAACAATTCTTGAAACCTGAGGAGAGCTTCCCTTTTCTGAGAAAGGAAGATGGGAAGGGAAGGAGAGGAGGGAGAGGAATGGAATTAGTGTGTAAAGTGATTAAATAAAAATTAAAAAAAATGTGTGAAGAGTTGGGATCTGCATTTTTTAAATTTTCATTAATGAATTATTTTTAAAAATATTTTTATTTTTATTAACTATAGTTTATTCACTTTGTATCCCCCTTGTAGCTCCCTCCCACCTCCCCTCCCAATCTTACCCTCCCTGCCTTTCCCTACCCATGCCCCTCCCCCAGTCCACTGATAAGGGAGGTCCTCCTCCCCTTCCCTCTGATCCTAGTCTATCTGGTCTCATCAGGAGTGGCTGCATTGTCTTCCTCTGTGGCCTGGTAAGGCTGCTCCCCCCTAAGGGGAGGTGATCAAAGAGCAGGCCAATCAGTTTCTGTCACAGACAGTCCCTGTCCCCATTGCTATGAACCCTCTGGGACACTGAACTGCCAAGGACCACCTCTGTGTAGGAGTTCCAGGCCATCTACATGAGTGGTCTTTGGCTGGAGTATCAGTCTCAAAAAGACCCCTGTGTCCAGAATTTTTGGATCTGTTGCTCCCCTTGTGGAGCTCCTGTCCTCTCCAGGTCCAATTAACTCCCACTTCTTTCATAAGATTACCTGTTCTTTACCCAAAGGTTGGCCATAAGTCTAAGCATCTGCTTTGACACCATGAAGAGTAGAACCTTTCAGAGACCCTCTGAGGTAGGCTCCTGTCCAGTCCCCTATTTTTCCCTCCTCCAATGTCCATCCTCATTGCTTTTCTGAAAGGGAATTGAACATCTTAGCTAGAGTCCTTCCTTCTTGATTAGCTTCCTTAGCTGTACAGATTTTAGTGTGTTTATCCTATATTATATGTCTAATATCCACTTATGAGTGAGTATATACCCTATGTATCTTTCTGCTTCTGGGATGACTCTCAGGATGATCTTTTCCAGTTCCCACCATTTATTTGCAAATTTCATGATTTCCTTGTTTTTAATCCCTGAATAATATTCCGTTGTATATATGCACCACAATTTCTGTTATCCATTCCTCAACTGAGGGGCCTCTGGGCTGTTTCCAGCTTCTGGCTCTTACAAATAAACCTGCTACAAAGATGGTTGAGCATATCTCCTTGTTGTTTACTTGAGCATCTTTTGGATATATGCCTAGGAGTGGGGTATAGCTGGATCTTGAGGAAGAGCTATTCCTAATTGTCTGAGAGAGTGCAAGATTGATTTCCAAAGTGGTTGTACAAGTTTACATTCCCACCAGCAGTGGAGAAGGGTTCCCCTTTCCCTGCATCCTCTCCAGCATGTGTTGTCACTTGACTTTTTGATGTTAGCCATTCTGAAGGGTGTAAGGTGAAATCTCAGGGTTGTTTTGATTTGCATTTCCCTGATGACTAAAGATCTTGAACATTTCTTTAAGTGTTTTTCTCCCATTCACCAGCCCTATAACTGACACAAGGCTAATATCCAGTATATATAAAGAACTCAAGAAGTTAAACAGCAATAGATGAAGTAATCCAGTTAAAAATGTGGTACAGAGTTAAACAGAGAATTCTCAGTAGAGGAATCTGCATTTTTAATCATAAGAAAATACATTTTAAAAAACAGTTATTAATAGGGTAGTCAATAAAATAATGAGTAATCTAACCAAAGTTTGTAAAACAATAACAGGAAAATATAAATCCAAATGAGAAATTCAAAATCAAAACACCCAAAATAACAACAACCACAACCAAGAAATCAAAACAAAACCCTAAAATTTACACAGGAAATGATGCTCGTCAGTCTTCTCTCAGTGAAGATTTAGCAAGACAGAGCCACAGCCTGTGGCTTGTCTTGAAAACATAGTGGCAAGGGAGACACAGGTTTTCGCAAGGGGTGTTGCTAGAAAAGAAATGGGAATGAGACCCAGAAGCAGACTGGCTGGCTCATTGGCTAGGTAAAATTAGGGCCTTTTCACACAAAGGAAACCCATTCTGAAGAAGACAATTCCTCCCAGGAATTAATTCTGTGTTTCCTGGGGCTAGGGTTCAGCAGGTTGCTCCTAAAGTAGCAGCTCCTTCTGCAGGAGACTCTCCTCATGGGCTGTGACCAGTTCCAGTTCAAGGTGCAGCTTTTCAGACCTGGGAGAGGAAGGCAGTTAGGACACAGGCCTGGTTGCAACACCCCATATCAGCCTTCAAGCTGCTATCTCCCACCAACTCAGTTGTGCTCCACAGTCAACACTGATCTCTTAACTAAAGTCATTGTTTGTCATTCAAGACATAAGGGTCACACAGTATCTGTGCCTACAAAATGTTTCAGCTATTAAATGTATGTCAGAATCAGATCTAGGAACTGTATGTTCTCTGTTCTCCTACAAAGACTAGCCCTTTCTCCTACAGTCCAGGAACATCATTATATATAAAATAACCTACCCAAATATGATCAAACTATAAGTTATTCATGATGACTCACTGATGGATCACATCATTAAAATAGATAGAAATACACCCTTGCAACCTGGGCCACTGAATAACATCATGAGGCTAGCTCATTTCTCCTGCTCAGGAGGCTCCTTGCACTCAAGTAATGTGCATGATGGAGCCTGGCATGCTGGAGCAGACTTTCGTGAGCTGTGTGCGTGCCAACAATGGTCCTGCACAGGCTCAGGCACCAAATTGAAAGCTGTGTTTTCCTAAGAACTAGAGCTGACAGAGTGCATCCTGGCTCTTTATGGGAGTGAGTTACAGAGGCCTCCTTGAAAGTCTGGTATTCCCTGCTTCAGAGACATCTGCCTGGCTTCTGGAAACTCCTTAACCTATTCTTTCTGAGAACCCTTCTCACAGAAATGGGTAAACAATGCAGAGATTAGGGCTAAAGGGGAGAATCTGATCATTATAGGAGATGCTCCTAAACAAAATTATAATTTCAGCCTGGTGTGGTATGCACACCTTGAGTTCCCATCACTTGGGAGGCAGATGTTAGCAGATCTTGTGACTTTAAACCCAGCCTGATAAGAATATTGTAAAGAGCTCAGGAGGGGTCGTAATGTTCTGGACATATAAGGTGGCAATCAAATTGTTTCCTTGACAGAAGGTCCTGTAAACTGGATCAGCACAACTTGAGGTGTTCTTTCTCAGGAGGAGCTCTTAACCTTGCTGAAGAGCAAAAGCCCATAAAAGACAGAGAATCCAGGAACAGGGTCTCCAAATGTCTTCAACTTCTTCTCCCAGCCTGGGCTCCTACCTCATCCGGAGATCCTCAAAGTGATGCTGCATCTTTATGGCTAAGACCTTTTCCTGGATGACCAGCTGAGTCTGTTTCCTCAAATACTGCAGGCGTTTCTCCAGTCTTTCCTGCTCCTGTTCATTACAAGATTGTGTTCTCAGTGGAGAGCTGCACACTGGCATGCACACATGGTCTTATAAGAGCAAGCACAGACAGAGGACCCAAGAGCTTGCTGGACAGCGACCAAGCCAGAACAGCCAGCTTTAAGGGGATTGAGAAACCCAGTTTCAAGGTAGAAACTGACATGAAAGAAACCCAATGGCCTCCTGTGGACAATGCACACATGCATGATGGTCCACAAAGCTCATGAGCTTCCTGCTAGAAGAACATGCAGTTTAGAGATAGCACAGAAGCTCATTCTCAATGGTCTCACAACTCTGAAATCATCCCTTTGGGAGCTAAATTAGCTGTTAAGAGCTTGCTCTGCTTGGCTAGACTATGTTGAGATGTTTAGCAACTTTTTCCCTCTGAATTCTCAAGACTCTGACTTCCACAATTTGTCAAAAGTCCTTCCCATGTTTCTTGTCTAGTCAGCTCCAGACTATAAACACTCCTGCAAAACCCAAAGAAAACAGGGCTGAGAAAGTATAAATCAGGCATGTATCAGTGTGAATTAAGAGGTGGCCTATTGGAAGAGACCCATTGCAGTGAGGAAGAATGGAACAGGCCACACAACATCGGCATTGATGACAAAAAGAAGCACTCATTTGGCAATAGCACTAGGCTCTTCCTTTGCAAGTTGCTTCACACCTGTGATGTCACATGACCATGCCATGCAAAATAGTCACAGGAACTGGAAGGCACCAATAATCTGTGTACATTACAGCCCAGCTATCAGAGAACATCTAATTGTCCTCACTCTGTGTTTTGGACTGCACCTTCAAGCAGAAGAATAGGGTATGCTTGTCAATAATAGAGTTTCTCACAAGAGGATAATTTCCCAGAATACGTATGCAATGACAGAGAAAAGAACAGTCATATGGCATGAGTGGGAAGATCTTGACAAGTATAGATTAGTAAGGAGGATGATGGGTGCGAGCTCAGGTGTGTGGATGAGTAGACAAAGAGTCCAGCGGGCAAATGGTTCCAGACCTTGTCCAGTTGAGGTGTCTGGAGGTCATTCATGTCATCCTCTTGCTCCTTACACATCTGCTGCATTTCTGCCAACTGGTGCCTTAACAGGACCCAATTTTCTTGCACTGTCTCATTGTCCTGCTTCATTATGTCCACCTTCTTCTGCAGTTGAGTCTGTTCCATCAGGAGCCGGCTGTGGAGGTTGCTGGAAACATCCTCTGAAGAATCAGCCTCTGCCAGCCTCCTCATGCTCCCCCTGTCAGTATGCTTTTGCCATCCCTACCTTCAGGTCCTATCAACCCGACCAAACCTAAGGTTTCCATGAGGACCTAGTGTAGAGCCCAACACAATCATGTCTGCTGCACCAAGAAGATCATAGAGAGAACAGCTAATTCACAAAAGAATAACAACTGCAAAAGTCCCCAACAATAATAGGCTTCTCTGTCCCTCAAAAAGAAATAGAAGTCTCCAGGTGTCCTTTATTGATGCTGGTAATCTGAAAACATCAAAAATATTAAATAAATGCCCTCAAGGTAGGAACGGAGAACAAGGCGGGGCACATTCTCTCTCTCTAACTGTTCCATGACACTCAGCTCTGTAAAACCCTGCCTGATTCCCAGATACCCAGGGCTGCCTGTCATGCAATGAATTGATTTCCCTCTAGAGTCTCCTGAGGTTCGAAAGAAAATCCAGAAAGAGGCTAACAGTCTCTTTCATACTTAGCAAATCTGAGTCCAAAAGGAACATGTAGGCTGATGTCTCCAAGGCAGAAGGGATAGAACCATTACTGGGGACTCCTCAGTCTAGAATAAAGGCAGAGACACCATCTCACAACTGTTGGGATCTATGACAGGCACTTACCGATAGAAGCCAATCTCCTTGTCAAGATCCTTGAGGTTCTGTGAGGCTTCAGTGTGCTCCTGCTCCAAGGTCTGCAGGTCCAACATCACCTGCTTGTGCTGAATCTTGAGTCTCTCATAGAAAGGATTTGACCTGTGGTAGGGCCTGGCCCCCAAATCAAAGAAGCCCATGAATACAGGACTCAAGGACCTTGTGAATTCAGGCTTTAACCTAAACTATCCATGCACAGAAGATACCACATTGTGGATCCTCTAGACTTGTTCATTCTGCTGCTTATACTACTTGTTATCCTGGCCCTAGGCCAGCAGAGGATATAGGAGTCCAGATGAAAGACACCCTGTCTGCATAAGCTCACTCAGCAAGAGTGGAGGGCTGTCTTCCCCATTACAGTCTAATGGGGTACATTGCACAAGTATTGGTCCACCAAAAATCTGTGATTTCATTTCTCCTGTTTTCAGAACAATGATTCTTGAACCTTGGTGATTCTTTCTACGGAGTTGGATATAATTCTGGGAATTGAGACCCAGCCTAAAGCAGCCTTAAAAACTGCCCAAGGGATCCTACTGTGCCTCCAATCTGACCTCATAAGTTAAGTACTGCTTAAACTGGCACACCCAGAACTCAGAACTGGCATCACATTGAGACTGAGACCTACTGGCCCTACCTCACACCACTGGCTCCAAGAGTCTCGAGTGATACACAAACATGCAAATGTTTACGTACACAAACAGGTAGACAGAGAGAAAGAAAGAGAGAGAATGAGAGAGAGAGAGAATGAGATAGAGAGTGGGATATATAGATAGATATATACAGAGAGACAAAGAAAAAGACAGAGAGAGAGAGAAAAAGAGAGAGAGAGGTGACAGAAATAGATAAAGACAGCCAGGGTGAAAATGAACAGTGGGATGCTGAAAAATTGCATCCCGTGTACTGTCTAAAGTTTATAAGGCACAAGGAGAGAGATAAACTTGCTGAGCTCCCATCCTTCCTGTCCTGCACTGAGACAAACCAAGAGGGAGCAGGTCCCGCCAATAGCTACCAGGAGCTTCCAGCATTAAGTCTCCTGCCAGGCAAGTAAATATCTCACCCCAAACCCACAGTAGCTATTGTCTCACACAAGCCTCCACCTAAGAAGACCTTTCCAAATGCATGCTGGGAACTCACTCTCCACTGCCTCAGTCCCTGTGCTGTGTGACTCAGAGAACAGGCTCAGGGTTTCATTTGGAAAAAGCATATGTGTTTTTTTTTTTTCTAGATAGCACTGTTGTCAAAGAGTAATTTCCTGCCTCTCCTCTGAGCAGCATTTAAGAACATGGCACCCAGGAGGTTTCCTTTAAAGGATTATATGAGGGTGACTTTGTAGAGACAAGACTGATACCATGGGGGTGGAAAAATGGATACCTATTGTCCAAAGATCCTTCTGTGAGGAGCATGAGGCGATCTTGCAGCTCATTTATATTCCTGGTCATCAGCTGCAGATGAGTGGTCAGCCTGTCAATTTCATTCTTTACCTGCTTCTTGGAGGGGAGTTTTGTGGGGGATGGTGTCTCCCCACTGGCCCCTGTAGGGAGAACAAAAGTGAACTTGCATAGTGAGAAGGCACAGAGGATGGACACAAATAGAGCATGCTTAGAACCCAGCGACTAGATTTTACAGATTGTGGTCTAAGACTGAGATGCCTGATCTCTGTATCTCAGCTCTGCCATCACTCTGTTAAGAAGTGGGTATCTAATCCGCCAGGTATTTTTTTCTTCTTCCCTACATGTGTTTCAGATGACTACAGAGATGGACTCTTTAGTCCTCTTCACAAACCCACAAGATGCAGACTGGCTTCTGAGCCCTCAAACCTGTGGTTTCAGAACCCAGGAGAGTAATAGCAGAGACCGCAAGGACTCAGGTGCTTTAGAGATACACAAAGCTCCTGCTTTGTCACTCTATGACCATGCCTGTGGATTAGACAATCAAGCAGTGGCAGAACATGATCAAGAGACTGAACGATTCTGCCCAGAGACACACCAAAACACCACAGAGCTGGCAGTAAAGATTCATTCTCTATTTGGTCCCCTGCCTCTGACATTTTGCAAGTAGTAGAGAAATGCCTGCCACCCACAACTACTGATTCAGAATCCTATGGGCACCAGTGTCAGGGAGAGGTTTTCAGTACATAAGGTCATAGCCAGAGGCACATTTCTGTCCCTGTGACTACTGTCAGATAGCCACAGCACCTAAACTAAATCTGTCAGAGTGAAGTGCAGTGATGTCCTGCCATATACTGGGAAATGTTACCCCTCCTTGACCCCTGATGGTCTCCTTTTGTCCTCATGTTAAACCACAAATTCCCAATAAGAGGAAAGCTAAGAACTGCCAATGAAACAGCTTTGGCATTGCCAGCTCCTGCCTTTGAGGACAGACAAAATTCTGGAATCCTTAACTTTCATGACCTGTGTTAAGCAGGAACATCCATTTATTTCCAAGAGGGTCCTGTTGCACTGCCTTATTTTTGTAGCTCCCACCTCAAGCCCATCTCCTCTGTCCAGGACTCACTGTGCCTTCCCCAGGACAAATGCTTTCTTGATATTTTAAAATGTGATGGAATGCCAGCTGCATTCTGCCTCTCTTTGCTTTTTCTACTGTCCACATCTTCTTTCCCAAAGATACTTCTCAGTCTGGCCCACATTACTGTTGAGGAGACTTATAGGCAACTGCCCTAAGAAGAGTTGGTGTTGCCACAACACTAGTGACATTACGGCGTTGCCAAGGGCTCTCCAGGATACAATAGAATGTAGAGAAAATGGACTGTTGATGTCACGGGGAACCCTGCTGATGTTCACTTTATGCTTATCGTTAGCTGAGAGGCCCTTTCCAGGAGACTCTCCTGGGACATTGCCATTGACCACCACCTCTTTCAGAGCTGCGGACAGCTCTAGCCATGATGAGAAACACATCAGCTTCTGCCATGTGAAGAACTGAGTTTTAACTTTCCAACCACGCCTAGGAATGTCTCATTCTTTCCTCAAAACCTCCTTTTTAGCAACATGAGAAATTAAACAGTAGTGAAATCTCACAACAGGATGAATGTGGCAGAGGAATGGTCTCCTGCCCTATGTGCACAAGTGCTTGAATGAACATCCAAGAAGAGCCTGCAGAGCTGGTTACAGTGTGGGATGTTGTTACAGGGCACAGTGACAGAACCCATGTGCCTGGCCTTTGAAAGATGCATCCAGATGCCTTAGCAGATGGTGAATGCAGCCTCAGGGTGCTGGCATCAGTGTGATGAACTCTTAGTAGAGAAAACTTATACAGTGGAGGTACCAAGAAAAAGGGTCTTCAGGTTGAGTGTGGTGTTCTCTCTCCATCGAAGATACCAAAGGCCTTTTTGTTACAGTATTTCTGTGACTTACATAGTGAGATATTGTCTCAAGATAGAAAAGAACTTACCAGGTGTGGGTAGGACTATATGTTATTCATAGCTCAGTTGGCAGAGTGACTGCCTAGCATTGAATGGGTTAAGGAATTCCAGGCAGATACCTCTGCTGCAGTGATTATCAAAACCACAACTGAAGTCTTCTGAAACACACTCCCATAGAGAGCCAGCATGCAGTTGCTAGCTCCATTCCTAAGGAAATCTGTTTCCCTCAGGCATACAACTCGGGATATGCTGCTCCTGCATGCCAGGCTCTATCTTGCATGATGCTTGGGTGCAAGGTGCCATCTGAGAGGGAGAACTGAGCTAGTTTCCCGATCTTGTTCAGGTGAGCTGGTAGCATGGCTACATTATGCCTATCTATAAAACGATGTGATCCATCAGTATCTCATCATGAATAACGTGGACATCGCTCAGATCCTGTTGACTATGGTATGTTATTTTTACAAAATGATGTCCAACAATATAGGAGAAAGCCGTGTTCTCTCTAGAAGAGCAGAGAACATACAGTAGTCAGATCAAGTTCTGACATGATTTAAGGACAAGGGGAACTCTAGACGCAGCTATTGTGTGACTCTTATTCCTTGGAGTGTAAACAGAGACTTAAGTCAAAAGACAAATTCAAGAATGGACTTTGAACTGAACTATTTTGCCAGAGGGACACATCAGGAGGCTCCTGGTGGGTGTCAGTCTCTATAAGACCTGGAGACACAATGCACATGAATAAGTTGACAGCAGTGACCACTAGCAATTCAGTTAACCTAGGAGTGCTTGCATGCTGTCTGTTTCATGGGGAAATGCAGCTCAGGGAACTGGAACCATTTACAATCAAGTTGATGAGAGAACAGAGAGAAACCTAATGGGCTGAGTTGGGGTGTGAGAGCAGAGGCAAACACCTGGCCAATCGTTTAACAATATGGTCATGAAGGAGTGTGCTCCTTGCTCTCAATAGAGACCCCTATCACAGGTCCTACTCCTGATAGCTACTCCATCAGAGGAGAATTTTCTTCACCTTGGGGACTGCAGTGTGCAGTACATGGACCTCTTGCTGTTCTACATGGTGCTGATATACACCATGGCCTCGATGAGAACAGCCACACTGTCACATTCCAGGGCATAGATGAAATGGCTCAGCATTTCATTGTTTACCTGTAAGGTACAAAAGCCTGCAGGACTGCTTGACAGTAGTTTTCAGCATCACATTGAATAGTTTCAGTAGTTTCATAGGTGCACATGCACACACACATGAAGGTCACAGAACAGTTTTGGGAAGGTTTGTTCTAACATGTGGGTCTCTTGAAGGAACTCAGTTCTGTAGGCTTGCAGCAAGTACTTTGACATGCTGAGTCATCTCTCAAGGCAATCACCTCAGTCAAGGTGTCTTATAAGCCACATATCTGTGTTTATGTTCTCTATATATGTATCTATACTTTATTGGTAAAACACATTCCTTGCCCACTAAGAAAGAAAGCTCGCCCTAGTGAAAATACATGTTCACTAGTGGAGACAATGGAGGGACCTGTGTTGATTTGATGTGTGGAGGATTTAAGGTGTCTATGGAAACACTCCTTTTGTTGACTTCGAGGAACTCTGTTAAAGGTCAGGTTCTTCTCTCTTCTTCTCTGGCTGGAAGCCCTTACAGTCAAGTGCCTATATATTAGGTGGAAAGGAATGAGGAGGCACCTACCTCAAGAATGGTGGGCAGCGCTGGTCAGCTACTGTATGAGGTTCCAATTGTCCACAGGATGTTTTATTTTAGTTTTGGGTTTTGTGCTGGAGATGGAACCAAAAGCCTTTTGAATGCTTGGAATGCGCGCCACTGCTGACCCTGCATGGACCTTGTTTCAGAAAAGAAAATCTTATATATTTAGGGCAGTGTCAAATACAAATTTGCTTATCTTATTACCTGAATGCTGGAGCCTACCTGCTTTCTCCAGCCATCTCTAGAGGGAACAACTCAATTTTTATCAGAGTAGAATATTCAAGTCATTTCTAATTTATTTTACATAATTATGTCTGTTTGAGTTTATGCCTGTCTGTGTGTACACATGCACACATCCATGGACACACACATGCCACGGTTCCATTGCTAAGTCAGAGGACTACTTGTAGGTTTTAACTCTCCTTTCTCTCAGGTCATCTGGCTTGGCAACACATACTTTTCTAAGCTGAGAAATCTCACCAGCCCCATCAACTACTTTCTAGGAAGAGGTTAGCTCTAAGATGACATTATTTCCTTACCCTTAAGTATTGACTTAAAATACAGTTAGCAAGACCTTCAATATGCCAGTGCACATAAAAATAAATAAATCTTAAAAATATATTATGTATAAAAATGCCTGTGTCATCATCTTACACATCTTTATCTCAACACTGGGACACAGTTTCCTTTGAGAGGCAGTCCAAACTGGTCTACAGAGTGATTTTCAGGCAGTCCACAGCTATAGAAAGAAATCTGTAATCAAAACATCAAATAAGAATAAGAATATAATAAGAATAAAAATAAGAAGAGGGGAGTGGTGGTAGGTAAAAGACTTTCATCTAGTGTTCAGGAGTCAAAAAGCAAGGTGGATTTCTGAGTTCGAGGCCAGCCTGGTAGACATAGTTAATTCTAGGACAGCCAGATATATACAAAGAAATCCTGTCTTGAAAAAAATTAGTAATTAAAATTAAAAATGAAAGAAATGGTAGTAACAATAATGAGGAAGAAGAAAAGAAGACAAAAAGCAGAAGGGGAAGAGGAAGAAGCAGAATCAGAATCAGAAGAAGCAGAAGAAGTGGGAGAAGCAGAAGAAAACACAGAAGCAGAAGCAGAAGCAGAAGGAGAGGGATCAGGTGCAGGAGAAGGAGCAGAAGAAAAAGAAAAAGAAGATAGAAGAAAAAAGAAGGAGGAGGAGGACCAGGAGTAAGGAGCAAGAGCAGGAACAGCTACAGGAGGAGGAGAATGAGCAGGAGAAGGAGAGGGAAAGTGAAATTCTTGTATAAATATTTTTTAGAATTATCATACCAAATCAGCCATGTCCCCAGCCTCTAAAACTCTGTTTGACAACAAAAGATATATGTCCTTCCATCATCTTACCCACCTTCACCTAGGCAGAGAGGAAATACAGGATATATCATATCTGGGCACCATGGGTCACCACTGATAATCTATTGTTCTTGGTATATACCTCTGTAAGTAGGGACAAAACTACCCAGTGAACAGAGAGCAACAGGCAAAATGGTGGTTCAGGGAGGAAATGGAGCAGAGTTGTGGGAAGATGAGCAGATCTGACCAGAATAGAGATTTCTGCTTCTCATAGTCAGTAGTTTGATGGTTTTGGAGAAAACATTTCTGACCTCTTTGAGTCTCGGTTTCATCTGTAAGAAATAACAAAACTTACCAGCATCATAATGGTTAGGAAAGGAATAAATAAGAGAGAAGCTGAAAATCAGAAAAGGCTCATTCCATTTCTGGTAACTTCTACTATTGTTCGTATGTTTTCTTGTCATTGTTATACTGTTATATTGATGGGCTGTGGTTACAGGTGAAGCTTATGTCACTTGAGTTTGGTTACAAAGAGTCTTACATGAGCAAGCTGAGTGCAGCCATGCTTTCAGTAGCTTAGAGCCTTAGATAATCTTTGTAAAACGGATTTCAGGTTTCCTTACACTACCCTCTGAATATATACCTGGCCTGGATGTGTTTCCATCCAGCCTAATTCTCTGATGCAGTGCTTGTATATCAAAGAGTTTTTAGGTTGGGACACTGTGGGACTGGCCAGAATGAAAATCCAGACTTACAAAATCAAAGATTAGCAAGAGTGGCACTGAAAATCAGGCTCTAAAAATATCCCTAGCATGACTTATGTTGCAGTCCTAAAATATCACCTACTTTGATGACAGAGAGAGAGTGAAAAGGAGAGTAGCAGGAGATCACAGTTTACCAAGATACTGTAGCACACTTTAAAAGTTTTGCCCATATGTGTTTTCCAACATGTAATCCCAGCACTCAAGAGGTGGAAGCTGAGAGAGCAAGAAAAAAAAGCAAGCTTGACCTTCATGAGATCTTGTTTCATAAAAGCAACAAAGACATGGTAGGAAAGAAGAGATGGAGGAAGGGAGAAAAGGTTTTACATGTAGCAAAATATTTCCCTCACATATATGAGTCCCTAGGTTCAAACTCACACCATCAAATAGGAGGTGTTTAGACACACACACACAAACAAACAAACAAAATAAAAACAAAACAAGAATAAAAAACAATTAACCGAACAACGCAAACCAACCCAAACCAAAAGAAACCAAACCAAAACCAAAATCCCAGAAATCTAACCACAGAAGAAAAAGCATAGGCATCGAACCTTGAAAACCAGGAGATGAAGAAGTGACTCATTGAGTAAAGGCATTTGTTGCCAAGTTTGACAGCCTGAGTTTGACCACTGGAATGGACATGGTCAGAAGAGCCAACCAACTTCTGCAAGTTGTCTTCTGGCCCCCACACAAGCTATACCACAAGCATGTACACCTACATATATACATACACAAAGAAATAAATATACTAAATCTTTGGAAACTAGGCAACTTTGAATACTTTACTGTCTAACGACATACACATTCATGACCAAATGATGTAGAAAAGTCAAGGCTCCCTGAAGATTCCCATAGAGGATGGATGAGAAAAGGAAGGCAAACGGCATGCTGCTAGGGAAGGGACCACAGAGTACTCTGGATATTCTGGAAGGTTTATTGGTCACAGTGGAAAAGGAAGACATGTCCATATATTTGACAGTGTACCCACCATCTTTGATGTTTTCTAAATGGACAGATGCTGCAGTGAAGAAGCATGGACACTGCTGTGACAGTACAGGGGAGACAATGCCTTTTCCTTCCTTTCCCGCTGGCTGTGGCACATTCCACTACAGTTTACCACTCATGCTCTTCTTCTTGGAATACTGTTAGCTGTTCACAACTCTGTCTTCCTTTGCCCTTCATTTGTTCATTTAGCTGACAATTATGGAATGTTCGTAAATTGTCAGCATGAAGAAAGGGATGCCACTGAAAAGAACATAGAATAAAGAGGAACCACCAGCACTGGGGGTATGGTGACATGCCTCTGATCCCCAGAAGTAGGAAAATAGAAGCAGATGGATCAGGAGTCTGAGTACATTCTGAGGTACATGAGACCCTATCATAAACATTAATAAAAACAAAAATAAAGTAAAGCCTGCCTTCGCTTTGATGGAAAGGTTGACAAAGCTATCTGTATAAATATGACCTGTGTTGGCCCTTTGTGTTCTCAGGACCTATCACCCACAAGGGACAGCATTAGGGGAGCTGAAAGCTTGGTCTGTCTGACAACCCAGCCTAGATTTCTCAGAGCAGGCAGACTCCTCTCTTGACCCTGAGCACAGCCAAGAGCATGGAGACAACTGCTTGGGCCTGGGGATATGAAAGTCTCAGGTATCAGTCAGGGAAGACTCCCCCAGCTTAAATGCAAGCACAGTCACAAAAGTATTTGGCTCTTCTTGGAGGGGACTTCATGGCGTCCTGGCACACTGGAGCCTTACTGATAAGGGTCTCCATGGTGTACAAGCAGTTTTAGTGTTCCAGAGGTCCTGACCTGAGTGTCTGTGCCAAAGCCCAGGAACCTGGAAGTGAACATGCCCCTCTAGTGTCTCATACATAGTCTAGGGATATATCTGTTCTGTGTTGAAAAAAGGAACTTTAGACAGCAAAGTTTCTTGTGAACACAAATGAGTACTGAAAAAGCCAGGGGGTTAAACACAGAGACAACCCTCAGAGAAAGGAGATGTTTATTAGTCTCCCTCCAGAAATGGTAGGAGAGGGGTTGGTTTAATGTCTGATGAGCAGTTGCAATTTGTAGAGACTAGTATTGCCCACATCACCCATAAATGATGATTGTTTTCCTGTATGTTTCTCACCTGAATGTGGAGAACTGCTTCCAAGTTTATTAAATCCATCCTTATGAGAGATGTCATTTGCAGTTTACAATAACCTTATTCACTATGTTCTTTTAGGGCCTGATCAATCTGAGTTCCAAATGGCATTAGGCTTACCTCAGTCATTCTCCCCAGACCTTATATCTTGAGCCCTGTTTCTGTATCAACAAAACCCATCTTTCTGGGAGATTCCATATATACTTTGTCAGAGTAGAGTATTCAATTTCTTTCTAACTTATTTTACATTATTATTTCTGTGTTTATGCCTGTGTGTGTGCACACATGCACACATATGTGGACACACACATGCACACATATGTGGACACACACATGCACACATATGTGGACACACACATGCACACATATGTGGACACACACATGCACACATATGTGGACCCACACATGCCCAGGCTCCAGTGCAAAGTCATAAGACTACTTGTAGGGTTTGGCTCTCTCCTGTCTCTCAGGTCACCTGGCGTAGCAACACATAGTTTTCCAAGATGAGAAATCTCACCAGCCTCATCAACTACTTCCTAGAAGAAGGTCAGCTCCAAGGTGACTTGATTTCTTTTCCATACAGTACTGATTGAAATATAATTGTCAAGACCTTCAACATGCCAGTGCACATAAAATTTAATAAATCTTAAATATATAATATGTATTTACAATCCTGTGTCATCATCTTACAGACTTTTATCCCAACATTGGGAGGCAGATTCCTGTGAGATGCAGGGCAGCCTGGTCTTCAGAGTGATATTCAGGGCATCCAGAGCTACACAGAGAAACCCTGTCTCAAGTTACCAAACAAGAATAAGAATAAGAGTGTAATCAGAATCAGAATAAGAGCTGGGGAGTTGTGGTACTAGAAGTTAATCCAGTACTCAGGAGGCAGAAGCAGCGTAATCTCTTAGTTCAAGGCCAACCGGCAATACATAGTTAATTCTATGAAAGCCTTCACTACACAAAGAAATCATGTTTTAAAAAATAAAAATATTAAAAATAAAAATTAAAAAATTAAAGAAATGAGAGTAATAACAATCATGATGAAGAAGATGAAGAAGAAATAGAAATATAAAAGAGGCATAGGAAGAAACAGATGCAGAAGCAGTATGTTCAGAAGAAGCAGAAAAACAGAAACAAAAGAAGCAGAAGAATTAGAACCATTCTGAGAAATTGGCTCAGTGGGTGCCAGAGGCCTCGTGACCTTGAACTTTTACACAAAAAGTCCTATTACAATTGTGCCAGAGATGGTGCTTCAGAGAGATAGGCCCAGACAAACAAGCTGTATCTACTCCTTCCTTCCTCCTGCTGTTTCTGCCTAAAAGCCAATAGTCCCAGATAAACAGGCTGTACCTACTACTTCCTTCCTACCCCCTTTTCTGCTTAAAAGCCAAGTTGGCTTTTAGTCTTAGCTCTCAACAGAAGAACCAGAGTAAAATGCCACTTCTAGTATATACCAGTATGGGTGATTTATATAAGGGTCTCCAAATAATCACTTAAGCTTACTGGAGATTCAAGCAGGAAATGTACCCATGGAGACACCATGGGAAAAATCACTGGAAATCATTACCAGGCAGAGGGGTTTAGAAAGCAAGGTGCTAAACACAGAAGAGAACCCTGCGTTCTCTACACTGACAGAAAAAAGAAGGCAAAGGGACCAAGTGAAAAACCCCAGTTTAGAGAGGCAGGAGAGTTCCTGGTTTCTACCAGCACCACTTACTACAATGTGATACAAAGATGCTAGGAAAAACATAGATGAGGTCAGAGGGAAGAACACTGCATGCGTGGCAGTGGTGGTCCCCAAGGAAAAGAGGAGGGTTCATCCTAAGTGTTTTCTCTTGCATTTGGATTTATTTCACTACAATGTTATCTATGAACTGTTCTATACACTTGTAACACTTGACATTTAATAAAAAAATCAAGCATATACTCTTTACCCCTTGATAATCATTACTCTGTCTTTGTGAAACTGTTATAAACAAAGAAGCATGTGATTACTAGAAAAAAAAGGAGGGTGAAGAAATGGTAAACATCCCTAATCATCATGAGAATGCAAATCAAAACAATTCTGATATTATACCCATTAAAATGACTAACATCAATAACTCAAATGACAGCAAATTCTTGCTAGGATATGAAGAAAGGGGTAGACTTCTCTATTGGTGGTTGGAGTGTAAACATTTATAACCACTTTGGAAATCAATATCACTTTCTCAGAAAACTGAGAATAGCTTTAACTCAAGATTCAATGATTCCACTTCTGGGTATATGCCCCAAAGATATGCTACCATACAACAAGGACATTTACTCAACTCTGTTTATAGCAGCTTCATTCATAATAGGCAGAAACTAGAAAGAACTCAAATGTCCATATTCTGCAAAATGCATTAAATAACTGTGGTATATTTACACAGTGGAATGTTATTCAGCTGTTGGAAATAGGACACCATAAATTTGCAGGCAAATGGTTGGAATTAGGAAAGATCGTCCTGAATGAAGTAACACAGATCCAGAAAGTACGTATGTACAACACAGATGGTATGTACTCAATTATATGTGGATTATAGCCATATAATACAGGATAACCCTACTACAAATTACAGACCAAAAGAGATAAGTAACAAGGAGCATCAGGATTTTATCTGAAGTTTCACAGACAACATCTGTCCCCCAAGGGGCTCTCACTGCTTGGTAATTCATTGAACACTATTTAAGATACTAAGAGATGATTCCTGAAGAATTAACTCCCTCAGCTGGTGTAATGTACATAGTCTGAGCTTGCGGACTGGGGAAGAAGCCTACAGCAGGTAGATTCTATAAAATGTTGACCATCCTTTGATTCTTTCAGTCAACAAATGCATGTATGCTTATTAGGGACCCAAAGAAACACATTGGGGAGATTCTGCTGTACAAACAGGTCAAAGATAATGTTGAGATGTTCTCTGCAAATCCTTTCTCAGAACTAGGTGTGAACTGAAGATTCTTCTTTGATCTCTTAATGGAGAGACCAATGACTAGCAGGAGAAAAGAAGACTGTTGTCACATCTGTAGCAGATGATCTGCAGCTATGCTTCTGCATGTCATGGAGTCAGTCTGCCCCAACAATGCACTGGAGAGAGAATCATATATGCTATTGGGTGTGGTCTCTCAGCATAAAGTCTTTCATGACATTTCCCAGAACATGTGGAGGGTGATTCTAAAGACTCTGGAGAACTCAGTCAGCTTGACAAAGAAAGACCCAAGGGCAGATGCATAAATCTCACTCAGAGAGAGAGATATAGGATAGACAGTGAAAAATGTTAAAGAGAGGGAACAGGGTAAAAGAAGTCTTGACAGAAATGAGAATAGTGATCAGACCTGGGGAGAACATAGGCAGGAGGGCAAAGGGCTTGCAGAGAGAAGAGAAACCGTGAGCAGGGGCATCGCTCTGTAAAGTTGGAGACCTACATAGAGTTGGATCCTGGGAGGATAAGGGGTTGTCTCTAGCTGAGACTCCAGGTCGCAGGGGTCTTGTAGGTTGAACAGGCCACTATCTAACTAGAGAGGACTCCTAGTGGAGGGATGGGAACACCAAGCCTCCCACAAAAACTTCCACTCAAAAACTTTGACTCCAAAATAACGATGCTTAAAAGATATGCAGGGTCAAAAATAGACCATCAGTTGAGGGAATGTCCAACCAATGCCCAGGCCAACCTGAAACCCACCCCATAAGAAAGTTGACCCCTGACACTATCAATGATAGATAATCTGCTATGCTGGCAGATGTGAGCCCAGCATAGCTGTTCTGAGAGGCTCCAACCAGCAGCAGAAAGAAACAGATGCTGAAACTCATATCCAAACACTGGGTGGAGCACAGGGAGTCTCTTGTTAGAGTTGGGGGAAGGATAAAAGACCCAGGGGGCTTAGGGGCTTGACAAGAAGACCAACAGAACCTACTAATCAGTGCTTCAGAAACTAAAGCACCAACAATGACAGTGCCTGAATTGGATCTAGGTCTACTAGCTGATGGGCAGATAGGACTTTATGTGGGCCATCTAGTAAGGAATGCTTGGGTTGACATGAACTCTGTTGCCTGCTTTTCAATCACTTCCCCCTGGCAGGTCTCCTTAACCAGATCACAGGGGAAGAAGATGTACTCAGTCCTGATGGGACTTGATGTGCTGTAGTGGCCTTGTGGGCAGGGCTCTCATTTTCTGTGGTGCAGTGAGAGGGATTTGGGAAAGAGGGAGGGAGGTTGGATCTGGGAGCAGAAGATGGAGGGGGCTATGATCAGGATGTAAAGTGAATAAATAAGTCAATTAAATAAATAAATAGTCCTAAAGTTCAATAGCTTTGTCAGGTGTTGCTGCATCACTTGACCATTAGCTGAAAGGCATGTGTGTAGGAGGTGGCTGTTCTAAAATTATCCACAAGCAAACTAGTACCCTACATAGATTCACTGTGCCATAGAGCATGATGAGATCAAGCTGAGTGTAAATGAAAGATACATGGGAGGCTCTTGTGGATCAGGTGAGTACCACAACTACACACTAACAGCAAACATCATTTGCAGGGAGCATGGTCTGAGCTTGCTGCTACTGTTGTGCCTGCAGCCAATGAGCTTCAGGTATGACCCTCATGTGACCTAACTTCTTTTTGAGGATGTGGGGGGTAACAAACAATAAGAACATTACAAATTATTAAGCATATAGCCCTAATTCCAGCGGAAATAATCATACTATACTATAAACTTTATCTTACCCCCCTAAATGACTGAAAATGTGTAATTTTGAGGAGATGAATGGTGCTAAGGAAGCATGTCTGAAGAAAAGGACACCTCCTGTTAGCTTTGCAGGAGTGTGTCATAAAAAAAGGAGCATGGGGTCACTGTGTAGAAATGTAGATGCCCACACACATCTGAGTATTGCATGTATTGCTATCTGTGGGTGGCAGGGCAGGATTTATGCAGGTCTTGAGATGTTTCCATGATTAAGTTAAACCAAAAGCCACAGAGAGGATTAAGGTTTCCTAGTTCTACCTTTAAAAAATTCCCTGGTTTTGGAAGGATGACGAAATTTGGGATTTTCAGAAGCATAACCTTGAAAATAGTAACAAAGAACCCCACTTAAAAAGAGCTGAGAAATCAGCTGTTCACATTATGGGATTTTAAAAATATGTAACTTCTGGCTTTTCCAATTACTTCCCCCAGTACCTTTTCTCTGTTTTTTAAATATTTAATATTTTATCAGTAGTATGCTATGAGGTATTTATTTTCTGTTGATGTATGTTTGTATACTCTGTGCTTCTTTCATCTCTTTGGATATGTCTTGCCTTAGTATAGATTATGTGTAATGTATTCCTACTAAGTATATCACTAAATTTTAATATGGAGTTAGCCTGACTTTAGGCCAACATATAAAAAGGTCACATACAAGATCTCAGTCTTTAACAGAAATACAATATTTATGTTAAAATTTCAGTAAGAGTTTAATTTTTATTAATTTTATTAGTACAGCAAGAATTAAAAAAATCCCTTTATACTTCTTAAAAATAGTTGTCTACTATGTAACATACTTTATGATGGATACTGATTCTACTTTATAGCCCTCCCCAATTCTGGCATAAAAGATCTCATTTTCTGTACCTAGGTTCACCTGCTCCAGGCCAAATTATTCTTAAATAATCATAGTCAGTTCTTAGAAGTTCATTTTCTTAGAAAATAACATAATATATGATCCTTTTCTCCACCCTTGCCCTCCACAACATTCTTCTGAATCAGCATCCGTTGCTGCCATGTGGATTATTCTGTAGAGCCGAGGTCTGCTAACATAAAAATGTCTCTGCACTCCCAAATTCTCATTCACTGTGATTCCCTCCTTCCACTCTCAGCTTACTTTTTCGTGTCTGTCCAAAGGCAAAATGGTGGAGTTTGGCTACTAAATTCTCCTGTATTGTAATTTCATGTTTTCCTTACAGGTGGGCTGTCGAGGTGGGGCTTAGAAGCCTTCAAAGGAAGCAGTTTTTACAATTCTTGTAAGTGTGCTAAGGTGTGGTAGGTGTTCAGATAGAAAGCTTACCACCTCAAACATTTTAAGGTGGGGGCCTGGGAGAGGTAGAAAGGAAGAACCTATGGGTTTGTGATCAAAACATCTTATGTACAATGTGTGAAATTTTTAAATGATAAATTTAAAAATCAGTAAATTGGTAAGTGTGCAAAAATATTAATAAGTGCATTCATATTATGTAACCATCCATCTCTAAAACACTTCATTCTGTGAAAATGAAACTTTGTAGTTTTCAAACAACCCATTGTCATTCAATTTTTAGCTCTTGTCATGCATAAGAATAAATTTCATTTCTGATGTTTACTCTGTTTCCATTTAGGATAGTTCTGTGAAAAGTTCTGATGATGTGACTTATAAACTGGAAGAGAAGGAGAAGAGATACATGACTTCAGACAATATCAGGCCTTGGATTTGTTCCTTGCGTCTGCATCTGAGGAAGCACACACAGGTTGATTCTGTGCTGATGAGCTTCTTCCTCTGTGGAGAGTGGGTGCCAGCCTGGCCCATGCTCTAATTAGTGTGGAAAGCATCCTTCTGGCTCAAATGCCACTAGAGCACAGCGTCAGCACATGCCTCATGGTTGTCTGAGTCAATAAGGCATCAATATCAGATCATTGTATAGGGATTCAGTTGTTTACGTTGTGGAGATTGTTCTGTCTAGAATTCATACTTTCTACTTTTCAATGGTTCTGAAATATCAATAGAATTTGTGTGTAGGTTACAGAGTGAAAATAACTTCTATGGAAAGATGACAATCTGAAAATATTTTTATTTTATGGCTGTTCAAATAATGACTCTGCTCCCCAAACCAGCTCTTTCTTATTGGTATTTCCTTTCTATCTTGCATATGTCAGTCTCTGCCTTACAGGCTGGAAAGCGTTCTGATAGAGAGAATTCTCCATCATGAGTTGACTTCTTACAGCTTTCTGTGAATTTAACCTGAAGTACTTTCATGGGATTTCTGTGGATTGCAGGTTGACCCACAATAGATGCATGGACATATAAAGGCCTATGTTCAAGGGTCCAGCTTCAGTCTCAAGTAAAAGAGCCTTGAGATGCTCTCCTGTGGCTGATGTAGGCCATAAGAGCTATGCTTAAATGTAAAGGTTGGAAAGAAGGATACCTGCATCATTAACAAAATCAGAGAGGCTCAGGATAACATCCATCCTCAGTTCAGTTTCCGTACACCAGGGGGCGCAGTCTCCTAACAAGGCTCATTTCTGTGAAATTTACAACTAAACCAACTCATAGTTTCTCTGAGTTAACACTTCCTCTTGCTAAACATCAAGACCGTTTTCTAGATGACAGTAAAGATGGACTTTTCTCCAGGCTTCGTGGCTGTGGTACTTCTCATATTCGGTAAGTAAAGTGACTTTAAACAGCAAAGTCTTTAGCTGGAAGTTACTTAAGAACATTATCCTCAAGGTGACACTGAACTCTCTCTCCCTTATCTCCTTTCCTTGCACTCTAGGAAGGACCCATGGAGACTCCGTGACTCAAACAGGAGGCCAAGTGACCATCTCAGAAGGCGAGTTCCTGACAATAAATTGCACGTATTCAGCCACAAGCATAACATACCCTGCTCTTTTCTGGTACGTTCAACATCCTGGGGAAGGCCCCCAGCTCCTCCTGAAAGTCATCACAGCTGGCGAGAAAGGAAGCAGCAGAGGATTTGAAGCCACTTATGAGAAAGGAACCACCTCCTTCCACTTGCAGAAAGCCTCGGTGCAAGAGTCAGACTCGGCTGTGTACTACTGTGCTCTGGGTGACACAGTGGCAGACGTTGCAGGGGGAGCTGAGCACAAACCCAGAGGCAACAGGTGGCCTGGCTGCTGCGCACCTGCCTCTGAAATCACTGACTTCAGCCCAGCCTTCCCTGTGAGGCCTTACATGTCTCTGCTGGTGAAAATCACATAAATGTGCTCATTAACTTCACAAATCTTTAGAAGAATGAGGAAGGCTCCGGGGTCATGGCTGTAACTCATTTAAACCATCTTCTCGCTGTACTGGGGATCAAACCAAGAGTCCGGCACATGCAAGGCAAGGGGTCTATCACTGAGCCCCATTTTAAACGCTATCTATCTTCAGGTAATCAAATGTGGTGGAGAAAGTGACGTGTACAAATGTGATCTAACAGACTCTGGAAGAAAAGTGAAAGAAAATGGCAATCATTCCCTAACCAAGATCTGTGGAATTTTGTCTCTCATATATACATCGCAACTGCGATTTCCCCTCCTTCCACTGGTCTCTGCCCCCCACTTCCCCTCTCTCCCAGAACCATCAGCACTCTGCCTCCCTGCAGAAAATGACAGGCTCCCAGGGACACCAACCAAACATGATAAAACAACTAATAATAAGACCAGAAATTTATCATCACATCAAAGCTGGTCAAGGCAACCCAGTAGAAAGAAAATGGTCCTATAAGTAGTCAAAAGAGTGAGGGGC
>CM053745.1:9688406-9707734 GCA_028658305.1 Pachyuromys duprasi | reverse complement strand
GACAACGCATGTTGGAGAGGCTGTGGAGAAAGAGGAACCCTTCTCCATTGCTGGTGGGAGTGCAAACTTGTACAACCACTCTGGAAATCAATTTGGCGCTTTCTTAGACAAATAGGAATAATGATTCCTCAAGACCCAGCTATACCACTCTTAGGCATATATCCAAAAGAAGTTTAAGTACACAACAAGGACATTTGCTCAACCATGTTCGTGGGTGCTTTATTTATAATAGCCAGAACCTGGAAACAACCCAGATGTCCCTCAGTTGAGGAATGGATACAGAAATTGTGGTACTTTTACACAATGAAATACTACTCAGCAATTAAAAAGGAGGAAATCATGAAATTCACAGGCAAATGGTGGGACCTGGAAACGATCATACTGAGTGAGGTATCCCAAAAGCAGAAAGAAACATATGGTATATACTCACTTATATAAACCTATAGGATAGGAAGGTCAACCTGAAATCTACACACCTAGAGAGGATATACAAGAAGGAGGACCCAGACTTGCACAAAACCAAGTTCCATAAGAAGAGAAGAAAAGAGAAGGGAAAGGAAAAGAACAGAAAGATCTTTTGTAAGATGCTTGATGGGTTTGTTTTCTTATTTCATGTGGATAAGCACTTTTCTCTGCGAATGGGAAATTATTTTTTATATCAATTCATTGTATCATCAGGCCCATTGTTTGGTCTTATATATGTGTTAAAATACTAACATTTTCTTGCTTTCTATATTCAAATAGCAGACATTAAATGCTCTGAATACAATTTTGCACAGCCCACCAATAACCAGAGGGAAGTAACAACAGCTTTGCAAAGAGACAAAGTTAAAATTATAAAGAAAGTGTCAGAACAAAGAGATAATTTTAACTGCATCTATGAATTATTGGTGTGCAGTCTTATGGTGAAAGTTTAACTTGGCATCATTATGCAGATTCACTCTTTATATAATTATCCATTTTGCAAAGCCATTATGGAAAGCCCCAGAAGCTCCACATCCAGGCTACCCCAGCACAGAGCTGCAGCCACCGCCTGCAATCTGAAGATCCAGTGTTGTTGAATTATCATCGCATAAATTGCTAGTTTTACTGATTTTTGTCTTTCTAACATCAGAGAGCAAAGTGCAGTGTCAGGACTACAAAACTGCAGCTTGCCAGGAACTTGCCAGGCTCTGTGGAGTGGGGCATGCATTTTGCTAGGACTCCTTGTCACTAAGGAAAAACAACAGTGGATTCCAAACACTAATAGTGACTAACACTTCTGGTTTGGACCTGTGGTTACTTGACCTCATCTCACAGTTATTTTAAACAATAAATTTCCACAGTGTTTTAGGAATAACAAAAAAAAAACTGGCATTCAGAGGGTAAATATCAACATGCCAAGTAAACAAAAGCTGTATACATGGCACAGCAAGTCTTGTATCTGAAAGAATAGATTTCTGACCAAAGCCATTCAGAGAAATGAAGAGAACAACTACATAGCAATAGAGAGTAGACCTTGGAAATGTTAGTGCACGGCACTATAGTGCTCCAAGTTCAACAAAATAAACACTAAATTACATAAAATGTCACATGGACCCCTAATCAGTAAGGACCTGAGAGTACATTGCCTCACTGTGATTTTGACAAAGGCTCCTACAAAAAAAAATAATAATAAATTAAAAAATTAAAAAAAAACAGCAGCAAAGGAATCTTCAGAGCTAAGGGCTTCTGTAAGTTCACCTCTCTGATTTTGGAAGGAAAATTCCAGGCAGGCAAGGCAAGGCTTGGGAAGTACTTTCTTTAGAGAACTCACTAAACAAACAAACAAAAACCAAAATCTGTTAACAAATGTAAAAATTCATATTCTCTACTCTGAGAAACAAAAGCCTGATGCTTCGTTAGAAGCAAGAAAAGTCAGCAAGGGAAACAAATTTTAAGGAAAAATAAATACAAATCACTATCATCCTATGAACTTTTTTGCAATTGTCCTTCTTAAAGGATACTCAGTTGGAATCCATGGCATCTGCCTGCTGTCTTATGGGTCTATGCATGTGAGATAGAGGATTGCCAGTTTGAATTCACTCAATATAACACCTACATTCTGCCTATAACAAAACAACAAAACTTCTACACTGGGAAGTTCACTGTTACCCTAAAAAATGCAATGAAGAAAAAGCACAAATGAAGCCCATACAGAAGAAAAGAAAGGTTTTACTGAGAAAAAGAGAGTTGACTTGCTTTTAGTTACTGTTAACATATATGGAAGACTGTATCTTTCACAACCTAACTCAGACATGTTTACTTTGTATGACGGCTCTTACTTCTCATTTTTGGTGTTCAGGATTGAGAGGCTATTGATTAATTCAATAGTGTCTCTCAGTTTAATGTCAGCCAGAATGAAGCACAAGAGCAGTGCCTAATGTGTAGGGGTTTTTCTTCTGCTTTGTTCTTTGTTTCTTTGTTTTTGATGAGGAGCAGTAGCTCAGATCAGGGTGGCCAGATGGCTCAGTACTGGTGAGATTACTGGTTGCATCTGACCTAAGAGAATGAGAAAAGGATGCCAAGCCTAAATCCACATTGCCCAAGGAGCAACAGACTAAAAAAGTCATTAACTCGGCTGTTAACAGTGCTGACTGTCTCAGAAAGTCTCTCTGCAGTCCTGTGCTGTGATGTATAAGGATCCAGAGGGAAAGATTTTCCCAGAAGCACACAGGGCACATTTCCCCATCAGCACCTGTATCCCTTGTTTTACCCTGTCTGCCCCTAGTGCTGTCCCATCAAATCCCAGCAAGGTGATGCACTACATTTCCTGTAAGTCTTTATTCACGTGCACCTGGGAAGACTTGGTCTAAATCTTTCCGTTTTCCTTCCTTGAAAATCAGGCCCTAGCATACACATTTCCAAATGTGGAAATGGAAAGCAGTTGGATTAAAAATTATTATATATTAAAGTCTTTTGTTGGTTAAAAAAACAGAATCCAAATTAACTTCTAAAAGAGTTAGAGGGAGGGATGTGGGTGGATGGGAAAGCATAAGCAGACCCCCGGGGTGGAAGCTTCTAGTTCCTAGAAGACACTCATAGAGAAGTGGCTGGAAGGTAAGGATGTGGTGTCTAAACAGATGGACATAGGAAGAGGAGGAGCAAGAGGGCTACCAAAGACTCAGCTCAGAACCAGTTTACTAAACTCTCAGCCTTTGGGCATCTCCCATTCCCAAGGGATCAAGCTTTACTTTCTCCTTCTCTGAGATGCATCTGTCTGTCCCTGACATCCAGCCCTCTGTCTGTCCAGGGAATGGACTCTGAGAACCTAGATGACCATCAGCATTGCTGCTGCACCCCCTTCCCTGTGTCCTTCCTCCTGGCTCCCTGACTCCCCCTTTGAGCCCTTTCGGGTTTGTGTCACCTGTATTTTATTACTCTTATTGTTTTCTTCTTCTTTTCCTTTTTATTTTTATTTTCCTGCATTTCCTGAAGATTTTTTTTCTCACTCATTGTCTTTTTATATTTCCATGGAGAATGACATTCCTCTCCTTCAGTATGTATATATAAGCATTAAAATCTGGGACCTGCATATGAGAGAAAACATGAAATATTTGCATTTTGAGACTGAAAACTATAAAAAGGAAAATAAAATGAAATGAAAACAAAAGTTTTTTGACTGAATCTCTAGCTAATCTCTATTTCAGTGTCTTATTGAAGAACTTTGATATTTGAGCTGAGCTCTTTGCTGCCCTCTAGTGCCCATGAGTTAAATGTCTAGAAGGCCTGGTGGTCGCAGGATTGCTTCAGGTTGTTTTCCTTACTGCCTCTGGCTCCTTTATTAGGTCTTGAACAGTTTTATTCAATTCCTTCTCCTGTTCGATTGTAGTTTCCTGCATTTCTTTAGTGTATTTAAGGAAGTTTTTCAGTTCTTACACTTGTTTGATTCTATTTTCCTGTACTACCTTGAGTATTTTTTTTCCTTCTTTAAGCTCTCTATTATTTCCATAAAGTCAGATTTAAAATATTTTCCTTGCACTTTGTGTGTGATATTATCTCCACATTTTGATGTGGAAGGACTACTGGTTTCAGGTGGTGTTGTATGGTCCTGAGTTTTGTTGCCTGTGTTCTTACTCTGGACTCTAGCCATCCGGTTGACTCTGGTGTTATCCATCCTGTGTTCCTTCCTTTGGGTTCACTGTCTGTGTTCAAGATGGGCCACGCAGAAAGGGAGCAACAGAAAGATTTCTGAGCAGAGAACTTCTCCTGTGTCCCACAGGCCTCCTTGTAATGGGGAAAACTGGGGCTTAGGTCCCATGTTCAGCTCACCTCCACTGGGTTCCCACACTTTAAAGTTTCAAAGTTTTTCTTTTGCTTTTTTGGGTACTGAAGACTGAATCATATCCTCATGTTTGTACAACAAGCTCTTTTTGAAGTAACACATCCCTGTAGTCCTGAATAAAGAAATATTATAAATACATTTCTTTTAGTAATTAAATAATTTTTTACAATACTTGGTTATAATATACAAAATTAAGTTAAAATAATTATTTATAATTTTAGAACTGTTTATCTTTTCTAAATTACTCACATATATGATATATACATATCACACACACAATTAGTGTCATAGTAGACAAACAGATAGATAATATAACCAAGAGATTTATACAGGAAGAAGCTAAAGTAGGATAACAATCCAAGAAAATTGTGGGGCCGTGAGAAAGGAGAGGGCCTCCTCAGCTGAGAGCCTGACTGAAGCTTCTCACCAGGTGAGCAGCAAGAATTCAAGCACAACAAACATGCACTTCAAAGGCTGCCAGTGGAGATTTGCTCTCCCTTTAAAACATCAATATTTTTGATATAGTGGCAGTGAACCTGGCTGACAGCCTGAATATATTTGACCTTGGTCAGAGCAGAGCCCCATTCAAGTGTGGACAGTTTCTATTTAATGTGTGTTCTTAGTTATCTCCAGGTGCGAACTTAAAGGATCTCATCTGCCTTCAACTGTTTTAAGTCCGTGAGCCATAGAAAAAGGTGTGTCTTTTGAGTGAATAAAAGATGAAAAACAGGAATGATTTTTTATGGTCCCATGTGTAAGTATGAATATACCTATATTTTTAATGCAACACATAAAACCTAAGTCTAAATGGATTCTAGATTAGAAATGTAATAACCAAGCTACAAACGTATGTGAATAAGCACCATGGGAGAGATTTCTGTGAAATGGTTTAGGCAAGTCCTTCTTAGACATTATACTGGAAAGGGAAGAAAAAAATGAAGATAGATACTTTATGGCTCAAAGTAGATCATCAATAACATGAAAATGACCACAATGAGAAAAAGTATTTGAAAATTATTTATCTGATAACAAACTTCCAACAACAATACAAAAACCACTCCATACCTCAGTGATAAACAGAGAAATAACCTACCTTAAGCATGAGCAAAAAGTGGACAGACAGTCTTGCAACAAAGATATGGAAATGTTCGATAAACACATGAAAGAATGTGGAACACTGTGAGTCTTTAGGAAGGGACAAGATGCCAGCAGAATACCACACCACTCTCACTGAGACAGGTAGTATAAAATAGAGACTACAGAACAAGTTTTGTCTCAAGTGTGGCAAATGTGAAACTCGCATGGACCGTTCACGGAAAAGAAAATTATTGCAACTGCTTTGGGAAATGGCATTTCATTTCCTAGGAGTATACTAGAGAGAAATGAATGCGTGTATCCCATAGGAAGTAGTATACAAGTGCTCATATCTGCATATTCACAGCGCCTGTCAACTGATGAATGGAAAAAGCCAGCCTTCCCATACAATGCAATGCCATACAGCAATGGAAAGGAATGACATGCTGACACTGATTCCTGTTACAAAATGAACTTTGAAATATGCAATTGCACGTGAGAGGTGCCAATTGCAACAGTAGAAGAAGTAGCATTACAGGCACATGTGCTGCCATGTGTAGCCTTACATGAGCTCTGTACATCTGAACTCAAGCCTTCTTGTTGTGTGCTAAGTGCTGTCAATCACTGAGTCACCTTCCAGCTGAATTACTAATATTCGTATACAAGAATATGATTACTTTTATTCATGTGATATTCAACTATGGAAGATGGAGTCTGTCAAAATTGAGAAGTAGAGAATCCCACTGTATCCTACCAGTGACAGAAAAGCTGCATTGTTGCATCCACCAGGAAATATGGTGCCCTTGGATTTCACACTTGCTCGGCTCTACAAATCACCACAGTAAACTGAAAGCCAGCATGGATTGCTGATCTTTGTTTCAGATGTGCTTCCTTCAATATGACTCTACCTCCTCCCATCTTCTAGAAGTACTTGTAAGTCTGACTTCTTGGATGATCTTCATTCTAACACTGGATTTGAGTTTATTCTTCTTTGTACTGTTGTTATTTAAGTTATGGGAAAATCTGAAATACACAAAAACATACACAGACACAGACAAATGGACAATCACACACACACACACACACACAAACCTTCAACAGGCTCATTGATAGACTACACAGTCACAAAATGATGGCATGGATAAACCATCTCCAGGAAAGACAATCCCTGTGGAAGAAATAGATAAGAGAAGACCTAAGAGAAGAACTGCTTTTCCTTCCTAGAGTCAAAGAAAACGTGTATTCTGATTTAGTCAGTGCATTCCATTGGCCTAGAAAAAGCTAAAGTTTTTCACCTCAGGTTTCTTTCCTGGAGGAGAGTGATGTCACCAGCCATGGAGGTCTCCAGGCTTTAGTTCCTTTAGCTCTAGATGTAAAGCTTCCCATCTGGAGTCACAATTTCTCATAGAGACCTGAGGTAGTCTGACATCATGTGTTTTCCTGTTGCCTCTGTGCTGCAGAACATCCACCAATGGCGATGTCTGTACCCTCAGGCATCACCACCATGGCTGTGGTGGCCTTTCACACTCAGCCAAAGACAATTGTATCTTAAACCTGGGGATCATTTCATAACCTGGTTTCACAAGGAATTAACAAGCCACCCACTTCTAAAGATGCTAAAACTAATATCTCATCATAGATTAGGAAAAGAAAAAAATGTGCTTTGTGAAAGTTTTGCTTTGTCTGAGAAATAAGGACACAGCAGGTGGCAGGCATGAAACTGGATTTTTCATGCAATATATTCTGGTCAGTGTTTCCCCTCCCACATCTGCTTCCACATCTTCCCCACTTCCTCACACATCCAACTCCATGCCTTAGTTCTCCCTCTTTTTAGAAAACAAACAGGCAAATAAAGAATCCAGACAAAATAGATCATAGCAAACAGAAAAACAAAACAAAAACAAAAACCAATAAAAAGCATGTGGAGCACACACATATACACACAAAGTCCATGAAAGTAAAAATTGGAACACATAATCTATAAACAAATGACTGATACAGTAAACAATGCCTGGAAACATCACACACACACACACACACACACACACACACACATCTTTTAAAATTTCACTGAGTTCATTTTGTCTATTACTGGGGTTGAGCCCTTAAGTGTGGTTTGTATAAAGGGAGACTGAAGTGAGATGCTGTTGGCAAAAATTAAATTTTTCTCCATGAGCAGCTATGATTTAGAAATAGCTTCCTGATTTGGCAGGGAAATCATGTCCAATTCCCACACTCAACACTGGGCCCCCTTCTGCATTGGACCTGTAGAGGCCCTGTGTCTGCTGATGCCATCTCTGAGCATTTGTGTTGAGCCAGTTTTCTCTGAAATGCTCCCAAATCCAGTCTCCTCTCCCAGCAGGCATTCCCTCTAGCCCTTCCTTCACCCAAATTCCCAGTACTCAGAATCTGTCCTATTTGTCCTTCCCAATGAGGTCTGTGTCTCCCACATAAATTCCTCCTTGTTACTTAGCTTCTGGGTCTGTGGAATATATGTAACTTGATTATCATGTATTTTACAGCTAATATCCACGTCTAAGGGAGTAGAAACTCTGTTTGCCTTTCTGGGTCTGGGTTACCTCACTCAGGATAATTTTTTTCTAGTTCCAGCAATTTTCCTGTAAATTTCATAATATAATTTTTTAACAGCTTAAAAACACTTCACTGTGTAAGTGTACCACATTTTCGTTAGTTGAGGGATGTCTAAGTTGTTTCAAGTGTCTGTCATGAACGTGTCTAGGTTGTTTCCAGTGTCTGTCTGTTGGGAACATAGCAGAGCAAGTGCCCTAGAGGTAGGATTCAGAATCCTTTCAGTATATGTCCAGATGTGGCATAGCTGGGTCTTGAGATAGAATGATTCAAATTTTTCTGAAAAACCACTATATCAATTTCAAAAGTGGTTGTATAAGTTTGCACTCCAATGGAGGAATGTTCCCCTTGCTCCACATCCTCACCAGCATGAGCTGTCACTTGTGGTTTTGATCTTAGCCATCCTGACAGGTGTAAGATGGAATTTCAGAGTCATTATGATTTGCATTTCTCTGCTGGCTAAGGATGTTAGATATTTCTTTAAGTGCTTCCTGGCTATTTGAGTTTGAGATTTCTCTGTTGAGAACTCTGCTTATATCTGAAACACATTTAAAAAAATTGGTTTATTTGAATTGTTGATGTCTACTTTCTTGGATTCTTCATCTATGTTGAATGTTAACCCTCTATCAGATTTCGGTTGATGAAAATCCTTTCCCATTCTATTGGTTGCCATTTTGTGCTTTTAAATTAGGTTGCCTCTAGAAAGGAATTTATTTGTGCTCTGTCTATGATGGTAGACTCCCTTTTCTAGAGGGTTTCTAAAAGTCTCCCCTGATCTAGGTGACCCCAGGTCTTGTAAAGAGCTAAAAATTGTCACATAGTTCTCAGGAGAGATTACATGACAGACCCATCCCTGATAAGGAAACTGCTCTAGGAAGCATCTAGGAATTCCTAGAAACACCCAGCCCTGCTAAGGATGTTATTCCAGGAGTGACCTTTAATTGTACTTGGAGATCCCCTCCCCCATAGAATAATTAAGACTGTATTTTCCTTCTTGTCATAGAACCTTAAGTATCCCTGATCTCCTGACCCCTTGGCCCCATTGAAGCAAACATATTCACTCTCAAAATCCCTCCCTCTGCTCCAGGTTTATATTGCCCTGATTACACATGAGCTTTCCCACTTCAAGACCATCTGAGATTTGTCATTTATCCTCTGAAGGGCCAAAGGTTTGCACTGTAGCCCCCTGGGCCTAGGCCTTGCTGATTCTGTGCCTCACCGGGCCTGTGACTTGGCTGCAAGCTGACCAGGCATGGTCTTTGACCTGCACTTCTGCTTTGATAAGCACAGCATCTTGACCAAGAGCTGTAACACTTTGTAAAACCATAGTCTTTGTAACACAGGCTTCCACTGCCACTGGCAATCTCATGCTATAAGATGTAAACTCTAACACTTTGTGGAAAATCTTTTCCACACCCTGGCTTAGCACACTTATATCGCATCTTAAGGTGCTATAGCTGCCAGGTGGGAAATAGAAACCGTTTTCTCTGCCCTAGGGCTGAGCTCCCAGACTCCAAGCCATGATCAAGGCCACTGCCCAACAGGAATGACAGGTTTCTTCTCATTTATCTATATTATTTGTAGAATCAATCTCTTTATGGTGTCCTAGCTTTCATAGATATTTTCTGCCAGGATATTTTTAGATTTAACATTTTCTTTGACTGAGACATCTGTCCATTTCTTTCTTCAACCTTGTCTTCAACACTTGAGATTCCATGTCTTGTACTCTGTTGGTGAAGCTTACCTCTGAGGCTTTGGTTTGTTTTATGTGTTGGAGGATGACATAAAGGAAAGGAGATGAATTAGAGGGAGTTCTAAGAGGGTCCACAAGAATGAGCCAAACTGGGTCCTCTGCAAGGTTTGGTGGAGTACCTGAGATATGGAAACAGAGAAGGACAGGCCCATTCCAGTGGTCTGCTACATGGCTAGGGATGCAACTGGGGAAATTTCACTGTAGGGCATGAAGGTGAGTGAGGATGGGCTACCTGTTTCCCAGGCAGGTGTGGCATCCAGGTTCCCAGGGGAGTGTTTCTATTGGTATTTGACACAAAGTAAAAGGGGTGAGGGAGGAGAGAAATACAGAGCGGTTCAGCTGAGTCCCAGGGAATGGAGGAAGAGTGAAAGGACAGGGCCCTGCACGTGGTCTGTTACAGTGGCGGATGGTACCAGGGAACTGAAATGGAGGACAGTAACTCTGTCCTACATGCTTCATGAGCCCATATACACTGGATTTCCACAGAGCCAGTGTTTCTGGATATTTGCAGTAGACACAAAGGAAAGGAAATTGGCTAGAATCAGAGGCAGGCTGGGAAGGACCACAGGAAGGAGGAAAGCTGGGTTTGTTGCAGTATTTGGCAGATTCTCCAGGGGATCCACACTACTTTTCTATCAGTAATTCAATCTGCAACAATGGATGCTGTGAGATTAAGCCACATGGATGTTGCCACTCTATGACCAAATGACTTCTGAGACCTTTTCTAAGAGTAACTATGTGCATTTGTGATTGCAGGCTGATTTCTATGGAGGGCAAGATGAAAGCATAGAAACATCATAGTTATATTATCAGCCAGAACTCACTGAAATAGAAAGAATGTTGTCATCTTGCTACTGAAAGACCATAAGAGACTGGAAAAAGCATTTTTTTGGAATGCTGTAATTCACAAGGACAACTACAAACCTAAGCATCTTTCTCCAAGAAATGGGAGAATGCTTGATGAATGATCTAAGCATTCTGCAGTGTGAGAGTGGAAAGGTAAAAATAGTTCTAGACCTAACAAATGTTATACATACACAGAAACACACACTCACAAACACACTCATATACACCACATATATACATTTATATACAAATATATTATGAATATAGATTTGTATATGAAGCATCATACATATCCTATACTACATGTAAAGAAAAGAAATAGTTTCAATATTATGTACAAATACCATTCTTGATCTCTCAGTACTAGAACCCACGTGATATGACATACTGTGTTTTATGTGTCTGAGTCACATAGGGTCAGAGAACACTTAACCAGATTCTTTGCTGGTTATATATTCACCACAAGGTGGCAGTGGTTCTCAAATGCTGGGGGAGGGTGCAGAGAATACACTTCCTTGTGTGCTGACTGTGCAGAAGCTAAGTCCTTTCCTCAGTGGCTGGGGGGAAGACTCCAGAGCTAGAATTGTTACTGAGAAAGAACAGCATCCTGGCAGCTGTAGCTCACCTGCTGATAGTCACAGTTGACACTGGATTTCAATTTCACTGGGAAGAACAATGAAGTCATATGTTCCTCCTTTAGTCATGTTTCTGTGGCTGCAGATGAATGGTGAGTTAATATTTTAGGGATTCAGAATAATCAGTGGGCATTTCTGAGTCATCTAGGGGAATCTCTACTTTATTCACATTTTCTCTAGTTTCTATAGAAAAGAGAATTCTGGAAAGTGATGACCTGACAACCTTTCTCCTTTTTCTCCATCTTTCTGCATAGGGATGAGCCTAGGAGAGCAGGTAGAGCAAAACCCTTCATTCCTGAGAGTCCAGGAGGGAGCCAGCGCTGTCATCAACTGCACTTACACAGACAGTGCCTCAGTCTACTTCCCTTGGTACAAGCAAGAACCTGGAAAGGGTCCTCAGCTCATCATGGACATTCTTTCAAATATGGAAACGAAGCAGAACCAAAGACTCATAGTTTTACTGGATAGGAAAGCCAAACGTTTCTCCCTGCACATCACAGACACTCAGCCTGGAGACTCAGCCATGTACTTCTGTGCCGCGAGCACACACTGCTCCACGGGCACCTGCAGCCTGTCCTCAAACCATGATGCCCATCCACATCCTGTGTCAGGGGCCTTCCATGGCAACATGTGCCAGTTGCTAGTTTACAAGTGCCAAGTATAATGTAGACATTGAAAACACAAAATAAGAAAGTTAGCTTCAACTCACTCAGACAATTTAGGGCAGTTTTCTCCATCCTTAAAAACATTTTATCAAAGAGGCAGCCATAGAATTCATGTCAGAGACAGTCCTTGTTTTTCAGAGGCCCTCTGTGGTAGGCTCCTGTCCTGTTCCCTGTTTTTTCCTTCTTCCAATGTCCATCCCTTTACTCTTTCTGAGTCAGGATTGATCATCTTATCCAGGGTCCTCCTTCTTCCTTAGTTTCTTCAGGTGTAGAGATTTTCGTATGATTATCCTGTACTACGTGTCACTGAATATACAACATGTGTGTCTTTCTGCTTCTGGGATATCTCATTCAGGATGATTTTTTTCTAAATCCCATCAATTTCCTGCAAATGTCATAATTTCCTTGTTTTTATTTGCTGAGTAGTATTCCATTGTGTAAATATACCACAATTTCTGTATCTATTCCTCAACTGAGGGACAACTGTGATGTTTCCAGTCTCTGGCTATTACAAATAAAGCTGCTATGAACATGCTTGAGCAAATGCCCTTGTTGTATACTTGAGCATAGTTTGGATATTTTGGATTTCGAGGTAGCACTATTTTTAATTGTCTGAGAAAATGCCAGATTGATTTCCAAAGTGGTTGCACAAGTTTATATTCCCACCAGCAATGGAGGAGGGTTCCCCTTTTTCCACATCTTCTCCAGCTTGTGTTGTCACTAGAGTTTTTGATCTTAGCCATTCTGATGGGTGTAAGGTGAAATCTCAGGGTCGTTTTGATCTGCATTTCCCTGGTGACTAATGATGTTGAGCATTCCTTTAAGTGTTTCTCTGCCATTCAGCATTCCTCTATTGAGAATTCTCCTTTTAGCTCTGTACCTCATTTTTAATTGAATTATTTGTTTGTTGATGTTTAACTTCTTGACTTTATGTATTTGGGATATTAGCCCTCTGTCAGATATAGGGTTAGTGAAGACCCTTTCCTAGTCTGTAGGGGTCATTTAGGTCTGATGACAGTGTCTTTTGTTTCAGGGAAGCTTTTCAGTTTCATGAAGTCCCTTAGGGGTTGGGGCATCCTACCAGGCCACAGAGGAACACAATGTGGACAGTCCTGGTGAGACTTGATAGGCTAGTGTCAGAGGGAAGGGGATGAGGACCTCCCCTATGGAGGAGGGGCATGGGAGGAGAAGAGGGAGGAAGAGTGAGATTGGTAGGGTACAAGGGAGGGTACTACAGCTGGGATACAAAGTGAAAACACTGTAATAAATAAATAAATAAATTTTTAAAAAGAATATTTAAGATTTAAGAAAAGAAAAAAAATTAAGTTGATAATTTGTCTATCCTCACCTCAGTATAAATGTTGTTAGTTTAATTAATTATTCAGAATAATTTCAATTTCAACTAATAAAGGATATGAGGTATACCTTTCAGCTTAACAAAATATTAAATTAGAATAGTAAAATAAATGATTAATTAAAAAGAGGTATATATTAAATATTGAAATTTATTGACAATATTGTCAAAATTAATATATTATTTTAATAAGGTATGTGCTGTTACTAATTGCAATGTTAACTCAACAAAAATGTAATTGTCATAGTAAACTGAAAATAAAAGTTTGATATGTAAAAAACAAATAAAAAATAAAAATATTTTTAAAATAGAAATATATTTTCATCATTCACCTCCCCTTGTTGCAGTACAAGGTGAATATCAAAGAGGAAGAACTCATTATGCTGAAGAAAAGAAGAGACCATACATCAGTCCACCAACATGGGACATCTGTATCCCACAACCTCCTGCCAAGGCTCAGCAGTCATTGAGGAAGAGGAGGTGGAAAGAACACAAGGAAATAGTGTTTTCTGGACACAGCAAGACAGCTGCTCATATGAACTCACAGAGGTTGGCAGCAGACAGAAGACTAGCAAAGGATCAGTTCAGAAAAATCCATCACAGAAAGGGAAGGAGCCAAGACACGGATAGCACTTTGTACCTACTGGGAAAGAGATTCAGTTTTCTCTAAAGGTAATGTTCATGGTACATAGACCACCCTCTACTGAAGGACATAAAGCTAAGAGTATAAGGCCAGCACAACCCGCAACACAAAACTTGATTTGTTTTATTTTACATGTGGGGAGGAGTACCAAACTGGGTTTGTATGGAAGAGTGGATGGATATATCAGGAGTGGAAAAGTAGATGAGTATAATCGAAATTCATTGAATAACATTCTCTAAGAAGTTCAGTAAGAAAAAGTAGATAAATTTTTGCAGAAGTATATGTGTGTGTCTATTTTTTAGGTATAGTCTTCACACTATATAACATGGGACATAAACAGTTCAGTACTATTGGTGATTTCAGGCTTTCATTGGGAAATTGGGACCTGCTTCCTTAAGGTGAGGTTTCAAGGGAGACCAGCAGAAGGCGCTGCCTTTACAGATGTGGTTAACATCTCCTTCAGGAGCCTTAACATGACAGAGTCACTGTGAATACAGAGGGCCTTGTTCATGAGTGAGGAGTTTGATAAGGTCCTGAAGAAGACTTGACCTGTGAGATTGCTGCACTCAAGGACCAAGTGTCTTTTCTTCTATGAACATGTTCCCTGTCACCTGCTCAGTTCTTGTGCTCCTCTTAATGCTCACTAAGTTACATTTTACCCCAAGCATTAATGATGTGTTTGTCTTACAACTATGGCAGCCTTTAGCCTTCCTCCTCACTTAGAACAGTAATTCCTCTTTGTTTTTTGCTTTTTAGGAAGCATCAATGGAGAGTCAGTGACCCAGACAGAAGGCTTGGTCACTCTCACAGAGGGGATGCCTGTGATGCTGAACTGCACCTATCAGACTATTTACCCAAATCCTTTCCTCTTCTGGTATGTGCAATATCACAATGAAGCCCCTCAGCTACTCCTGAGGAGCACCACAGACAACAAGAGGTCTGAGCACTGAGGGTTCCACGCCACTCTCCATAAGGGCAGCAGCTCCTTCAACCTGCAGAAGTCCTCAGTGCAGCTCTCAGACTCTGTGCTGTACTACTGTGCTCTGGGTGACACAGTGAGGGAGACTGCAAGGGAAGCTGCACACAAACCACAGGTGCAGGAGGGCCTAGGGGAGCAGCCCTGTGAGGGAGGCTGTGTGCTCTCTCCAAGTGCTGTTCCCCAGGTTCCTGAACAACAGCAGCAAGTCTCAGGACAAATATCTAGAATCCTAGGAATCTGGATATTCTGTCAGGACAGGAAAGAAATCAACGCTAGAGATAACACAGGCTGCGATCCCTTGAAATAATGTTCTCTCTTAGGTGGAGGGCCTTTCACAGCAAACATCTCAAGAAAAGTCCTGAAATATTCTACAATCTTCTGTTCTTACCCCACAAATTTATGTCGTAAATGAGAAACATAGACTGTAGTCTTTAAAAATCTGTTTCAGTCTCACTCCACAAGTTATTTCCTTCCTTCCTCTCTTTTGTCCAAGTTACATAGTTCAGCTCAACTTCCCATGTCAGTTACTTGCCTATTGCTGAGAAGAGACACCATGACCAAGACAATTTGAAAGCATTTACTTGGGAGCTAGATCACAGTTTCAGAAGGTGACTATCATGGTGGCCAGAATAGTATCAGGCAGGCAGGCAGGCATGATCCTAGAGCAGTAGCTGAGCTTTTACATGTGATCACAAGCAACAGGGAGGGAGTGTGGTGAAACTGAAAGGGAGAGAGGGATGGAGAGAGAAAGACAGAGAGTGGGAGACTGTCTTATCCTGGCTTTGCCTTTGAGATTACAAAGCTTACCACCAGTGATATTCCTCTTCTGACAAGGCCACACCGCAAGACACTTCCTAAAGAGTCCACCAACTGAGGACCAGACGTTCAGATGTTGATCCTCTGGGGGCCATTTTCATCCAAGACGCCACACTCCCTGACAGCCTTTAATAGGTGAAGCTGCTCATGAAACACAGCTGTCGGAGCTCTTAAGAAGAGCCTCTGAGAGGCAGGTACTTCTCTGTCCTATACATTATATAGGAGGCAGCATGGTCATAAAAGACTGTGTCCATAAATCCCTTCCCCTTAAAGTGTACTCCTTTCTGCCTTTGTGGGTACGGTAGATCCTGATGATGTGGTGTACTCACTCACTGGAGTTAGAGTCAGGTTCTCTGATCATTCTTCTGAATCATGGAAAAGGAAGCCAAGGATTTTATTCATTTTAATTCTGTAAACAAAATACTGGTTTAAATGAAAATGCTCTAGTGCTCATATTTATCTCTATAAAGGGAGGAAGATCTGAAACAGAGACCATAATGTCTCTCACAAAAGACTCATGTTTCTCTACAGAAAGAACAGCAAAGAAGTACATGCTATCTTACTGGTTAGGGTGCACAATAGAATGCCAAATTCAATTTCTAATCTGCTAAACCACTTCTAATGGCACAGAAGAGAACATCTCAGACCAGAGTTTGTCAAGCTTAGAACAAATGCTAAATCTAAAAAATCCTAGTGCCAAGCATGGAAATCCACCTTCAAGGTGTTGGTCAGGGGCTTCAAGATTTTCTTCCGAATGAAATAGGTCATCAGCATTGCCCTTGATTGTCTCATAGAACTTGAAGGAAAGACATTTTGCTTATGATACCACACACTTTGAACATAGGATTTGGAGGACTTTAGCTAGAACTGACCTGAAGACTCCTTGCTGAGGACAAGTTCTCATAGTATCTAAATGTGCTCTGTAAGGTTCCAAAGAAGAAAAGCAATAAATAATTCTACCAAAATGCAAATCCTCTGAACCAAAACAATGACCAACATAAAGATATCCACAAGGGTGGAATAGCAGCATTTTCATCTTGGGAGAAACTAACATCTGTCTTTTGGACTTAAGACCTGCTCAATAGGAAGGGTTTCTGCCCCAATACTGTAAATCGAGTTGACTACCCAGGATGGAGAGGCCATGAACACTAGAGGAGAACTTACAATGGCCACTTTCCTAAATCAATGCAGCTTCTAACTGTATTCTGAATCTGTGTCATTACACACAGAGGTGAGTGCAGTTCTTCCCCCTCATCAAAGAAATTTTATTTTGAAGCATATATAGGCTACTACAGTGGTGGACAACTGGTCTAGATAGAGAGAGTAAGTGGCTGTGAAGTCTCTGTCCCAGTAATGCTCCAGAGTCCCTTGCCCAAGTAGACTCAAGGTCTAAGCAGAGCCCAGTGGTATGATCACATGACATAGTCTTCAGTTTTCAATTGTATTCAAAAAATAAAACATTTTGAAGGCCATTCTTTACCATATACCTATCAGTTACAATTTCTATTGACCAAGTATAAAGTTGCCATAAACATATTTTGGATCTGGCTAGGATGAATGGCTGAATTGGACTTATTCATGAGACCCATGACTCTTCATTGGACACATAGGTGCTGCCATTGAGATTTTAGCACCTTAGTTGATACTGGATTACATTTTGAGTATTTGCTTCTTGGTTTCCTAACTCAAAGTCATATTGGTTTATTTTCAGACCATATCTGGTTGGAATCTGTATCTCTCTTCTCCAACTACCTCCAATCTTCTTTTCTGCTCTCGTTGTTTGCTGCTACCTCGATTGCACTCTCAAATGTTTGAAGAAGATTCTGTCTTTTGCTTTCTGTTTTTGGCATGAAATTGCCATACTAAATGGTACCTGTTAAGGTTCTCAATGACCACATTTTGACAGATCGCATGAGAGAGAGGAGGAGTGGATGGACGGAGGGAGAAGGAGAGGGGGAGTGAAGGAAAGGAGGGAAAGGGATGAAAGAGGGACAGGAAGATGGGACAAGGGAGAGAGGGAGAGAGGAAATTGGTGTAAGTTAACACTCAGTATCGTGCTACAGTGAGAATTGTGATAGTGGAATTAGAAGGAGTTCCTCATAACTCCTGGCCCCTGGTGTCCATGCATGGCATAATCTCCTCTTGTGGGCAGGACCTAGAATGAGGCAGGTGAGGCTTTTAAAATATCAAGTATTTGATAAGAACATCCAAGGAACTGCACAGTAATGTCTCTCATCACCTTGATTTATGCTGAATTTGACTTTGAGTTCATCAAAGTGAAGGTTGTCTGGGGTGGGCTTGGTTTTATTTAGTGTACTTTTAAAATGTTTATTCATATTCATACATCTTTTTTAATTTTAATGTATATTCAATCATAAAATTCTCTTATATAATTTCCCAACCAAATAATTTTCTTTTTTAAATTTTATTAATTAAAGTTTATTCACTTTGTATCCCAGATGTAGCTTCCTTCCCCCTCCTCTCCCAATCCCACCCTCCCTCTTCTTCTCTTATGCTCCTCCCCCAGGCCAATGATAGAGGAGGACTTCCTCCCCTTGCACCTGACCATAGACTATCAGGTCTAATCAGGACTGGCTTCTTTGTCTTCCTCTGTGGCTTGGCAAGGCTACTCCCCCCTCAGGTGGAGGTGATCCAAGAGCCAGACCATGAATTCATGTCAGAGATGGTCCCTGGTCCTATTATTGGGAAACCCTCTTGGATACTGAGCTGCCTTCGGCTACTTCTGTGCAGGGATTCTAAGTTATCTCTATGCATGGTCCTTATTTGGAGTATCTGTCTCAGAATAGACCCCTGTGCTCAGATATTTTTGTTCTATTGCTCCCTTTGTGGAGCTCCTGTTCTCTCCAGGTCTTTCTATCACCCCTTTTTTCATAAGTTTCCCTGCACTCTACTGAAAGTTTGGCCATGCATCTCAGCATGTGTTCACCTACCCTGCTAGGTGAAGTGTTTCTGAGGTCATCTGTGATAGGTTCCTTTCCTGTTCCCTGTTTTGTCCCTCTTCTGATGTCCATCTCATTTGCCTTTCTGAAAGAAGATTGAGCATCTTACCCAGGATCCTCCTTCTTTCTTAGCTTCCTTAGGTGTACAGATTTTAGCATGATTATTCTATATTATATGTCTAATATCCACTTGAAAGTAAATATATGAGGAGATCCAAGATGGCTGCCACGAGAGAACACTGTGTCTGAGGAGTAGGAGAGCAGAATCAATGCAGCGACCAGGAGACTGAACTCTGGGACCTAAAACGCCAGCATTGTGAGTGCCAGGTGAGCGGAACTCCTACGGTGAGAAAATCAAGTGGGAAAACCCTAGGGACACCCAGTTATTACCTGGAGAAATTTCCCTGTGACCAGCAGCGCACAGCTCTGATCTGCACAAGCGGCTGCGCTGGGCGCCCGCACCCACCATTATAGACTGTCTCCCGGGCAGTCTCAGGAGGTGCCTGGTGCTGTTTTCAATGAACTGCGCCCTACGAGCGCACACTGCACCCGGGTTCTGCTTCGACCCACGGGTGTGCTGCGGGTTCGGTCCGATCATCAGAACCACACCAGACTGAGTGGATTAGGGGAGCATTTTGACCAGTCCTCACATTGCCGGGGCGCGAGCCGAATGCCCCGCCAGCAAAATCTCAGTCAGTGTGTGAGTCCGCC
>CM053745.1:9660549-9687906 GCA_028658305.1 Pachyuromys duprasi | reverse complement strand
ACTGTTTCAGTCATGATCTTGATGGCTGACTCTTTGACCCTACCCCATATAAGCCGGGGAGTGACAGACTGGCTAGATCCCAGGGGAGGACTTTGCAGCCAGCCCTGAGGAGACATGATAAGCTGGGGTTGGATGGAAGGGAAGGAGGTCCTCCCCTGTTGGTGGACTTGGAGGGGGCGGGGAAGAAGGAGATGAGGGAGGGAGTGGGAGAGTTGGAGGGAATGGGGGAGGGGGCTACGCCTGGGATTCAAAGTACCCAACCTGTGATTGAGATAAAAATAAATAAATTTAAAAAAAAGAAAATAATTAAAAATAGTTCTGCTTCTCCCTTAGAACATTTCCTGCTAGCACAAACTGGCCCTCTGAACTAACTCTACGGAACAGACTTCACTTTCTGTCTTCACCCGCACTGAGCTTCTCCCATTGTTTAGGTTAAGCTCCATGTGTTTAAAACATAAATCTCTTTCCTTGCTACTACTAAGAACATTCTGGGATTAAATGCAATAACGGTAATGTTCTTCCAGTTTGTCGTTACCATTTTTATAATTGTTTGCATATGGTTGTTTAAACATCATTTGTGGCCATTGTTTTAATTGTCTTGATGGGTCATTTTATATCCTAAAACAGAAATAAATTAAAAAATCTTTGTTATACATCACTTACATTTTAAACTTCTTTCGACACCACTTATATTTATAGGAAAATCACAGTCAGGTATACCAGCAGCCCATAATCATTACAACTTCTCTGTTTTAGTAGAGAAATAGATTTAAGAAGTTAGCCATGCGTCTCTTTCATGGCATTATCAGATGTGGGGGGAATGGACCATTTGTAATGGACTTGCCTTTCTAGGGCAGGAGTACACAGAACCCTGGGGGAATAGGAAAAGAAAGTTGCAGCTTGAGCTACCATCCTGGTCTGTCTAGTTCCCATTTTATTTGTTTGCTTATTAGTGTTTTTGAGATTATTATATAATCACAATATTTCTCCCTTTTCATTCTACCCTCAAAACTCTCACATGTGCCTACCTCTTTCCACTCTCCTTCAATCTACAGCCTTTTTTTCTTTTTTAAAATACTAAACATTGTTGCTTGCATATGAGTAGCTATCCCTAAGTACAATGTATGTTTGGTCCATATAATGTTATGTGTATGTATGTTTTCAGGGGTCACCATTTGCCCCCGGACAACCAAGTGGTGTGGTCTTCTCTGGGTAAGAGCATCTCTCTCGTTCTCAGCTTTCCTCAGTTACCTATACCTCTTAGTGTAGGGTTCAGTCCTCATGTGCTATTCCCTATTGACTTCGGCATGTTCATTGGTGTCACTCTTGTTCAGTTGACATTTCAATGGCCACGTTGATGATATATTATGTGTTTAACTTCTGATATTAGTAGGAGACACAATTTTCAGTGAACTTCTGGTGTTCATTTTTACAATCATTCTATTCCCTCTTCTGCAATGTTCCCTGAGGCTCAGATGCAGAGGTGTTTTGTAGATGTATCCATTGGGATTGGGCTCTACAACTCATTTTCATTGGTGGTGGTATTCTTTAGTGGTTTCTATCTATGGCAAAGAGATGCTTCCTTGACCAGGGGTGAAGGCTATAGCTATTGGTGGGTATAGGACAATTGTTTATAGATTACTATTAGTAATTATGATGGTTTCATAAAACAGTGGTTGTAGATTCTCCACTAATAACCATGACTTCACTTGCACTGATTAAGTTTCTAGTACCAGATATGGCTTCCTTATTGTGGAGTGGGTCTTCAGTCCAATTAAAGAGCTGCTGGACCCTGCTAACGTGTGTGCCATGACTGCAGCTGTGGGATCATTGTGCCATGTTGATTGTTGATGTGGTTCATAGATATCATAGCTGAGTAGGACTCTTGGTTGCCTTTCTCCTTTGGAATCTCGAATGGAAGTTTCTTGTACCAAGAAAACTAGTCCTCTGGGGAGGGCATTTAGGTCAGTTTTAGCTTAGTGGTTTCTGGGACCTGTGTCTGAGGTGACTGGTCTCTTCAGCAACAGGGACTCACCACCTTTGGTGGTAACCAAGGTCAACAGCAATGGGCTGTACGTTTTGGGAGTCTCTTGCAAAACCCTGGGCACCAACTTAAAAGAGGGTTCTTATGTATGGCATTGGAGTTTTTGTTAGGTGGTGTTTGGCTCTTGAAGGAGGTACCATCAAACTTTGGAAAAAATTATTAAAAACATGTGTATGCATATATTTATATGTAATATATTTTATAATATATGATTATATAATATACAGACATAATTATATATGAAGTTTGTAAACATGTATGAATATATATGAAATTATATACATATATATATTACAGGGGTTATTTTTTAGGCAAGTAGTTAATTGTATCCTTCCTTCTGGCATTTTCAGACAGTTTGCTTTTCTGGGTCTGAATTTTCTTAATCAATATAATATTTTTTTTCTGTTTACCTGCAAAGTTCCTGATTTCATTTTTCTTTACAGATGAAGAGGATCCCATAGTATTTCTGTATCATATGATCAGTATCTGTTCATGTGTCATACAACATTTAGATTGTTTTCATTTCCTACCTATTGTGAATAAACCACCAATGAACATGACAGAACAAGTGTGTGTGGAGTAATACGTGAAGTCCTTTGGGCACATTCTGAAGTATAGTATGGCTGGGTCATACAAGATATTAATTTTCAGCCTTTTGATAATTATCCACGCTGATTTTGATGATGGATGCACTAATTTGCAATCCTGTCCACAGTGAACGAGGACTGACTTTTTCCTGTATCAACCCCAGCAATTGTTTTCAGTGTTTCCATGGACATTTGTTGAAATCTCAAAATTGTTTTGATTTGCCTTGCTCTAATTTCTAGGGATGATTAACATTTTTTTTCTCGGTATTTTTAGTCATTTCGTTGTTGTTGTTATTGTTGTTGTTTTGAGAACTCCCTATTCAGGTTCCAGGCCCATTTTTCAAATGTGTCTTTTGGGGAGGTTCCTTTGTATATTCTGGATATAAAGCCTGTCAAATGCATATCTGGAAAGGATTCATTCTCATTTCATGGGTTGCCTCTTTACCCTGTTGGCTGTTTCTTAACTGTGGAGAAGATTTTCAGTTTCACAAAATCCCTCTTTTCAATTGTAGGCTTTAATTCTTGGACAGCTGGCATCTTACCAGAACGTCCTTGCCCCTGCATCATGTAGGTACTGACTATGTTTTCTTCTAGTAGTTTCAATATTTTGGTTTTGCAATTTATGTCTTTCTTTGATCCACTTAGGATTTTTTTTTTTTGTACTAGGTGGTTTCATACAGGTCTACTTTCGTTCTTCTGCATGTAGACATCCAATTTTACCAGCATCAATTGTTGAAGATGTGTTTTCCCCCATCAAGTGTTTTTGGAATCTTTATCAAATATCGAGTGGCTGAAGTTACATATGCTCATGAAAGCCTTCAATTTTGTTCCATTGGTCTTTTATGACATTATCATACTGTTTTTATTACTATTGTTATGTAATGTATCTTAAGATAAGAATATTTCACCAGAATTTTTCTTATTGTTCATGCTTTTTTGTGTAAGTTTGTGTGGGTGTGTGTGATTCTATATGAGAGTAGTTTTTACTTTTCTATGTAGAATGAGATGAGGTTACTGATTGGGATTACCTTGAATCTCTAAATAGCTTTTGGCATAATAGTCACTGTACCAATTTCAATTCTACCAATCCAGAAGCATGGGTGTCTTTCCACATTCTAGTGATTTTTTTCCTATCTCCTTTTCAGAGGTTTAAAGTTTCCTTTGTGGAGTTCATTCACTTTTTCAGGTTTATTCACAGACACATTATTTCTTTAAAGTTATTGTGAGTGGGAATGTGTCCATGACCTGTATATTTGTTGGTGGGGTATAAAAATCTATTGATTTGTGCAAATTTATTTTGAATACCACCATGTTATTGAACTTTTTATCCTTTTTAGAAGTCTTCTGGCAGAATTTTGTGATCTCTAAGGTATAGTATCCTATCATTTGCAAATACACTTTGACTTCTTTCCATATTTGTATCCCTTTAATTTCCTTCTCTTGACTTATTGTTTCAACTAGTACTTTAGGAACAATGTTTCTGACATCAGTGGGATTTGTTCAAGCTTTTCTTCATTTAGGACAGTGGTTCTCAACCTTCCTAATGCAGTACATGCCCTCATGTTGTGGTGAGCCACCGTCATCATAAAATCAAAGTGATTTTTGTTATTACTTCATAACTGTAATTTTGCTACTGTTATGAATCATAGTGTAAATATCAGTGTTTTCTGTTGGTCTCAGGTGACCCTGTGAAAAGATTGTTTGACCCCAAAGGGATTGTGACCCATAGGTCAAGAGCTGCTGATTTAAGATGTGGGTTTCTACTCTATAGCTTTTATCATGTTGAGGTATGTTCCTTCTAGCCCTGTATTCTCTAGGACTTTTATCATGAAGCCATGTTAGATTTGGTCAAAGGCATTTTCTGCATCTATTGAGATGATCATGCAATTTTTGTTTTAAAGTTTATTTGTATATTTTACTATATTAATTGACTTGTGTATTTTGAAACTTCCCTGCATTTCAAGGATAAAGCCAATGTGTTTGTGGTATATAACCTTTTTTACATGCATCTGTATTCTGTTTACAATTGTTTTATTGTGTTTTTGAGTCTATGTTCACCAGGGATATTTTCTTATAGTTTTATTTTGTTGTTGTTGTGTCCTTACCTGGTTTGGGCATTAGAATGATAGTGGCATAACAACCTCTCCAGCATGCATTGTCACTTGAGTTTTTGATCTTATCCATTCTGACAGGTGTAAGGTGAAATCTCAGGGTCGTTTTGATTTGCATCTCCCTGATGGCTAAGGACGTTGAGCATTTCTTTAAGTGCTTTTCTGCCATTCTACAATCCTCTACAGAGAGTTCTCTGTTTAGCTCCATATCCCATTTTTTAATTGGATTACTTGATTTGTTGCTTTTTAACTTCTTGAGTTCTTTATAGATACTGGATATCAGCCCTCTGTCTGATGTAGGGTTGGTGAAGATCCTTTCCCAGTCTGTAGGCTGTCGTTTTGTTTTGATGACAGTGTCTTTTGCTTTACAGAAGCTTTTCAGTTTCATGAGGTTCCATTTATTGATTGTTGTTCTTAGAGCCTGTGCTGTTGGTGTTCTATTTAGGAGGTAGTCTCCTGTACCAATGAATTCTATGGTCTTCCCCACTTTTTCTTCTAACTGGTTTAGTGTGTCTGGTTTTATTTTGAGGTCTTTGATCCACTTGGACTTTAGCTTTGTGCAGGGTGATAAGTATGGATCTATTTTCATTTTTCTGCATATAGACATCCAGTTGGACCAGTACCATTTGTTGAAGATGCTGTCTTTTTTCCATTGAATGGTTTTGGCTTCTTTGTCAAAAATCAAGTTTCCATAGGTGTGTGGGTTTATTTCTGGGTCTTCTATTCAGTTCCCTTGATCAACTATCCTGCTTCTATGTCAATACCATGCAGTTTTTATTACTATTGCTCTGTACTACACCTTGAAGTCAGGGATGGAGATCCTGTTCACTTCTGATCCTGACAATTCAGGTTATCTCTTTATTTCTTTTGCTAATTGGGCCAAAGATATCAAAGAAACATCCTTTAGACTCATTGATTTTTTAAATAATGTTTGCTTTGTTTCTTTTTCAGTGATTTTTGGTCCTTTTTTAATTTCTTAACATCAACTGTAGATTTTGCTTGTTCTTGCCATCTTTTTTAGTTCTATCACTGAGCCATTTATTTTTGCTTAAAAATGTTTAATGTAGATAATTAGGGCTGTACATTTACCTGATAGGACTGCTTTCAATGTGTCTCAAAAGGCTTTGTTGTATTCTGTTTTCATTTTCATTTAGTTCTTTGATTTCTTCCTTGATCCCTTCATCATTTAGCAATGAATTGTTTAATCTAGGAATACACGAGTTTGTGGATTTTTGTCTCTTGATCCATTCAGTTACATTGTGTATTTGAGTGAATAACTGAGCCCAGTGATATAATAATGAACTCAGGAGATCAAACACCAATGAACAAAATCACCCAATTAAAAATGGGGCACAGAACTAAACAGAGTTCTCAACAGAGCAATCTGGAGTGGCCAAGAAGCCCTTTAAGAAATGCTCAACTTCCTTAGTCATGAGGTGAATGTGAACCAGAACGACTCTGACATTCCATCTCACACCAGTCAGAATGGCTGAGAACAAGATCTCGGGCAACAGTACATGTTGTCAAATGAAGAAAAGGAAACACTGCTCAACTCCTGGTGGGAGTGCAAACTTGTACAACCATTTTGGAAATCAATCTGGTGCTTTCTCAGAAAACTGGGTATATTTTAATTTTTACAAGAAATTTTAAAACAACAAAAAAGGAAAACTGTCTTAAATTGGTCTGAGTGAGTTGAAGCTACCTTTCTTATTTTGTGTTTTCAATGTCTACACTATACTTGGCACTTGCAAACTAGCAACTGGCACATGCTGCCCTGGAAGGCCCCTGACACAGGATGTGGACGTGGCCCCATGGTTTGAGGACAGGCTGCAGGTGCCCATGGAGCAGTGTGTGCTCGCGGCACAGAAATATAAGGCTGAGTCTGTAGTCTGAGTGTCTGTGATGTGCAGGGAGAAGCGTTTGGCTTTCTTATCCAGTAAAACTGTGAGTCTTTGGTTCTGCTTTGTTTCCACATTTGAACGAATGTCCATGATGAGCTGTAGACCCTTCCCAGGTTCTTGCTTGTACCAAGAGAAGTAGTTTGAGGCACTCTTTGTGTAAGTGCAGTTGATGACAGCACTGGATCCCTCCTGGGCTCTCAGGATGGAAGGGTGCTGCTCCACCTGCTCTCCTAGGCTCATCCCTGTGCAGAAAGATGGAGAAAAAGAGAAAGGCTGTCAGGTCATTACTTTCTAGAATTCTCTCTTCTACAGTAACTAGAGAAAATGTGAATAAAATATAGATTCCCTTAGAATATTAAATAATCCCACTGATTATTCTGAGGCCCTAAAATATTAACTTACCATCCATCTGCAGCCACAGAAATATGAATAAAGGAGGAACATATATCTTCATTGTTCTTCTCAATGAAATTGAAATCCAGTGTCAAATGTGATGACCAACAGGTCAGCTACAGCTGCCAGGGTGTTGTTCTTTCTCAGTAACAATTCCAACTCTGGCATATTCCCCTCAGCCAATTAGAAAAGGCTGTGCTTGTGGCTTAAGCCTACAGAGCCAGCATACAAAGAAGTGATTTCTCTGTATCCTCCCCAGCCTTTGAGACCTACTGCCACCTTGTGGTTGTATCTCTAATCAGTGAGGTCTCTGGTTAAGAGTTCTCTGACCCTAGGAAGGTTCAGAAACAGTGAACAGCATTGTGCCATATCAAGTGGGTTCTAGTACTGAGAGATCAAGAATTGTATTTGTACATACTAGTGAAGCTGTTTCTTATCTTTAAATAGAGTACAGGATATGTATAATGCACATATGAATGTATATGCATGATACTTTTATATATAAATGTATATATGTGATGTGTTCCTACATAAGGGTGTTTGTGTGTGAGAGAGAGAGAAAGAGAGAGAGAGAGAGAGAGAGAGAGAGAGAGAGAGAGAGAGAGAGAGAGAGAGATTTATTATGTCTAGAGCTGTATTTACTAAGCCCCTGTCATATTGCAGAATGCATGGATCATTCATCAAGCGTTCTGCCTTTTCTTGGAGACAGATACTTAGGTCTATGTTTGTTCTTGAGAGTTATTTCACTCATTAGAAGGCTTCTTTCAGGTCTCTTTCGGGCTTTCAGTTATAAGGGGACAATGTTCTTTAATTTCAGTGAGCTCTTGTTGACAATGCAGATATACTGTTTCCATGCTTACATCTTTCCTTCCAAAGAGGTCAGCCTGGAATCACAAATACACATAGCTACACTTAGAAAAGTTCCCAGAAGTCATTTGGTCTTGAGGATGGCAACATCCATGTGGCTTACTCTCACAGCATCCACTGTTGTAGACTGAATTATTGTAAAAAAGTAGTGTGGATCCCCTGGAGAATTGGCCAAACACTGTTAAATTACAAACAAACAAACAAAAAACACCTCAGGTTTCCTCCTTCCTGTGTACCCTCCCAGCATACCCCAAGGCCTTTCTAACACATTTCCTTTCATTTATTTATTCATTTATTTGGTATACAGAGTTCTGCGTACATATACAACTGCATGACAAAAGAGGACACCAGATCTCATTGTAGATGGTTGTGAGCCAACAGGTGGTTGCTGGGAATTGAACTCAGGACCTTTGGAAGAGCAGCCAGTGCTCTTAACCTCTGAGCCATGACTCCAGCCTTCAGATTTCCTTTTCTTTGTGTCAACTATGAGTTGTTACCCTCTGAGAACCCTGTGTCCACATAGGCTTAGAAGCCTATAGGTTGTCCTCACTGTCGCTCTTGTCCATCTTTTAGGTTTCTCTAGTACTATCCACATCTCTTTAACAGAAGAGTTTTATTCCTCCTCCATTTACTAGGGACTCAATCCTACCTTGCTGCATATTTTTTCGCTGTCATCCCCATTCCTTTGTGTCAAAAGTCAATAAAGACACTCTACCTGGAACTTGGTGGCCTCACCCACCTAGAAAAAAGTGCTCCATTTTCAGTGACCTCCATGTCCTACAGTGCAGCGATATTTATAAGGGACGTGCATAAATTCTTCTGGCATTGAAATAGTTTTTGCTACTTACTGAACATAGAAAATATCTATAGAGAGCAGTGTTGGGCATAATGAGACTGAAAAAATTGTCTCAGCCTATGGAAACCTAAGACCATTCATATTCTCAGGCATTTAACATGCCTCCCATTTCTCTGACAGGTCCTTGGGCTCTGGAGAAATTAGACAGAATCCTATCAGTGTTTCCATACATCCCATAACACAAACGGATTGTTAGTGGATCATGGGGAAATTAAATTTAAAGTGAAATAACATAAAATTGGACTTTGCTAAATGTAGTGATCATTTGTGGTGTGATATGGCTGTGGACTGGACATCCTAGGCGCAGATAGGCAGGATGCTCCTTTACGAGGTTCTGCTTTTAATCATTAAATCTAGCACTCTTTTCTTCTAAGAAATATATATACCCTGTAACTTGGAGAAATTGAGGATGGCCCTTAGTTTATTAATATGTAAAGCAAAAGTCACATTGACAGCCTCATCTTGATGGATTTCTGGAGTTAAGAGTTACTCTCTGTCAGGAGTAACTAGAAAACTCAAATTCTCAACAGAGGTTATGATAGATTTTGTGAGACCTGACAGAAAACAGAAAATAGTTTCTCTCCCCAGATGTAAAAAATAGTGGCCGTGATGACTTGAAAATGCAACAGAGTGTGCACTGAGGTAAAATTAGTTTATAGACTGAAAAGTCAGTGTTGTGGTTTATATAAAAATATCAAGACACAAAGTGGTGTTACCTAGAAGTTACCATTATTGAGCTTGTTCAGGAAGAGTTGGTGGGAGCCTGCATATTTGAGGAAGGCAGTAGGAGAGAGGCCAGGCCAGGGATGGATAGGGCGGTGGTTGCTGCAGATTTCCACTGCTTGCAAGGCATATGAGGTGAAAGAATTCAAGAACCCACCTAAAATAAACTGGAGAGAATTAATTAAAGTTGATCCAGGTGACCTGCCCCTTCAGGAAGAGTTGGCAGATAATTTATGAATTTCCTCATCAAAGGTGGAAATAAGTGAACTAAGAGGTGAAGATGAAGAAAGTGTGGTAAATTCATTCAGAGTTTCACAGATGTTGAAGAAGGTAACAGCAGAATAAGTAGGCCTGGCTTTGGAAGAAGTTGAAAAGCAGGAGAAGGGCAAGCAAAATTCGAAAATCAACTAAAGACAAAAGTAAAGAAACTGGAAGATGAACTGGTCATGGTTTAGCAGTCTGCAGGTGGAAGGGATACTCATTTTATGTGATGAAGTTAACCAGCTTGAAAACCAATTGGAACAACAACAAAAAAGAGAGAATTAGAGAATGTAGAGGGGAATTTGGATAGAGAAGAAAGTTAATAAAATTGGCTCTTAGAATGAGGAGGCAGAACATAAAAACAGCAAATTAAGAGAATGAACAGCTTTGTCAGGATAGTACCTATAGCCAGAGATAAGTAGATTCACAAAATCACTTTGATTACTAAGAGGAAACAGTGCCAACTGACCACATCTGTCTTAAAATATGTGAACTTGTTCAATATCTGGATGAAATTCAGACTTTAACAGAAGCTAATAAAAACACTGAAGTTACAATCAAGAAATGAGAAAAAACCTCTAGAAGAGTCTTACAGGAAATGGAGCAGAAGCCTGATGACTGTTACAGGATGAAGTTTATCGTCCATCACACAGATACTATTGTGGACCATTCTCTAAAGAGAATGAGCACTGTCAGCCTCAAGGGTGAGATCTCACAGACCTTGTGAGGGCATGGGATGAAGATGATCCAGTCATGGTGCCAGTCAGGGCAAATGGAAAAGAATGGAAGGTACTTTCCTCAATTGATACAACTTTTATCCTTTTGTATTTTGATTTAGCTTTAATTGTGATTTTGTTTTTAAGGATTTACATCAAACAACACTGTTTATATTGCTTTTTGTTTATTGTCTGTCTTGGGTAGAAAACTTCTAAAAATGCTTGCTAACTGTAGTCCTCAAGCTTATTTGTTTATTAAACAAGTGCACTCAAGTCCAGATGAATCAGGATTGGGGTTAGAAGAAAGATTTATCAAGATTGGTTAGAAAGTCTGTATCTGATTGCCATATTTCATTCTCACATAATTGCGCCACTCTCCCCCACCAGGAACCTAGGATTAGGATGGTTGCTATTTGTGAACCCTCTGAGATCACTGAATTAATAATCCTCACTGTAAATGCTCTCACTCTAGTGACACCACTTCTAGCCATGCTCAAGTAAATCTAACTGGCAATTAGGAATTCTTATCTGGGAAGCTAGGCAATCTACGTTCTAAACAAGCATTGTTGCAAATGGGGATGAATCACAAAATGTTCAGTTAATTTGTGAAGCTTAGAAAGAAAATGTTTTAGCCAATCCAGTGGCTGTTTTAACCACTCAGCTGCTGAATCAAAATAAAAACATCAATGGACAGACATTACATGGATGAACGACATGGCTGCTTTACAGTTCCATACAGAAACAAGTGACAGGTCACAGTTTTCCAGCTGTGGAATAAAATCTGTGAACCTTTGGGAAAAACAGCTATTTGGTTCACATTTAAATATAAATAATATAACTGTAAACATATATAAAATGAATTAGTCCCCTATTGTGTGGTATTTAGGAATTTTTTGTTTTTTTCTTTTTATTGAAAACAGTGTTTTAATGAGAAATTTTGTCTATATACCTTGCAGGTGTATAAATATTTCAGAAGAAGCAACTACTGTAAACATTGTTTGACAGACTACAAAAGTATCGATTTGGTCATTTATCTTTTGGCTTTTATAATTTTTGATGTAAAATATTGGTTTTACATTTCATAATTAAATATATTACAATTTTTAAAATATCAACATATTGTTGAAATGATCTCTTTGTTTGTCTTGAGTTTCTACAAGTTAATTTATTAGGTTTTCAAAATTATTCCTTTCTTAACCTTCATATATAGCCAATTAGCTGAAAGTGTTGTCAGGGGCTCTCTAAACAAAGGATGAAGACAGTTGCTCTCAGTTTCTGATTGTGAGAAATGGCCCAAATTGTTCTGAGTGTGTAAGAGGGGTTTATTTTATGGCGTCAGCACAAGAATTTGATAAATTAAGTGTGTGCTTTAATATTGTGAGCTGATGCTTCTTAGCATTTAACATTCTAGAAGTCAGTGTCAGGTCAGTCTGGATTTAAGTGTGAAATTCTTGAGGTATTTTTTATATTTCCTCACACTTCCTTTGTAGCTGATGGAGATCTGATAAGGCCACAGCTGTGCAAAGCCTCCTGCAGTCTCCCTGTGTCAGGGGCTGGAGTTGCACACCCAGCTGCAGTTTGGGGCCAGGCTGCAGGCTTGCTGGGAGCACTGTGCCTCAGCAGCACAGAGGTAGGTGCCTGAGTCCTCCAGCTGGGTGTCCGTGATGTGCAGAGTGCTGTAGCTCTCCTTAGACTCGAATGTTGACTTTAACCTCCCATTCTCCTTTGTTCCTGCAGCCACATAAAACAGATTGATGAGGCTGCCCTGGGGATTCTGTCTGAACCACTGCACACTCCTCATGGTGGTGGAAAAATTGCATCTCAGAGCAGAACTGGTTCCCTCATGGAGACTCAGGACTGAAGGACTCTGCTCCACCTCAGCCCCTCTCACCCCTGCTTGGAAACAGAACAACAAAACCTGAATCAGACAGAGAGTTTCACCCACACCTGTCAGATATCCCAGGAGACTCCATTGAATGCACAGGAGCTTGGTGTTGGCTTTCTCCCCCTCCACCAGACATTTGTGGAGAATCCCTAAAGCAACTTAGCTGAGCACAACTCACAGCAAATCCACATCCACAGAATCCCAAGCACAGCTCCCAGGTTCTTCTCCATGGCCCCTGTCCAGTTGCTGGGATGTCTTCTCTCTAGCTCTGAAGGGTGTCAAGTCTTGTGCACAGACAAACTGTGCTTCAGAGTACAGGTTCTCAGAATCACTGAGCTTCCCCCTTCATCTGAACAGGAAATCCCACCCACCTCCATGTCATGATATTGCACTCCAATCACCTCCATGTCCTGATTTGTACTTGCTTTAGGATGATGCAGCAAATGGCATTCACAGTAGGGCCAGGACACTCTATTTCCAATGTAGCTGATCATGTAAAGAGTCTGGGGAAATGTGTGAAGAAGTGGGGGTGGGGTGCATGAATGCAAATGTTGGTGGAAAACTAGTAACTCCCATAGGTTAAGCAGAGACTTGCAGAATCTTTGCACGTCTTTTTGTTGTTCTTTATATAGATCCATAGACAAATGGGATCCAGTGAACAGGTTCTGGATATTTATGCTTTTACATAAGAACAAGTGAGAGCTAAAGATCCAGTTGAACTCCACACCATCACTCCTACTCTTCGCTTTGTGGGTGTTATGTCCTGATGTCCTCTCAGCTCTTCAAACTTCTAGAAACCTTAAGAAAAACCAATTTCTAGGAAACCTGCAGTGCCCCCTAGTGTACTGACAACCACTGACAAGAGAGACTTCAGGCCATCTCCACAAGCCTCCTTAAAGCAGCCCTATTCATTCCTCCAGTTCCTAGTGAGCACTTCCCATACATTTCAGAGCAACACAGAGGGTCAAAAAACATTATTGCCTAGATAGAGTTCTCAGAAGAAAAATAAAATGGTTAAGGAATAACTCAAAATTGTTCATCATCTCAAGAAAATTAAACAAGTTAGAGATTTCATCTCACCTGAGTCCAAAATCAATAAAACAACTGACCACAAATGCTGTGTGTGTGTGTGTGTGTGTGTGTATGTGTGTAACCTGCATTCACTATAGGGAGGAATGAATAATGGCATCCTAATCTTTTCAGGTAGATGGGTGGAACTGGGAGAGATTGCTTTGAATGAATTGACTAAGACCCAGAAAGACAGATGGAACATGTTCTGCCACTGGACTCCTAATTCCAACAGAAACTGTAGAGGCTCCTAACTCAAAAATCTGCAGATGGACACATATAACCTGGAGTAACCACAGAGGTCAGAAAGGTATAAAAGTGAACATGAGGTTGGGGGAAGCACTAAAGAAGGAGCAAGGTAAGCATAATTTAATGTAAAAAATAGGAAAAATGAGGGAAGGGTAGTTGGGATGGGAACAGACCTCAACACAGAAGGAAGGAGAGGGAGGAGGGTGAAATAAAGTGACCATGTCTAAAAAATTTATAAGGAATTATATTAGTATCTATTTACCTAAAACAGCATAGAATACATAAGTATAAATATATGTATATACACATGCACACATAGTTTAAATTAAATGTTTCTATACGGGCTGACAATACTTCCCCAAGAGCTGTAGACAGCTAACAAAATCCTCAATACTAGTCATGGAAATCCTCCATTTAAGTTGTTAGGAAATTCAAAAAGATTCCTATAACATCATAGACTCTTATTCTTGAACTGTTTTTCTTCAGTTCTCTGTGAGTCCCTATTGCTGACGACACTGTGCATTTTGACCAGATGACCCAGATGATTCCAGATTGATCTGAATTGAAGTCTTCCTCCTTGATGAGAGGAGAGAAGCAGACAATTATCCTTCCCAGCTATGATGCCTATAAACTACAGTGGCCAATATAGTATGAAAATCTGAGGCTGCAATAGTGGTACTCAGATCTTGGTGGCAACCAATGGCTATCAAATTAGACATAAGAAAGAACTCAACAAGAGGAAAATCTTGCCTGGTTCTGAAAACCCAGCCAAATATGCAGGACTAGTGAAGTCATAGATCTTGGAGGAGAACCTGTAACTGCCACCTTATGCAATCCCTAGTTACATTCTAAATAGCAATCATTGTTCCCAGAGATAAGTATACTATTCTGTCCTCATAAAACACTTTCTTTTCAAAAGGCAGAGAACCATTACATAAAACTACAACCAATCAAAACGCAGAGAACAAGTGATCATGCAGTATTCTGCCCCACTGATCCATGCACCTACAACTCAGGAAAACTGGGGAAGAGGGCACAGAAAATGCTAAGAGCCAGAGGAACAGGAAAGTTTCTGTGAGATTGCATCTCTTAAACATGGCACGGGGGATCTACCCAAGATCTCAAGGCCATGGTTGCCTAAAGAAGACTTGCACATTGGTGCACCAGTAGAATGGGATAATGGATAAAGAAATCTGATAAAGCTTCAAATCTGGACAAAGAAGTACAGGCACCTGAGAAATGCCAACCAGAGAAACAGTCTACCCAAGGAAGAGCGCTCCAATCTGATACTGAACACCATGGGCCAAGCCCTGAAATCACACACATACAAGTTACGTCATGTGGTCCGAGCAGGTTGTGTCTATATGTAGGAATCTATGTAACAACAATGAAAGCAAAAGCAGGACTTGTGCAAGGGGTGTTTGCTATATAGAAGAAGATAAAATAAGACAAAGGAAATGGGTTAATTATGTAATTATATTTTAATTAAAACCATTTTAATTAAAAGCAATAAATGGTACAAGACACAAGTTTCCAAACTATAGAAGACATAAATACACATACTTACAATATAATCAAAGAATAATAACCTTATTAGCAGAGTGATCTTGGGAATGTAAAAGACTGACACACAGGAACCTTGGATAAAACTTTATAAAGAAGGTAGAGATGCACCTGGAGGTAGAAGGAGAGAACAAATATCTCTCACCTGCAAATCTCATGTGTCACCTGTGTATACATAGAGTATGGGGAGACATATAGGGACACCAATCATATTCTTTTATTTAAAAGGTGTATATTTTCCTCTACCCCCTTTTTATTATGAAAAGTGAAAAGTTGGGGAACACTTCATTATCTGTTTAAACTTATTAATGTTAATCATTGGATGTATCCATGAACATATAAATTATTTGAAATTAATGGAACATAATATTCAGGGTAAAAGCCCATACCCCTGACTATCCTGATTCATTCTGGGGATTCTATCACGCATCATCCTAAACTCATCCTTCAGTTGTCATATTGGAGCTGATCTTGCATAGTGTTTTGTTGAAGAATCAAAATCATATATTAAATATGCAGAGCAACAGGAAATATAGAGTATTTCATGTCTTATTTTCTTTTTGATACAAAATGTCATATATTGTGCACACCTTTTTGTAATTTTCTTTGCAATCTCAAAATATTAGCTGGGAAAGGTGAGATGTGCCTAGGATCCCAGCGGCTAGGAGGTGGAGGATAAAGCATTAGAACCTCAGCATTATTCTCTGCTAAGTGGTAGCTGTGTTTGCAGTCAGCCTGAACCCCATGAAACTCCACAACAAACAGTCTGACAAACAAAGCTGTATTAATAGCAGCAGTAGCCTCTGCTGTTGCCCTGCACTGTGTTATGGACACATCTCAGGTTATACCTCCATCCTCAGATAATTTAAGGTATAGAGAAACATCATATTTATGTATAACAATATATGCACATATGTAGTTTCAATTGTGGTACTCACAATAAGAATTGAAATACCATTCTGTATGCTGTATGTTATGTTCTGTATGTTTTTAATGAAGACAATGAAAGGCTTTATCAAAATGACAGATGCAAACAGAAGTAAGAAAAACTTCAAGATTAAAACATTAAAATTGTATAAGTGTAAATTAAAACAATTGTAAAATTAAGTTAGAAAATTATATATATATATATGTGTGTGTGTGTGTGTGTGTATGAATTATATATATGTATACAATCACACACATTATCTTCTGGATGAACAAAACTTTAATCCTTGGTACATAACTGGAAAAATCTAAATGAAAAGCAAGAATGCTGAAGACAGCATAGTGTAGGGTTTGTCCTGCTGTCCTTGTGTAAGGACTGAAGCCTCCTCTCTCACCCAGGAACCCTCACACCTACATAGTCTTCTCTAAAGCATGGCTATTCTGCCCCCAGTGGAGAGAGGGAGGAGTGCATGAGGAGAGTGATAAGCTTGTCAGGTGACTCAGCTCAGGTGACACAGAAACCAGAGACAGGGGCACAAGGGAAGGTTGACTTAACATTTGGACAGAAAGGGGAATGGGAAATGGGCAGAAGGAAAACAGCAAGAATAAATGAAGCAGAAAAGAATGAAGCAAAAACAGAGAAGTGAGATAGTGAAGAACTACATAGACAGTTCTGGATAACACCCCTTCAGCTTCAGTTACTGTCCCTGGTCCCTTTGCTTCCATTCCTTCATAATTAGCTGCTTTTAGGAATGCTTTATTATTTTTCTAGTTCTTCTGGAAACATGAATGTGATGGCAGGGAAAGGCAATAATCTAACAGACATGTGACTCTCACTGTACTCACTTTTGCACATGAGCACACACTCACACTTACATATATACATACACACTAATACACACATAAACACACTTACACATACATGCATACATACATACATATAATAAAATCACGTATAAAAAGCAACTGTTCTGCTAAAACATCATTTTACATTTTGCTACACATTACTTTAGAAAAATATGAAAATAAAGAACCCATGGGGTAGTCGTACCCTACACTGTAAACCCTGCTCCTGAGAGGCAGGGACCGGCAGATCTCTAACTTTGAGGCTAGCCTAGTCTAGCAGAACAGCCAGAGATACACGAAGAAACCCTGTGTCAAAACACAAACAAGCAAGAAAGCAAACAGAAAGGAAGGAAGGAAAGATGAAGAGAGAAGAGAGGGGGGAAAGAAGAAAGAAAGAAAGAAAGAAAGAAAGAAAGAAAGAAAGAAAGAAAGAAAGAAAGAAAGAAAGAAAGAAAGAAAGAAAGAAAGAAAGAAAGAAAGAAAAAGAGAAAAGAGAAGAAAAAAGAAAAGAAAAAGAAATAAAGGGCAACCACCACACTATTGAGCATATAGAATAAAATTCTTTTTTGGTGTGTGTGTGTGTGTGTGTGTGTGTGTGTGTGTGTGTGTGTGTGTGTGTGTGTGTGTGATGTGCACAGCAGAAATCCATAGAATACTGGATTATGGAGACCTCAAAAATCTTCATACAACTAACATTAATCTTCTTAAAAGAATGTGAAGCACTGAACTGTGTCTACACAAAATACATATGCTGGGGCCCTAAAAAAGTGCTTTGGGGTGACAATACTGGAAGACAGGACATGAAAAGGTAACTAATGCAAACTAAATCAACACAGGGAGGTGGATCATAAGACAGATGGTGAGCACAGACCCTCGTATCCTATGAAAGGAACTGTGAGAAGATTCACTAATAGCCATCTGTCATCTGTGGCCAGAGAGAGAAAGAGACAGAGACAGAGACAGAGCGCGCTCTGGAAAAGAAGATCCTGTGTCATCTGTCATCTCCATCTTGGACTTCTACCTCTATAGCTAAAAACAAACAAACAAAAAACAAAAAAATATAAAACCCTTTGTTGCTTCAGCCACAACCTGTGTTGTACTGTGAATTCACGAAATGAGTATAAGAGTCCATTTTTAAATGTTATTGTATGAAGCACAGCCAAAAAGCATTTTAAGGCATCGCTGTACAGGAAAAAAACTCAACTTTTTATTATTTCCTCTTTATACTTTGTTTTAGAGCACCTGTCTCCACCTGTCTTCCTGGTTCTTGCCCAAATCCTCATGAAACGTATAGCTAAAGTTCTGATGGTCCTAACATTTTTGTCAAGGTGCTGGGAAGAGCAGAGTCTGCATTTCATGCATTGCGCACCCAATGTGAATGACAAATGAGTGAAATCCCCCTGTACTTTCCTAGCAAAGCCTTAGATTTTTTTTCAGATTCAGGGCTTGTACCACTACATCTTAAGTTTGCTTGGAACACTGACAAAGAAGGGGAAAATTGCATGGCTTGGTCCTTCAGAGTTTGAAGAAACCATTTAAAAATTCTTGTGGCATGTGTATACCAACCACTAAAAAACAGTATACCTGTCATGTACGTGTATACTTAAGTTAAATAATTTCAACTCAGAAGTGCAATGTTGCATATGTGCCAATGAAATTGCTCTCAGTTGAAAGAGTAAGCTAAGTTTGTCAGGAATGCACCCTCCAGGGTCTGCCAGCTGCCATTTTAGGCAAAGGCCATGACAGAAAAAACTGGAGTTCCATTACCAACAATATGCTCAATACCTAAGTCTCACCAATTTTCATGGGGAATATCACATAATAGGTTTCACTAGCAAAAGCAATGGCATGTTTCATGGTACCACCCAACAGAAAAAAAAGCCTTTTAGTGAAGGCTTTCTGGTTGTTTATTTGACTACAGTATTTTAGACACTCACCCTTCACAAATGAACACTGTAAAAAAAATCTATATTTATCGGTATCTTGACCCAGTAAGAACCAAATATTTAATTTCTAAGAATTCATTGTTTACTCATTGTGAGACACAGTAGAACCGAGTGTGCTAGTTTCTCTTTCAGGTACTGTATGGTAATAACAGAACTGCATTGTGGTTCCCATAAGAACATGAGAATGTTTCAATGTCATGTGTAGTAAAGAGAATGAGAAACACCAGAAGGCCTGCTGTGTAACTCCACAGACTTGACGTTCTCACCAGGCCAAATGTGAGTGACAAAAATGGGAAACCCCCTGCCTGAAGAAGGTGAGTTGAATGGAGAGAAGTAAATGCCTATGCTGACATCAGCATTGTGTCTTAGGAGTGTTTACAAATAGCCTGCCTTCTCATCTCATTATAAAGAAAATCAAAACTAAGAGATTAACACCGTAATAAGTAAGATAGACTATTTGGTATTAGAATCTCCAGGTAACATCTGTTTGTGTCCATGTTAAAATATTTATGTATGCATGTGTATGTGAGTGTGTGCATGGATACAAGTGCATGGAGATAAGTAGAAGCACATGTGTACATATGTATGTGCTCACTGACCCCTGGCATTTACGGGGAGCCTAGACTGCCTGGGAACCAGGCTGTAGGAATACGTCTGTGTTCACCTCCCCAGTACAGCCGCCATGCCCAGCTTTTCATGTGAGTGCTGGAAATTGTAGTCAGGTGCTCATGATTCCGTGGCACCTACACATCTCCAATTCCTTATCAAGCAGCAGCTAGAAATTTTTCTCTTCCTTTTTCTCTTCTGCCTGAGTATCGTCACCTTCCTATGCTGTATGCAGAAAAGTATAAAATCTTCTTTTACACTTCTCCCAAACAGAGGGGGGATGAACTAAAATTCCATACTTGAGCTGGTGATTTTTATTGTCCACTGGGACTCTTGACTGTAGAGACTGAGTAGAGAAGGAAAACTTCAGAACAAACCCTGAAAAGTACACCTTTCACTTTCTGTGTCTATGACACATAAAATCACAAATGGAAGTCCAGCTTTTGGTGTTTCCCTGTGGGCAGAATAAGCTGCTAAACATAGTCTTAGTCCAAGCAATGTCCACTCAGGAGATGATTCCCACAGATGATAACACACTCTCCTTTATTCTACAAAATTATAATTCAGCATTAGATAATTTTGAAAATACTCAAAGAACTTCTACGACAAGTCAGGAGTGAATATTTGAGCTGGAAATGGGCTGTGCAAAGGCAGCTGGGACTGCATAACTTCTTTGTCTTCTCTTGGCTTGTCTTCTCTTCCTTCTCTTCTTGCTACCAATTTGAAAGATGTGGGGCACATGGACCGTGCCACCAGGAGAACTGGCACGGAACTGGTGAGGTGGAGCATGTTCAAATCCTAGAATTCTCAAAATTGAGATTTAAAATCTCATCTTGAGACTAGCAGGAGCAGAACTAGATCCCTGGCTGTTGCCATGCCTGCCTCGGAGCACATAGCTGGAGACCTCCCTCCCCACACAAGGTGGTCACATAGTCACATAGCTTGCACTTTAGGTGAAAGCAATGCATTGCCAACATCTTAGCCATAGCCAATTAAATGCATTCACAGCCCCCACACTTTAGTGCCCAAGGTTCCCTCTTGCTTGCCTGAAGATACATATACATAAGCTGATACACACACACACACACACACACACACACATGCATGGGGACTTGAGCTGTTTTAGCAATAAAGGTAAGCATAAGCTGTTTCACTAAATATCATCTGAGAATCACTGATTTATCCTAGGAGAAAGTCTTCCCCCCTAGGCACTCCCAGCTGGACTGGAATCCTGCAGAGCCCAAGCTTTCCAGGTTTAGTACTCTCCTTCCTGGCTCAGCTACCAGTGGCGTCCAGACATCCCAGACAGAAGCAGAGCCACAGATGCTTCAAAGACCACACACTGCCATGGGTGTTTGTGTTCAGCTCCCCCTGCAGCCCCAGACACTGTGTGCTCAGAGCACAGAAGTACACAGCCGAGTCACTCCAGTGCACAGGGGCTTTCTTCAGGTGAAAGGAAAAGTCGGTCTTGCTAAACTCAGCCTCAAAGCCTTTCACGCCTTGAACCACTGGGTCTCCTGAATAGTACCTGAGGAGCAGCTGTAGCCCCTGCCGTGGGTACTGGACATACCAGAACAGGCGAGGTGCCACAGAGGAGGAATAGTTGCACCTTATCTGCAGAGAGGTGTCTTCAGAGACAGTGACTTGAGCATCAGGCTGAGTCACTGACTGAGAGCTGGTGCCTCCTGGAAAGGAATAGTAAGTCAGTAATTACAGTGCGGACCTCACTGGGGACAGTCAGAATCCTAGGATGCAAAGAACACAAGGCAGCTGTACTCACTCAGGGTAACAAGTACCACCAGCAGGGGGAGGATGGCCAGAAGCATGGCTGAGCCTCAGGGAGACTGCAAGTCTGTGTGGAAGGACTCTCTGGAACAGGACTGCAGGAAATGGCTGAAAAAAGCAAGAGCTTGAAAACAGGCGTGGGGAAGCGTCAGCTGGAGAAGTCTCCTGCTCAGATAAAAACACTGAAGCTGCTATCACAAGCCTGGAAGCTTTAGAGTGTCTGATCCTTGTCACTTGCCTTTGCTGTAAACTCAGGCAGCAGCAAAGAAAGGATGAGATGCCTGCAGGTGGGGAAGACCTTCAGAGGAAGAAAGAATACTAGTGCATGCTGCAGCGCCCTCTGGAGGGCAAATGAGGAACCAAATGTCCTGAGGGTCCACAGCCTGCCACCTGCTGTTCTCAGACAAAGCAAAACCTTCACAAAGCACATTGCTTCTTTTCCTAATCTATTAAGAGGTATTAGTTATAGAACTCCCTGGAAATAGATGGCTTGTTATTCCTTGTGAAAGGAACCTCGGACTTCAGTCATGCTGGTGATGCCTGGGGGTACAGACATCGCCATTGGTGGATGCTCTGCAGCATAGAGGCAACAGGAAAACATGTTGTACTACCTCTGCTCTCTATAAGAAGTTGTGACTCTAGTTGGAAAAGCTTTACTGCTAGAGCTAGAGGAACACATAGTTCCTCTATGTGTTTTAGAGGAACTAAAACCTGATACCTCCATGGTTGGTACATCACTGTCCTCCAGGAAAGAAACCTGAGATGAGAGACTTTGGCTTTTTCTGGGCTAATGGAATGCATTGACTAAATCAGAATATGTGTTTTCTTTGACTGCAGAAACAAAAAGCAATTCTTCTCTTGGGTCTGCTCTCATCTATTTCTTTCTGTAGGGATTATCTTTTCTGGAGATTGTTTATGTACACTGTCGAATTGTGACTGTTCAGTCTATGAATGAGACTGTGGAGGTGAATGTATGTGTGTGTGTTCCTATTTCTCTCAATTTTCCCCATAATTTAAAGGACAACAGTATAAAGGAGAATAAACTCAAATCCACAAGTGTTGGAAGAATGAAGATCATCTCAGAAGCCAGACTTACAAGTACTTTCCACAAGATGGGAGAAGTTAGAGTCAAATTGAAGTTTGATTGAAGGAAGCACATCCAAAACCATACCAGCAATTCATGCTGGCTTTCAGTTTACTGTGGTGAACTGTTGAACCCAGAAAGTGTGAAATCCAAGGGCACCATATTTCCTGGTGCTTGGAGCTGTGCAGATTTTCTGTCACTGGTAGGATACAGCAGGATTCTCCACTTTTCTATGTTGACAGACTCCATCTCCATTGTTGAAGAACATCAGACACTCACATGAATTAAAATAGTCACATTCTTATTTAATAGTCCCAATATTATTTATGAATATTAGTAATTCAGCTAGGAGGTGGCTCAGTGTTTGACAGCACTTGGCATACAACAGGAAGCCCTGAGTTCAGATGTCCAGAGCTCATGTAAGGCTGGACAAGGCAGCACATGTATGTAATGCTATTTCTTCTACAGCATCAGTTCCTACCACGTGGTTCATGATTCCTTTGGGGACTGAATGACCCAATCACAGGGGTCTCCTAAGGAATATCAGATGTTTACATTACAATTCGTAACAATAGTCAAATTACAGTTAGAAAGCACCAGCTAAAATAATTTCATGGTTGATGGTCACCACAACTTGAGGAATTACGTAAATGGGTGTAGCATTGGGAAGGTTGAGAAGGCTCTAGAGCAGGGTGGGAAGTAGAGACAGAATAGATGCTCAGGAAGCTCTTCAGGGGAAACACCTTCAACTGCTGAAGAAGAACTCTATCTGAAACAACGAAGCCACACCTCAGGCTCTCCTCTGACCATCATAGACGCACAGGGTCACATGAATACTCTCACTCACACAGAGGAACATACAAATATACACATATTATATGGAAACACACACATCACTCACACAGGAGAACATACACATACACTCTCACACCAGACACACATTACACATACTCACCTCATACATATCACTGACACATATTGAATATATATGACACATATACACATACATACAATTCACACATATACACACACAAACACATCACATGCACACACAAACCAAAAATACCATACAAACACATTACATGCACATACACATGCTCACATACACATCACACACATGCTATACACACAAAAATCAGTAACACACAAAAGTCATACCACACCACAAACATGGGGTCACCCCATGAGTGGGAAATATAAGTAAATACAGACGTACATGCATATAACACACACGTATATGTGTGTGTGTGTGTGTATATATATATAAAGTCAGAAATATATATTTTCTGACTTTTATAGGAGCCCAGAATTGGAAGACTGGACTTTTAAAGAGACATTGAATATTTTAATAAACTTAAACTAAACTTTATATGCTAAACTTTTTATTGCAGTATAAACATTGCATTTGGGGAACAAATAAAAATGGAAGGTTAGGGGTATTGTGGTGATGGTTTGTGAGTTAAGAAGACAAAGAGTCAATTTGTGCTAGTTTTTGTCTGCTTGACATAAGAAAAAGTCATCTGAAAAGAGGGAACCTCAATTAAGGCTGGTTCTCTGCCCTGATATGAGCAGAAGAAAGATACCTGTAAGTCTTCAGTCTGTATTCTTTGTGTAAACCAGGCTGATCCAGAATGTAGAGATCCACCTGTTTCTGTATCCTTCCTGTTGAGATTTAAAGCAGGTGCCATCACCACCTTGCTCAAATATTTCATCTCAGTTCCATTTCATTGTAACTGAAAACTTTCAAACAAAAATCAGTAAAGGAACAAGAAAATTCTAACTTTGGGGCCAGCCATGCTATCTCAGGCTGCAAAGGTGGAGTCCTGTCCATCATTCCTTGGAATTTTGTTGGTGTTGAGAAGTATCAGTGGGCTCTCCCCAGAAAGACTTGACTAACATCTTGCTCTGGGTTCCAGCTGCCAACATTTCTCATTCTCTTTCAGGAATAATCCCGTTCCTTTGCCAGTTTTACTGCCATTAATTTAGCAATCTGTCTCTTGGCTTTCTCCCCACTATCTCCCTGAACTTTCCTAGAGAGGGGTTGGAAAAACCCGTGATAGCCACTGAACACACTGCAACCAAGTCCATGAAAACAACAACCAAGTTGAGGTTGACATCGGCGAGGCTGACACATATTCAGGACAAGGGATGAGCAGCTGCCCCTCAGCTCCAGAGCAGCTGCAGCACACGCACAAGCAGCCACCAGGCTGGGCATCCCTGGGCTCTGCATTCTCCTGTTGCATCAGTTCTCTGTGTGGACTCAGCCACAGGTGGGTCTCTGTCCAGAGTGAAGCTTCACAGTGCCCTTTCTGTGAAGATGGACTAAAGCAGAGACACACTCACAGAGCACTCCAAGTCCAGGAAGATCAGCAAGGTCAGCAAGGGGATAAGGAAGCAGCTCCCTCTTCTTGGGAGATTCTCAGGAAGCAAATAAAGCCTGAAGAGTGGGAGAGTAAGACAGAGGATGCTCTGAACTTCTGGAGGCTTAGATATCTTCATCCTAGAGACATTGGAGAGACAGTCAGGAAGAGACACTTTATTTTCCTTGACCTACCTCTGCTATCTGTGTAATATGTTCTGTCAGAATGCCTACTAAAACAGTGGAAGAGGTTTGAAAAATTACCTACCCAATAATTTCTTATATAAACATAATGCATTCCGGTCATCCCACCATCATGTTCCTCCCAGAAACTACTATATCCCATTCTCCCTGCAGAAGTCAAAAAACAAAAAAATAAGGCTTTCAGGTAAGAGAGAAGAGCTTAAGAGAGAATATAAGATGGCAGAACACAGGCATAATATCAAAAGTGGTCAATGGATCAGGGTTGCATTAAGTGGAGAGGAGGATGGCAGGGTAAGGCTGAAAAGGAAGGTTCTTGAGTTTATTCTAATCTATGGAAAATCCATTTGCTTTTTATTATGCCCAGATCTTAGGGCCCCCCCAGTAGCCGGCCTACGTACACAAGAGAAAAGAGTTTTATTAGGGCTTATTCTTGGTCTCCCAACTGTCACCAACACAGTGGATCTGGGGGTGGGGGAATCCTCAAGTAGCTGCAAGGCAGGGTGTTTATTGAGGTTGGAACAAGGACTAGAAATTTGCAGCTCAGCAATTACATGATTGGGAGACATTTAGCAAGAGGAAGCTTGTTACAAAGGGATTGGCTAACTAACATAACTAACATTGAGTGGGCTATCTATAGATCTCAGGAATGTCAGATATTCTTCTGTGCCATGACTGTTCTACTATGAGATGAGATAAGGCTGTCCAGTGTAGATGCTCCATTCTGAGAAAAGACACCTTCCCATTCTTGTGGTTATCTCCAAGCTGTTTCTTGAGGGGGAAAGATTATGGCTTGTTCCTGGAATTGGTGACCTATGGCCTAGTTTTTCTTTTAAAGTCAGGCCTGGTCCTAAAATGGAGGCAAAATGGAGTTTATGTTGTCCTTTCACTCTTTAGAAAGGAGTGTCCTCTAGGGGCTCAGCTGAGAAGTGAGAAGTTTACAATTAAGGAGGACTCCCCACTGTCCTTGCTGCCTTACCAGGGTGAATTCCAAGGTTTTCTGACCATGTACAGAGGAAGGTATATGCTTTCTAACTGTAAAACTTGTGAGTTAAAGTGAGTTAAAACTTGTGATATAAATTTATGAGCTGAAATGGGAGAGAAATATTGAAGAATGAGAAAACTACAGCGTCTTTACACATTCCAACACAAGTGCCAGAGAAGGTAGCCTTCAGAACACTGCATAGTTAATAGAGTTCTACACAATGACATCAAAATGTCTGAGAAAGAGATATGGCTGGTGTTTCTAGGAATATTGCAGATTCATTATAACATGAAGAGGTGAATTAATAAGTATGGATTTAAATGGGACCTCATGAAACTGAAAAGCTTCTGTAAATCAAAGGACACTGTAATCATAACAAAATGGCAGACTACAGATTGGGAAAGGAACTTTACGAACCCTATATCTGACACAGGGCTAATACCCAGAATATATAAAGAACTCAAGAAGTTAAACAGCAACAAATTAAATGACCCAATTAAAAAATGGGATACAGAGCTAAACAGAGACTTCCCAATAGAGGAACATCAAATGGCAGAGAAACACTTAAAGAAATGTTCAAAGTCCTCAGAGAAATGCAAATCAAAAAGACACTGAGATTTCACTTGACATTCCTCAGAATGGCTAAGATCAAAACCTAAAGTGACAACACATGCTGGAGAGGATGTGGAGAAAGGAGAAACCCTCCTCCATTGCTGGTGGGAATGTAAACTTGCACAACCACTTTGGAAATCAATCAGCTCTTTCTCAGACAAATAGGAAAAGTGCTACCTCTAGACCCAGCTTTATCACTCCTAGGCATATATCCAAAAGATGCTCAAGTACACAACCATGTTCATAGCAGCTTTATTTGTAATAGCCAGAATCTGGAAATAACCCAGATGTCCCTCAGTTGAGGAATGGATACAGAAATTGTGATACATTTACACAATGGAATACTACTCAGCAATTAAAAACAAGGAAATCATGAAATTTGCAGGCAAATGGTGCTATCTAGAAAAGATCATCTTAAGTGAGGTTTCTCAGAAGCAGAAAGACACACATGGTATATATTTACTTTCTTTTTTTTTAATTTATTTATTTTTATCTCAGTCACAGGTTAGGTACTTTGAATCCCAAGCGTAGGCCCCGCCCCCATTCCCTCCTACCCTCCCACTCCCTCCCTCATCTCCTTCTTCCCGCCCCCTCCAAGTCCACCATCAGGGGAGCACCTCCTTCCCTTCCATCCAATCCCAGCTTATCCTGTCTCCTCAGGGCTGGCTGCAAAGTTCTCCCCTGGACTCTAGCCAGTCTGTCACTCCCCAGCTTGTATGGGGGAGGGTCAAAGAGTCAGCCATCAAGATCATGACTGAAACAGTCCCTGTTTCCCTGAATAG
>CM053745.1:9630758-9660049 GCA_028658305.1 Pachyuromys duprasi | reverse complement strand
CTGGGTGTCCCTAGGGTTTTCCCACTTGATTTTCTCACCGTAGGAGTTCTGCTCACCTGGCACTCACAATGCTGGCGTTTTAGGTCCCAGAGTTCAGTCTCCTGGTCGCTGTGTTGTTTCTGCTCTCCTACTCCTCAGACACAGTGTTCTCTCGTGGCAGCCATCTTCCTTCTCCCTCTTAATTATTTTCTTATTTTACATTTTACTCATTATATATCCCGATTGAAGCCCCATCCCTTAACTCCTCCCAGCCCCACCCTTTCTTCCTCTTCCCTCTTACTCCTTTCCACTAGTCCACTGAAAATTGCAGTTCTCCTCCTCTGCCATCTGCCCATAGCTTATCAAGTCTCATCAGGACTGCCTGGATCCTCTTCCTCTTTTGCCTGGCAAGGCTGCATAGCCAGGGGGAAGTGATAAAAGAACAAACAACTGAGTTCACGGCAGAGGCAGCCCCTGCTCCCCTTACTCAGAAACCCACTTGCAAGCTGAGCTGCCAATCTGAACAGGGGGCCAAGGTCCTCTCGGTGTATGGTCCTTGGTTGGTGCATCAGTTTCTGTAGGTCCCCCTGGGCTTAGTTTTTTAGCCTTTTTGGTCTCCTGGTGGGGCTCCCGTCTTGTCCATGTGCTTCCATCCCTTCCCTGCTCTCTGCCCAACGTACCTCAAGATCTAGCTATACCACTCCTGGGAATATGCCCAAAAGATGCCCCACCATTCAACGAGGGCTTTTGCTCAATTATGTTCGTAGCAGCTTTATTTGTAATACCCAGATTCTGAAAGCAACCAGATGTCCCTGAAAGGATGAATGGATACAGAAATTGTGACATATTTACACAATGGAATACTACTCAGATATTAAAAACAAAGAAATCATGAAGCAGAACCTTTTCAAAAATTCAGGACATTCCATAGAGTTCAATAACTTCCGTGTTTCTTCATTTTTCCTGAAATTTAGAAATATTGACTATTTTTTTATGGAGTGTGATTTCTTTTCTGAGAAACATTAATAAAAATTTTCTTAAAATTGCCATTCTCTTTTTTAAGTAATTTATTTATTTTTAAATTAATCACAGGTTATATATTTTGTATCCTAGCCGTAGCCCTCTCTCTCATTCCCTCCCACTCTCCCCATCCCTCCCTCATCTTTTCCCTGCCACCTCCAAGTCCACTGATAGGGGAGGACCTCACTCCCTTCCATCTGACCCTAGCTTATCATGTCTCTTCAGGGCTGGCTGCAATGTCCTCTTCTGGGATCTAGTTAGGCTGCTCCTCCCTTGGGGGGGGGGGGTCGACAAGCCAGCCATTGAGTTCATAACTGAAATAGTCCCTGTTCCCATTACTAGGGTACCCAGATGGGTACTGAGCTACTATCGGCCACATTTGAGCAGGGGTTATAGTTTGTATCCATACATGGTCCTTGGTTGGAGAAACATTCTCATAAAAGACCACTGTGCCCTGATCTATTTGGTCTTTGTGGAGCTCTTGTCCTTGCCAAATCTTACTAACTCCCCCTTTTTTCATATGATTCCCTGCACTCTGGCAATGGCTTGGTTGTGAGTCTTAATCAGTTTTGATTCATTGTTAGAGTCTTTCAGAGGCTCTCTGTGGTAGGCTCCTATCCTGTTGCTTGTTTTCTCCTAAATTCAATGTCCATCCCATTTGTCCATTTAATTGATGATTGATCACCCCTCCCTGGGTCCTCCTTCTTGCTTATCTTCCCTAGATGTATAGAGTTCAGCATGTCCATCCTATCCTATAGGTCTATATAAGTGAGTATATACCAAGTGTTTCTTTCTGCTATTGGGATACCTCACTCAGGATGATGGTTTCCAGGTCCCACCATTTGCCTGCGAATTTCCTGATTTCCTCATTTTTAATTGCTGAGTAGTATTCTATTGTGTAAAAGTTCCATAATTTCTGTAACCATTCCTCAACTGAGGGACATCTGGGTTGTTTCCAGGTTCTGGCTATTACAAATAAACCTGCTACAAACATGGCTGAGCAAACATCCTTGTTGTGTACTTGAGCATTTTTTGGATATATGCCTAAGAGTGGTATAGCTGGGTCTTGAGGAATCACTATTCCTAATTGTCTAAGAAAGCACCAAATTGATTTCCACAGTGGTTGTACCAGTTTGCAATCAAACCAGCAATGGAGGAGATTTCCCCTTTCTCCACAACCTCTCCAGCATGTATTGTCACTTGAGTTTTTGATCTTAGCCATTCTAACAGGTGTAAGGTGAAATCTCAGGCTTGTTTTGATTTGCATCTCCCTGATGGCTAAGGACATTGAGCATTTCTTTAAGTGTTTTTCTGACATTCTACAGTCCTCTACAGAGTTCTCTATTTAGCTCTATACCCCATTTTTAAATATTTATTTATTTTTATATCAATCACAGGTTAGGTATTTTGCATCCCAGGCGTAGCCCTCTCCCTCATTCCCTCCCACTCTTCCACTCCCTCCCTCATCTTCCTCCTCCCCGCCCCCTCCAAATCCTTTTAATTGGAGTACTTGATTTGTTGCTTTTTAACTTCTTGAGTTCTTTATATATACTGGATATGTCATTCTCTTAAAACAGAGAAAATATGACCTTTGAAGCACCAGAGATCCCTCAACCCAAACTAAGTGCTGTTTCCAGTGTCTTCCAGCAAATATAGGTTACTCTCTGGCCACCAGAGGGCGCAGCATCCTAACGCTATAGCATTTCCTGTGTGAACTTAAGTTTAGACTCTTTTTCAATGTTTTCAAAAACTGAAATCATTGTCGAGATGGCACTGAAGTTGAACTCTTCTCCGGGCTTCGTGACTGTGGTACTTCTCATGCTCAGTACGTTTAAGTGACCTTCAACTTCTTTTTTTATGTCAGAAAACAATCTTGAGCCCTGAATACATCCATATATATGTTTTGTTTTTGTTTTGTTTTTTTCCCCAGCAAGGACCCACGGAGACTCAGTGACTCAGACAGAAGGTCAAGTGTTCCTCTCAGAAGATGAATTTCTTACTATACACTGCAACTATTCTGCCTCAGGATACCCAGCCCTGTTCTGGTATGTGCAGTATCCCGAAGAAGGTCCACAGCTCCTCTTTAGAGTCTCAAAGGCCAACGACAAGGGAAGCAACCGAGGATTTGAAGCCACATATGATAAGGAAACCAAATCCTTTCACTTGAAGAAAGCCTCAGTGCAAGAGTCAGACTCGGCTGTGTACTACTGTGCTCTGGGTGACACAGTGGCAGAAACCGCAGGGGGAGCTGAGCACAAACTCAGAACCTGAACACTGAGCTCCTGCCTCTCTAATTGATGTGGTCCCTCACTGTGCTGTGTGCCTCTATGTTTCCCTGATTGGCACAAACATCATACAAATAGCCACAGCAGAAGAACAAGTAGACTCTTCCATACTCAAGTCAACTCTGGGACTAACCCAAAATCTGATGCAAAAGTCTGTGCCTCATGAAGAGCTAAAGGAGCCTCACAGTAAAGCTGTGTGAGTAAGGAAGCCTGTCCTGTCCTCCACGTGCTCTTCCACAGCTCTCTTGTAGACCTACCTGTATTGTATATGTGCCAGGAAAGAGGTTTCAGTACAATATCTTCTGAAAGTATGGTAACAGAAGTAAAAGGAGAGCCCAATGTCCCCAGTCCTGGGATTCCTATTCAGGAGGAAGGGAATGAAGAAAGGAGGGCAGAGCCATGCCTGCAGCACAAGTGCACAGAGGGAAGGGATTCGCAGGGCATAAAGAACGCTCTCTTCTGTTGTTAATAAGATCCGGCTGAGGCTCAAACACAAGAGAAGAAGCAAAGGTGAAACAGGAGAACACAGGTGGAATGGAAGATGAACTCTGGGCAGTAAAGGGGGCAGCTGGCTCTCTGGCTTGCCTCAGAAGAGTTTCAGTGCTTGGGGGAGGGCAAACATATTTTACAGACTTTGAAAGAAAAATTCTCAATTTCATATGGAAAAAAAAAAAACCCAGAATACCTAAAACAGTCCTGTACAACAAAAGATCTTCTGGAGGTATCTCCACCCCTGATTCCAAGCTGTCCTATAGAGCAGCAGCAGTTAAAACGGTATGGTACTTGCATAGAAACAGACTGGTGGATCAATAGAATAGAATTGAAGACCCAGAAATAAACCCCCGCATCTACAGAAACGTAATTTTGACAAAGAAGCCAAAGCCATCCAATGGGCAAAAGACAAATATTCAACAAATGGTGCTGGTCTACATGTAGAAAATGCAAATAGACTCATATTTATCACCCTACACAAAACTAAAGTCCAAGTGGATCAAACCATAAAACCAGACACACTAAATCTCTCTTTCTCTCTGTCTTTCTCTGCTATGAATACTAGGCGCTTTCCACACTCACTAATCATCTGGATGTGCAGGACTAATTTCACAGGAGTTCATACTATTGAAATAAATCATAGATTTATTCATGTGTGTCAAGAGAAGTGGTAATTAATGTCCATAAGTGAATGTATCTTCTAACCTTCCTTGAACAGGCCAAGACCTTGAGAGCTTTACCTCTTTCGGTTCAATGTTTCTGGTGTATCTTTCTGCTCACATTGCAAGACCTTTGCTGCCAGGGTCCCAGCCCATTGGGTTGGTCTCAGGATAGGAGAGCCAAACCCCACACAAGTCTATCACCTTCTGCCCAGGAACTATGTCTTCAAGGTCTTAGTCCCCACGGTCTTAGTAAGAGTGAGCCAGCTCCAATGTGATTCCACCTTTTCTGAACTCTCCAATCCATCACCTTGTAGCGTCAACTCAGGATACAGCACTCAGAGACCTAAAATCTCATATCAAAGCCACGGCCATCACCTTAAGTCTAGATGGAAGGTCTCATAGGAAAAACACAATAATAATAAAATCCAGCACATTATGCTGCTTCTCCAAATCACCAACTTGTTCTAGTCATCCCCGGTGAGAGCAATGTAGCTGAAACTAGGGACACTGAATCAAAAAATAACTGTGAAGATGACAGAAGAATCTACAAATTCCAGAAAAACTCACTGAAAAACTTTATGGTGGACATAAGTGAAATCTTAATTGATTCAAGAAAACACAAATGACTGAATGAAATAATGTGGACTAGTCAGGATGTGAAAAGTGAACTAAATAAATAATTAGAAACAATAACACCAAAATTGTGTGATAACGGCTCAAGGAATTATAATTTTACCTAAAATAATAATATATAATATATGCATATGAATTATATATTCATAATATATAGAAACTTTTAGATGCATATATCTTAAATTAATATATTATGTTATTAAGATACCTATATTGTTATCTTAATAATAATCTATATTAATAAATTATCCAAGTTAATAATATAGATAATTACCTATATTATCTGTATTAATAATATAGATAATTTTTAAAATAATATATAGATATCTTAATAAGATATGTTAATATATTAATAATGTATATTATTATCTTAATATAGGTATCTTAGTAAGATAATATATGAATAATATGTATCTTAATAGAATGATACTTATCAACAAAGGAATAAGATAATATTTCTTTATATCTAAATATACCCTTATCTTAAGGACATTAAGTCACTTGGGCTGACAGTGCTCCCCACAAAGCCATAGACTAACAAAAACAACAGTATCAGGCATGAGAAACCTCTGATGGAATGGCTTACCAGGGTAGTTTGTTCAAGTGACTTCCAAAACAATATAGATTATTGATGTAGCCCTTGGTTGCCTCTCAGGGCTGAGGATGAGTTATTGCTAAAGACATCCCACACTTAGGACTTGGGACTTGAAAGATTCTTCCTGGATCTGACCCAAAGACCTCTTTCCTGTGGTCTAGCTCTTATGATTTCAGAAAATACTAGACAAGCTTCCAAAGGACAAAACCTACTTACCCTACTGCAACATCTGTGAACCATGACAATTAACAGCATGGCAAGATGTCCATAAAGATGAAATAAATGGCACTCACAGGTTACTGGCAACTAGCTGCTATCTAATTTAGTTAAGGTCCACTCTTGAGGGAAATCATGCCTATTAATGGAAACCTAGACAGCTTCCTGGGACTGATGAGCATAATTTTTTCTACATTCTAAATCTTATCTTTATACTCACGGCTAAGTGTAGTTACTTCTTTTCATCAAAGAAATCTCTCTTTAAAGAAAATGGAAACCATTGCAAACAAACAAATAAAACCCAAAACTGAGCACAATGCAAAGATCAAAGGATTATGGCATGTCCAGTCCCAATAGATGAACCTACATCACAGTTCCTGTGTCTATACTTTAGAGAACATGAACAAAGAGGGGGCTGAAAGATTGTAAGAGGCAAAGTCCCAGAAAGTCTACTCTGGAACATTTTGCCTAGAAATGGATGCTTAAACAAGATCTAACTGATGCCGGTATCAAAAGATGTGTTAACATAGACAGGGAAACAAGGCACATATCTAAACATAGTAAAGGCAATATACAGCAAGCCTATAGCCCACATCAAACTCAATGGAGAGAAACTTAAATCAATCCCACTGAAATCAGGGACTAGGCAAGGCTGTTCATTGTCTCCATATCTCTTCAACACAGTACTTGAAGTCCTAGCTAGAGCAATAAGACAACTAAAGGAGATCAAGGGGATACAAATCGGAAAGGAAGAAGTCAAAGTATCACTATTTGCAGATGATATGACAGTATACATGAGTGACCCCCAAAATTCAACCAGAGAACTCCTTCAACTGATAAACATCTTCAGCAAAATGGCTGGATACAAAATCAACTCAAAAAAAAAATTAGAAGTCTTCCTGTATACCAAAGACAAAAGAGCTGAGAAAGAAATGAGGGAAACAATACCCTTAACAATAGCCACTAATAACATAAAGTGCCTTGGGGTGACTCTAACCAAGCAAGTGAAAGACCTGTTTGAGAAAAACTTCAAATCTCTTAAGAAAGAAATTGAAGAAGATATCAGAAGATGGAAAGATCTCCCGTGCTCATAGATTAGTAGAATTAACATAGTGAAAATGGCCATTCTGCCAAAAGCAATTTACAGATTCAATGAAATTCCCATCAAAATACCAACAGAATTCTTTACAGACCTTGGAAGAAAAATTCTCTATTTCATATGGGGAAACAAAAAACTCAGAGTTTCCAAAACGGTCCTGTACAACAACAGATCATCTGGAGAAATCTCCATCCCTGATGTCAAGCTCTACTACAGAGCAATAGTAATAAAAACTGCGTGGTATTGGCATAGAATCAGAACAGTGGATCAGTGGAACCAAAGACCCAGAAATGAACCCACACACCTATGCAAACTTGATTTTTGACAAAGAAGCCAAAACCATTCAATGGAAAAAAAGACAGCATCTTCAACAAATGGTGCTGGTCCAACTGGATATCTGTATGCAGAAAAATGAAAATAGATCCATATTTACCACCCTGCACAAAACTAAAGTCCAAGTGGATCAAAGGCCTCAACATAAAACTAGACACACTAAACCGGTTAGAAGAAAAAGTGGGGAAGACCCTAGAATTTATCCATACAGAAGACTACTTCCTGAAGGGAACACAAACAGCACAGGCTCTAAGATCAACAATAAATAAATGGGACCTCATGAAAATGAAAAACTTCTCTAAAGCAAAAGACACTGTCATGAAAATAAAATGACAGCCTACAGACTGGGAAAGGATCTTTACCAACCCTACATCAGACAGAAGGCTAATATCCAGTATCTATAAAGAACTCAAGAAGTTAAAAACAATAAATGAAATAATCCAATTTAAAAAATGGGGTATGGACCTAAACAGAGAATTCTCTTTAGAGGATTGTAGAATGGCAGAAAAACACTTAAAAGAATGATCAATGTCCTTAGCCATCAGGGAGATGCAAATCAGAACGACCCTGAGATTTTACCTTACACCCATCAGAGTGGCTAAGATCAAAATCTCAAGTGACAACACATGCTGGAGAGGATGTGGAGAAAGGGGAACCCTCCTCCATTGCTGTTGGGAATGTAAACTCCTACAACCATTCTGGAAATCAATCTGGTGCTTTCCTAGACAATTAGGAATAGTGATTCCTCAAGACCCAGCAATACCACTCTTAGGCATATATCCAAAAGATGCTCAAGTACACAACAAGGACATTTGCTCAACCATGTTCATAGCAGCTTTATTTGTAATAGCCAGAACCTGGAAACAACCCAGATGTCCCTCAGTTGAGGAATGGATGCAGAAATTGTGGTACCTTTACACAATGGAATACTGCTCAGCACTTAAAAACAAACAAACAAAAAATCATGAATTTTTCAGGCAAATGTTGGGTCCTGGAAATGATCATCCTGAGTGAGGTATCCCAGGAGCAGAAAGACACACACTATATATACTCACTTATATAGACCTATAAGATAGGATAAACATACTGAAATCTATACACCTAAAGAAGATAAACAAGAAAGAGGACCTGGGGTAAGATTATCAATCCTTACTTAGAAAGACAAATGGGATGGACATTGGATGTTGGAGAAAACAAGTAACAGGACAGGAGCCTACCACAGAGGGCCTCTGAAGGACTCTACCTAGCAGTGTATCAAATCAGATATTAAGACTCATAACCAAACCTCAGCAGAGTGCAGGGAATCATATGAAAGAAGGAGGAGTTAGTAACACCTGGAGAGGACAGGAGCTCCACAAGGACCAAATATATCAGGGCATAGGGGTCTTTTATGAGACTGTTTCTCCAACCAAGGACCATGTATGGATATAACCTAGGACCCCTGCTTGGATATAGCCCATGGTAGCTCAGTATCCAAGTGGGTACCCTAGTAAGAGGAACAGGGACTATTTCTGACATGAACTCAATGGCTGGCTCTTCGAAATCCCCCTGCCCCGAGGGAGGAGTAGCCTTGCTAGGCCACAAAAGAGGACATTGCATCCATTCCTGAAGAGACCTGATAAGCTGGGGTCAGGTGGAAGGAGAAAAGGTCCTCCCCTATCAGTGGACTTGGAAAGAGGCAGGGAGGAGATGAGGGAGGTATGGTGGGATTGGGAGGGAATGAGGGAGGAGGCTACAGCTGGGAGACAAAGTACCTAACCTGTGATTAATATTAAAAAAAATCCATAGACAAGGAAGATTTTCTCATGGTCCCACCTCAAACGAAAAACAACAAGCAACTAATGAATGCACGGAGAGGAGAATTAGCTACTCCCAGGAACAAAACCTTATTGGTTTTCAAGTGCAGGATGGTCATTCCTCAAGCCACATACACATAAAAACAACAAAATGGACTCAGCATACTTTATTTATACATGCACACATAGAAAGCACACACACTACATGCTTGTAACAATAATAATAAAAGAAGATGATGTCAATTTGAGAGTTGGAGGACACAGGAGAGGTTCGAGAAAGGTCAAATTTGAGAAGCTTCTGAGATGAAAAGGAGAGTGATGTCGTATAATTTTATTTCAATTAAGAACATATTTTAAAAAATGAACTGAAGCTCCAGGTGAAAAGCTTAAAAATGAATAAAAAGTCAGCGGATTTATTCATAGGTAACATTTAAAATGTTTAATTATTTTGATGCATTTAGTAAAAATTGACTGCTAACAAAAATTCAAAGTTTTATCAAGCTGTTAAAGAATATGTAGACAAACTTTTTTTTCTAAATAAAAGATTAGTGGAAATCTTCAACAACACAGTGTGTCGCACAGAAGAGAGAATATCAAAGCTAAAAGAAGTAGAAGAACCACACTATTCAATTAAGGAAATAATAATGAATACAAAAATCTTTGAGCAGAATATTCAGGAACTTTGTTACACTTTGAAAATATCAAATCTATAAATTTTGAGCACAGAAGAAGAAAAAGAATTCCAGGTCATGGCTCCAGAATGTGTCTTAATGGAATCATAGAGAGAGAAAAAAAAACCCAAAACTAAGGAAAGAAATGCCTATATGGGTATGTGAAGCACAAAGAACACCAAATTGATAGCACCAGAAATGAAACACCCCGTGTCATATTATACGTAAAACACAAAATAGAGAAAACAAAGAAAGGTTATTGAAAGCTGTAAGAGAGAAGCCACAAATCACAAAGGGAAAGCCATCAGAATAACAGCTGAGTCCTAAAAAGTTTAAAAGACCGAAGAGATCTGAGCAATTTACATCAAGTCTCAGAAGACCATGAATGCCAACACACAATCCCTGGGACACATTGAAAGCAATCCTGAGGAAGAAATTCATAGCACTAAACGTTTTCTCTCATCTGTGGTGGTTAGCTTTGAATCTTAAATATGTGTGTTTCATTTGTAATACACATAAAGAACAAGAAATTACTAAGGATTCACAATGGGCTTGGGGGTTGAGCCTTCAAAGAAAAGTAGATAGAAGCACCCGTGTAAATTGTTTAAAAGGGAATTATGAAACAGCAACGATTGATGATTAAATTAAGAAAGAGAGGAAGGCAAGTAGAGGAGTGAATACTGGGAAGAAAATTACCACCAGAAGTTACATGGAAATATACTACTGTAGAAGCTTCCCAAAAATCTTCATACACACACACAGACTACACACACCAAAAGAGAGTTAAGATGGAGTTACCATATAAGTGGGAGAAATACCCTTACTAGGCAGTGCAAGCAACAAATTAAAAGCCCCATGGTAAGAATGGCTGGGATACCAGTCTCTGCAGGGCCCCCAGAGCTAAGTATTATTTATTTATTTATTTATTTATTTATTTATTTATTTATTTATTTATTTATTTATTTATTTATTTATTTACCCTCCAAGTTTTTCTAGCTCCCACTTCTTTATTAAGATTACCTGCACTCTGCCCAAAGTTTGCCTGTGAGTCTCAGCTTCTGCTTTGACACCTCAATCAGTAGAGTCTTTCAGAGTTTATCTATAGCATTTACCCGCCCCCCCCCATCTTACCAGGAGTAACTTCAGGTTTTTCCCTCTTGAGGATTCAGTCTTTCTGAGACAGCTTTGTATATGCGGTTAAGAAGGTAGATAGTCATGTCTAGTTCTTGCTGGAAAATGTGCACATAGTGGGAAAATAGCAATGGCATGAGTGCAGGCCCAGGGAACATCTGGAACCTTGGTGAGTGAGTCTGAACATCTAAGTGTCTTGTGACCTGTTCCAGTTGGATGACTGTAGACCCAGAAGCAAGTCACAGTTGTGAAGTTTGTATCCCTTAAACACTCATCTAGGAACCAGGTGAGAACATTGTAGGCATCAGAAGCAGACGTGTGAGGGAAAGCCAACCCTGCCCATCAGTGTAGGCACTATTTTTTAAACTATTTTATTTTTGTTCCTTAAGCCTCTACCTCCCTTCCAACCCCCAACCCTATGTAGAAGAGAATGAGAAGGGAAAGGGATGTTGACCCCTTCATACTTAAGTCCTTAGGGCAACTCCAATCTTCATAGCCAGGATATACAGCAGTTCAGCTAACCAGCAAGCCAGTAAACAGCAAACACAGCAGCAACCTCTTTCCTCCTTGGACTCCTCTTCTTCTCAGTGTTCTAGCATTTATACTCTCTCAGAGTCTTCGCAATTAAACTATCTGCAGCTGACAAAGATCACCCCCTCTCTGAGCCCATAAGAGGCAGTCATAGTTAATAGGTATGAACAAACTGAAAGCAGCCCCATATCCCACACTTGGGATTAAAACAAAAACATATTTACATTACATCACTGAATTTTAAGGAGAGCAAAACTTCCACTGCAATCATCTGTGTCTGATAATGACTTAATTCAAATCATTGGGGGAGGGGGGGCTAATGGTCTGAAGGCTACCAGCTTCCATTCTACATCTGGCTCTCTCATCATCTCTGTGAATACGGGTAAGTTACTAATCACTATAAGCATTTTTGTGGGCCCAGTAAACTCAGTAAACAGGGCTTGTGATGCCTTTCTTCGTGTCTGTGGTTGATGTTCTTTTGCCAAAGAGCATGGTATTAATATCCTCTGGAATGTTTTTCATGCAGGAAATGGAAGAGGAGTTTGGACCCACCTATGTTCTTGAGCCTTTTCATTAGCCTAGCCTAAAGAAAAACAGAGAATTTTAAGATTTTCAGATTTCCTGCCCCATTTGGTGATACAAATTGATTACTAGTACAGTCTTCCCACTTGATCATCACAAGCCTAGGTAGGGAGGGTCGAAGATTAGACATCAGTTAGAGAGAGAAAGAGAGAGAGATTTCTGTTGGCTTGATCCTCAATCACAGGTGTTCATTGTCACCTACCCAGGACCTTCTGCACTTGCCAATTCCTATTCCCAGTGCATAACTCAATACTTGATAAGAAACTACAGGGTTCAGCTTGTAGAGAAACAACTGCCTTATACGTGTACACTAAATTGTCCTGTGCTGTTTGAGCTCACTGAGAAGTTGGCTCTGAAAATGGAAATTGGCCCTCCCACTTCAGGTACAAGCATATTTATCTCAAAATGTTCTCTCACGCCCTCTTTCCTGAATGGGGTAGGTCTTCCAACTCTCTAACATGGAGAAAATAGAACAACAACAACAAATCAAACCAGTCGACGGGTATAGACATTGTGAGTATTATTGATTTCATGGTATAAAGCTCTATTTCTTTCTGCTACCTACACACATTCAAAACCAAAAGTAATGATCCAGTAGATTGTTCTGTGTACTGTGTGTGTCCTGTCCTTTGTTCTCAATAAGGCTAAACTTGGAACTTATCAAACCCCATCCTATGACAGGATCTATTCAGGTCGTATTAATTTATTATGTATGCAGTTTGGATTCAACCATCTCTTATAAAGCTGATGTTAGTAGCACTGTCTTCCAAGCCAAATGACTACCATGACATCAGCTGTGCCTATTTGGAAAAGATCATCACAGCCAAGCCTGTTGACTGTTCATTTCTTAATGTTATTTTACCAAATAAGATGGAACAGAAATGACTGGAAAGGAAACTGGAAATCACGCAATTTACAAAGGTCTAAGCAAATTTTAAGATGTATAAAGAAGGTCAAAGTTCAACACATTTTTTCAAACCTTTGCTTAAATCAATAGTTATTTGTCTACTTTCCATGACAACTGTAAGGACCAGCTTAAAGAACAAAAATGCAAATATTATCAAAGTTCAATCTTTATCTTTTTAATTTTTATTTTTACATTAATTACAGTTTATTCACTTTGAATCCCAGCTATAGCCCCTCCTCTCAGTCCCTCCTAACCCCATCCTCCCTCCCTCATCTCCTCCCATGCCACTCTCCAAGTCCACTGATGGGGGAGGTTCCCCTCCCCCTCCATCTGACCCTAGGATATCAGATTTCTTCAGGACTGGCTGCATTGTCTTCCTTAGTGGCCTGGTAAGGCTGCTCCCCCATCAGGGCGATCAAAGAGCCAGCCACTGGGTTAATGTCAGAGACAGTCCCTATTCCCCTTACTAGGAAACCCACTTGGATACTGAGCTGCCATGGGTTACATCTGCATGGATTCCACATTATCTCCATGACTGGTCCTTGTTTGGAGCACCAGTCTCGGAAAAGACCTCTGGGTCCAGATTTCTTGGTTCTGTTGCTCTTCTTGTGGAGCTCCTGTCCTCTCCAGGTCTTTCTAACTCCCCCTTTTTTCATAAGATTCTGTGCACTCTGTCCAAAGTTTGGCTATGATTCTCAGCATCTGCTTTGATAACCTATTGGGTGGAGTATTTCAGAGTCCCTCTGTGATAGGCTCATGTCCTGTTCCCTATTTTATCCCTCTTCTCATGTCCATCCCATTTGCCTTTCTGAGTGAGCACTGATCATCTCACTCAGGGTCCTCCTTGCTTAGATTCTTTAGGTGTACAGATTTTAGTATGGTTATACTGTATTATATGTCTAATATCCATTTATTAGTGAATATATACCCTGTGTGTCTTTCTGCTTCTGGGATGCCTCACTCAGGATCATCTTTTTTTAGATCTTTATGTAAATATACTAAAATAATTAAAAGTATCAGACTGGCATAACTAACTTTCTGTATGTTCAACCATCCTTGAGGGATTAAACTGGAAAATATTCCCTCTCTTCCCCTCTACAATCAACTCAATTCCAGAGGGTATAGAACATCTCTCAAAATGTTATCTGAATAGGGACTGGAGAGAGGCTGAGTGACTAAGGACACTGGGCTTTTCAAAAGGATCTGGGTTCAATTTTCAGCACCAAACACAGAGGTTAACAACTGTCTATAACTTTGGTTTCAGGGAATCAGCAATCTCTTCTTGCTTCTGTGAGCAATAGGCAGACATGTGGTACATGATATACTTGTAGGCAAAATACTCATACATCTAAACCAAACTAAACTAAACTGAACTGAACTAAACTAAAATAAAATAAAGTAAAATAAACTAAAATAAACGGAACTGAACTGAACTATTCTGTGTCTCTGGGGAATTACCTGTTCTATTGTTTAAGAGGCCCTGGAAACTTCACACAGTGATCTCTAACTAGTGTTGCGTCTACAAAGAGAGTGGTCAACAAAGGAAAAATGACCCCCATGTTTCAAACCAAAGTCATAGTCAAGCAAGAGCCTAGCCTTATCCTCACACAGATGGAACAAATGGCTAGAAGAACCAGAGGTTCCTCTCAAACCCAGGTGATCCTCCAAGGGCCAGGTCCTCAACTGGCTTTGACAGTCAAAAAGAATAGTGATTGATTTTGATAGCTGAATGGTCTTAAATACTACCCAGGAAAGTATAATCTGTTCTTTAGCTATCTAAGGAATGACATTCACTAGGCTTTAGACTTAAATACATATGAAATGTGATATAGGCAACTATTTTTATTATTAATGCTTTGCTTCTTGAGAAAATTGCTGCTTATTATGTATAGGACATCTCGGCCTTGGCTCAACTCAACACTACAGTTCCTATCTGAAGCCAAAAGAAACATGTTTACCATTCTCTTAACTAAAAAGTCCAATGACATTTGAATTTCTTCTCTCTGTTTTTTCTCTAATATCATCTTGGAGGGACCTTGCATTGTACCACTAGACATTCTATCCATGACAGCTATCAAAGCTATTAAGGTCAGCCCTTAAGACCAAAATTGCCTTTCTCCAGAGACAAAAAGTATACAACTTGTAAAGATAACCATAGCATTGGATAATCCTATCTCAAGTATTTAGCAATAGCCCACATTGATTTGGACTGTTCTTGGCCCAGGACATCAAGGTCCAGTCAAGTCCCCATCCAATCTTGCTTCAATATATATAAGTCTTGTTATTCTATGGGGTGTCTGAGGAAAGACTCTCTCAGGAAACTGAGTCTCTCCTCAATGTTCTAGCCATGAGGGGATATATGATCTCCAGAGAGAAAAGGCCAATTAATTATAGTCACATACTTGGGGTGATACCTTAGCTCTGAGTAGATCCAATGAAGGAATCTGGGCTGATTTTCAAGATGTGTGACTATAGGCCCCTGGACTAATCACATGTAGAACCCATCCCTTAGAATCCTGTAGAATATGATGATCCCTCCTCAGCTCTGCCCCCTCTCTTCATTAAACAACCAGAGCAGTCATGGTCCTATTCCTGAAAACAGTTGGTGTTGATGTTTAAGAGTACAGACCCAAGGAAGAGTTGGATGGGTGTAGATTATAACTACAATATATAAATGGGGACAACCAATAAGGAAATCAGGATGAACTTCCTCCAAATGCTGAACATAGATCTACGACAAGACCTAGATATTCTATTCTTGAAAATTTAACCAATAGATTCTACATCTTTCTACACAGATACTTGCTCTTCTATGTTCATTGCTGTGTGCTTTGATTTGTGTGAAGGGGATTCTGTCCCTTGTGTTCTGCTTTTGGACTAAAAACTGCCTTAATGAATGGTACCTGTTAAGATTCTCAGTGACTTCATTTTAATTTTCACACACACACATACACACATACACACACACACACACACACATACACACACACCAGAAATGGAGAAACTTTCACTTATTGGTAGAAGTTAGCCCTTAAGTACCTTGCTAGAATGAGAACTGTGATAGTGGATTTGCAAGGTGGTGATCCTAACTCCTGTCCCCTGGTGCTCACCCTTGGCATAGTCTCCTCCTGTGTTCAGAACCTAGACTATGGCAGGTGTAACTCCTGAATTATGTTGTATTTTATGATGACCAACAAATTGCACAGGCAATTCAGTCCCTCCTTAGTTCACCATACACTGAATTTGACTTAGAGTTCATCAAAATGAGGATTGTCCATGACATGCATGTTTTCTTTCAATGTTCTTTTACAATATTCACTTGAGTCTGTATTTCCTGGCATCATCAATCACATCATTTTCCCAGGTTTTTTGATAGTGTTGTGTAGTATTGTAGCAACTGTGAAGTGTTCTGAATACTAAGTTCCTCACACTTATTTGAAATTTGTAAAGATTCTGTAATTTTATTACTAAAATATTTTCAATGATTTCAGCTCTTAATTTACAGTTAGAAAGCATAACCCTTTCCTTGTGCATGGTCGGGAATCCTTGGGATTCCCCATGGAAAGGCACCAAGGAGAGAGGGAAGTCTCCTGCAATTGTGCACTTCTCATTTCTCAGTTGGGCCTCTAGAGGACACGCCTTTCTAAAGAGTTAATAGCTCTTCCATAGAGCAGTCTGTAAATGGACTTACGTAAATGGACACATGAAAATGATTGGAATAAAATTTAATTTTTTCTTAAGTAAATGGAGCATATATACTTCTAGGTTCATTTATTCATAACCATAGCTGGTAATTTGACAGTATAAGTAATTGTATTTTCAATACATTTTGTTAATATTTGTAGTAAACCCCAAATGATCTGGCCCTGAAAAGACAGCTCAGTGATTAAGCATACTTGATGTACTCATGCTAATATCGCTGTCAATGCTAGGATTTTGTCTGCCTTAAGCTTTCACAGGCCTTGTGCAGACTGTCACAAAACTGCTCCTTCATAAGCTCAGTGGCCCTGCTGTATCCAGAAGACACTGTTTCCTTTTAGTCATCCACCATCTTTTGTCATAACACTCTGATTTTTCTTCTACAATTAACTCTGAACCTTGGGAGGAGAGCATGTGGTAGATTTTGTGCCATTAGGGTTGACCATTCCTCAATCTCTTCTCTGCATGTTGGCTGTTAGTGGGGTACAGTGCTAATCACTGACTAGCTCAATGAGTTTCTAATGAGGACTGAGAGATCCATTAATCTATGTGTACATAATGCAAAATCATTAGGATTTGGATTCATACTATAACCATTCAGTAGACTACTATAGTCAGTTGTCTCATAGGGCATATGATATTATCAAAATTATCAACACACATTAACTGTACAAATTAGTGGGTTGGTTGTGAAATTTTAATGTATGCATATGTGACAATTTCCTCATATTCATCTTGTCTTCACTCTCTGCTGTCTTCTCCTTTCCCTCTGCTCCATTCCCCCTTCCCTTACTCATTTATCTAACTTCTACTTTCAAATCATCTATGCTTTCTCTTATTTTGCTTGCTTTTTTCTTTTGTTTTCTTTTGTCATAGCTTTGTTTGTTTTTACAGATGAGAACACATAGATATTGTGTCTTTCTACATGTCTGCTTTCTTTTGTTTAACATCATGTCCTTAAATACTATCCACTTTCCTACAGATGGCAGGATCTCATTTTTTTTCTAGTGGCTGAGTAATACTCTGTAGCTTCAGGTTCAATATTTTGTCCATTCATTGGTTGGCAGGGGGTACCTAGGCTGACTCTACATCTTCCTAGTCAGGGATGGTTCTATAATACACGTGTATGTGCAAGAATCTCTCTTATGAAATGTCCTCTTTCTCCCTGGACAAATGCCCGTAGTGGTACTAGTTGCCACTGCCCTTTCTTCCTTCTTTGCTTCCTTTCTTCCTTTACTTTTCCTTTCTGCTTTCTGTCTTTTCTTCCTCCTTGACTTCTTCCCACTCTCCCTATTCTTTCTTTCTTTCTTTCTTTCTTTCTTTCTTTCTTTCTTTCTTTCTTTCTGTCTGTCTGTCTTTCTTTCTTTCTTTCTTTCTTTCTTTCTTTCTTTCTTTCTTTCTTTCTTTCTTTCTTTCTTTCTTTCTTTCTTTCTGTCTTTCTTTCTTTGAGAAAATCCACACTGCTATTCTGGATGTCTATATCAACACACATTTCTAGCAACAGTGTATTATGGTAAAATAATAATGAGGGGATTTCTGATTCTCATGACTCTGTTTTCAGCAATACCAAGTTTGAGAACAACAGAGAAGTGCTTCCTCTGTCAGAATAGCTGTAGGTGGTGCTTGTGAAGGGAAGAGCCAGCTGAAAGAACTGAGGTGCCTGTGAAGTTGAAGTCAGTGTTCTGTGGGGAGATAAAAGGCCACCTGAGTTCTCCCCAAGCTTCAGACTAGGAGGAATGGACAAGGTCCTGAAAGCGTTGTTTTTAGTCCTAGGCCCTCACCTAGCAGGTGAGTCATGGAGGCAAATCCACATATCTCAGAATATGTGATTAATTATGGAGGCAGAAGGGAATTGGGGCACCAGACAAAGTCGTCAGTCTTGAAATCATAAGCAGATAGTACATACTTAGGATCCTAACACCATTTGTTGTTTCCCTACACAGGTGTGAGTGGCGAGCAGAAGGAAAGACATGACCAGTAGCAGGTGAGACAAAGTCCCCAATCTCTGACAGTCCTGGAAGGAGGGACCACAGTTCTGAACTGCACTTATGAGAACAGTGCATTTGACTACTTCCCATGGTACCGGCAGTTCCCTGGTGAAGGCCCTGCTCTCCTAATAGCCATAAGTGAAGTGTCCAATAAAAAGGAAGAAGGAAGATTCACAGTCTTCTTCAGTAAAAGCGACAAGCAGCTCTCCTTGCACATCGCAGATTCTCAGGCTGGAGACTCAGCCACCTACTTCTGTGCAGCAAGTACACAGTGCTTCACAGACACCTGCAGCCCAGACCCAAACATGCAGCTGAGGCTCCAGCAAAGCCAGCAGTGGGGCTGAGCCTGGAGTATGTGCAGGAGTTCTCATATGCAGGAGCAGGTGACAGGGGGCACTGTGAGAGTAAGGATTAGACTCACTGCGCCCAGAGACAGACCAAGATGAAGTCACAGACTCACTCAGGCCAGAGACAGACCAAGATGAAGTCACAGACTCACTCAGGCCAGAGACAGACCAAGATGAGGTCTCAGCATGCTTTTCTACATTCTCTGTTTGCTCCTCAAGAATAGCTGAAGTTTTAGATCCATTTCCTTAACTAGTTTAGAGGATTTTTTTTTCCTCTTTTGTTGTAGAAATAGTTCTGTGTGTCTTTAGTTTGTATCAACTCTAAATCATGAAGGCCCTGTTCCCTGCACTCTTGTCTGCATGCTGTTCATGTGTGTTTGGTACAGCCCAGTGTCAGGAGTCCTTGACTTTGGCCTCTATGATAGAAATCACATAGACTTTTCTTCTACATTAATCTCCTCTGATGATCAGGGCAGTGGGAATTTATGTGACACTGAACTCTTCTACTTCTTTTGTTTTGCTCTCATATCTTCATCTACCCTCAAAAAATGAAAGAATGTAAACCAGGAGGCTCTCCCAAGGGTGCGGGTGTGTTTAAAATAGATAAATGACATCAGTGGGGAGGAAAGAATGCAGATTAGTCATATAATGAAAATTCACAACTTTCACTAAAGAAATTATTTTACATGTGTATTTCCTAAATGAACAAAATATAAATGGGAACATAAAAGCTTAGTCAATAGAAGCCACTGCAGTATTTACGGCCATCAGAAATACATAGAATTAAAGATTTTTTCACTGCCTAATACATTGCAAGGATTGCTCACTTATTGAAATATAAAAGCCAACATGTTTTTCAATGGAAAAAATTTTCATTAGTTTACAAATTTAAATAATTTTATGCCACATTGTTAATGGCTAGGGTAGCCCTAAGTACTTAGGGAGCCTAGACAGGAGGAATTTTTGAGGCTAAGATTGGTAGGATTGTCTGAGCAACATAGCAAAATTCTGTTTCAGAAAACCAAAACAGACAAGTACAATGTGGACGATATTATACTTAAACATCTAAAGCCACAAGTTCTCTTTCTCATCTACAGGGAATAGTCTTTCAGTATGAAAAGGGGACAGTCACAAAGGGAAATAAAGTCGGTTGGCTCTTACCAGTAGGTGGCATATCTCACAATACCAATAGGCAAACTCCTCATGTTTTTTCAAGGTTTTCCATCCTTGTCAAGTTTAAACTTGAGTCAGAAATGAAATAGGTTTTATTGAATACAAACACATAGCTTGGAGGTCAGAAGAAGAGTGAAGGCATATTTAAGGATGTGCAATAGAGAATTTGGAAACTCTGTGTATCTCAACACACATCCTGAGCATCCTAGGGAATAAAAGGCTGGAAATAACTTTAAGAGCACTGAGGGAAGGTGAGGACAAGCTGATTTAGAAAAACCCAATCTTCACCACTTGGGTGTCTTCATGCAGTTATCAAGCAAATTCTGTTTTTAGAGACTGACGTTTGACATAAATTCCTTCATCAGATGCATTTTCAGCATACAGTCAAGGAGAGTCTTTTCATTTCTTCAAGGTCTGAAGAGAAAAATGTTTATTTTAGGCAATGCTCACAAATCCACAGTTTGTGCATGAAAGATCATTTAGAAAGGGGTGTTGTTTTCATGAAAAGTACAACAACTGCAAAATAGCATCAAACATGGGCATGTGTCAGTGCCAATGAATGACATTGCTAAACATCTGGACACAGAGGCTCCTCACTCTTGTGCTTCTCCTTCACAGACTCCTGAAGACTGCCATAGAGTTGTGTCATCACGGCAATCCTTTGCTGGGGTCACTGGCTCTCAGGGACCCAAACAGAGACTTCAGACTCACAAGTCTGTTTTGGTTTCATTTGCCCAAGGTGATGCTTTGTGGATGTTGAAATCCCAGTGGTTTGGGGTGAAGATTTGTGGTTTGTCTCTGAAGAGAAGCCAGGATTGAGGTGATCATGTTTCATCTTCAATCAAACAAGGGTCAAAAGAGTTGGAAGTTGTGTGAATATAATCAATACATTATAAATTCATGCTGTCTTCTTGGTCCTTAATCCTGTCCACCAACTTTATGTTCTTTCTCCTCCTCTCACTTTCCAAAACGAAAACAAAACACTCCAAACAACAAAAACTAAACACCTACAAAACAAAAGCAAAAGTTTAATTAAATTAAAAAATGCCAAAACCAAACAAAACTGATCTAGCTGGAGTTAGAGCAGAGGAAGATACTGATTAAAATACATTGTATCAACAAAAGCTTTAATGTAACAGGTAACAACTGCTAACTGTTGAAAAAGTGGAAATCGCTTTTTTCAATATAGGGACACTGAGTTTACCAACCATGATATGATTAAGGCAATGACATCCTGACCTGAGTCCATTTTGTGTCTGCTTAGACATTTCTCAGTCACATCTGCTTGGCAACACTTTTGGTATTTCCGTGTCCCTGAACTTGGTCTAGACATATTGACCAAAGTCAACAATATTTATACAAACTAAACATGAACTAAAATAGTTGAAGAAGGTAAAAGTCATATTGTTAATGTTAAATGTCATATTGTTAAGTGTGGCAAATGTCATATTGTGCCACAAATAACTACTATGTACTGTCAAAATAAATGTTACAAAGTTCCTATGACAATAAAAAACCAAAGACTGAATGCTGGTTTGTCCTGAGAAAGCCCCTCAGGCCTTATTACATTGATTTATTGACTCTGATATTTTTAATTTATTGTTTTATTTTGGGTGAAATATAATTACATCATTTTTTTCATATTGCATTACATCCCTGAAACCCCTTCTGTGTCCTTTATCTCCAGTCTCTCCCATGTTCTCCAATAATAACTTCAAATCCATGGCCTCTTTTTCTATGATTATTGTTGTTTTACACAGATGCACGCACACACATACAAACACACACACACAATTACATAAATACAACTTTCTGACTCTGTTTAGTCCTGGTTGTGTGCACATGATTTCATTGATGACCACTTGCTATTGCAACATTAACCAGGGGCTCTTCCCTGAAGTGACCATTTCTTGCTCTCAGCAGTACTTACCTGTCTGTAGTTCCTTGCATAGGGACAGGGCCCCATGTCATTTAGGCAGTAAAACTTTCCTATAACACACAAAACCATTTTAGGAATATGTTTTTGTTATAGCCCAAGGTGTGCAGATATGAGGCTGTGTAATAGCACATGACTAGGATTTGCCTCATTCTGTAGCAGGGGTGTGGTTCTGCCAGCTGCAGATAGTTTCTGTGAGTGTGTGTAGTTTGGAATTCTGGGAACTTTTCAGAGGATTGATAAGTGTTAGGGGCACAAGTGATGGCATTGCTGTTATTGTGTGGTTGGAGGTTGGATGCTGGTGGTTGCTGTTTTTCATGTAGTTGTATATACAAAGTATCAAGAAGTTTGGTCGGTAACCTGATGGAGTAGGTCAAATTTGCCCAAGGGAACTTGACATCCCTAATACGCAAATAGTAACCTAATGATAACATTGCCCACGTTCACCTCTATCAGTTTTTCTCTGTCTAGTGTTATGGGGTTGTAAGGAATGAAGAAAATGGAGTGGTAAAGGGTAAAAGAGAGAAAAAGAAACCCACAACATAGCAACATCCAGCTACAATTTTTCATGTGTAGTGGTATCATCATGGTTCAGTACTTGTTATGCAGACATACTTTTGTGGTGTCAAGGCTATTGCTCCCCCATTATTTCTAGCAGACATTCTTGCAGCACACTTCCTGGTCTTCTTGTTCTTATATTTTCTTAGGTCCTTTTTTAATTCAATGTTTTTTGAACCTTCGTTGTAGGAGTCTTGCTCTAGATGTATTTGTTGGGTGGGTGAACCTCCCATAACCAGTTGTTCTCTGTATTTTGATCAGTTGTAATTGTCTTTGATAGTCTCCATCTGCTGCCTAAAAACATTTTCTTGAGAGGCATGAGAAGTATACTTACTTACGGGCATGAGTCAAGTATTTTGGTAAGTGTTAAGAATTATGGTGGCTTACCAAAGTGACAGTAGTAGATTCTCCTCAAAGACCCATGTCACTAGGTCTGAGCAGTTAGCAGGATTCTAATTCCAAGACTTATTTCTCTCTTGTTGAGTGGGCCATAAGTCTAATTAGAGCACTGTCAGTTATCACCAAGTTATTAGTCATGTAATTAATAAGCACGTTTTAGGGCTCTTCATTGTGTGGTTCATAAGCATCACGTCAAGATAGGTCTGTTGGATGCTTCCTTCCTTTGACAACTTGCACAGCACCTATGAAAGCCAGTGGTCAGTAACGAGAATTTTAAATCAGATCAAGTTCCAGTTTTCCAAGTCTTGGCCTAAAATATATGGCATCCTCAAATGAGACTTGCTTTTGATCTCTGAGAGGCAACCAAGGGCAACAGCAAGAGTCAGAATTCTTCCGAAGATCCTCTTGGATCCCTTGATCAACTTATTGAAAAGAGGTTTCTCATGCCTGACACTTTGTTTCCTATTAGATGATCTGACTTTTGAGGGGCTATATGATATATAATTCCAGGTCAACATGAAGCAATAATTATCCTTAAGGGTATTTCAAGCACCCTCAGTGGTATTTATCTTCTCTCTGTCTTCTTCTGTATTGATGTCCCTCCCAACTTCCAAATAAGCCCACCATTATCCCCATTTTCCTGAATGGCTGATCTCTTTTTATGATTCTTTAAATACTAAGCTTCATTCTTTTTTCAATGTTTTAATTAATTTATTTATGAGGGGAGGTGTTTGGAAGCAAACAGGTCTGTATGAGTATACTCAAACTTGTATATATACATGGGTAGATAAATCTGTGTGCACGTAAAGGTCAAAAGTTGGTGTCCTTGCATTCAACACTGGAGTTTCAAGTTCTGAAATATTTAAAAACCTCACTTATTAAATGTGCCCTGGGACTTGAATTTCAGTCTTTTTCCTTAGCAACAAGTGCTTTGAACTGTTGAGCATTCTGTCCATCAACCTTAAGCTTTATTTTCACTGAGAAGCATTGTCTATCAATTAAATCACAGGAAAGACAAAGCAGCATTTAGAATGAGGCCAACTGTCCACCTCAGCACTTACACCTAGTGAACTCCAAAGCCAACTCTCAGAGGCTGTGGCTATGCCTCTTGGAGAGCCTCTTGGAGAGCATACACCCACTCTCTGGAGATCCAGAGCAGGGGCACAGCCTTGCCACCCTGTGCTGCCCAGGCTGCTGTGGCTCCCATGATCTCCTGCTTAGGCACAGAGAGAAGTCCAGGGCCTGGGCTCTCAGCACTAAGCAGTGAAATGGGCAGAGGAATGTGATTCTGATCCCATAAACTAGTCCCTGAAATACATGTTGATCTGCTATTTTTCCTCATAGAAAGAACTGGAGCTCTTCAGAAACCTTGTTTGTATTTTCTCTTCTGATTGCCTTTTGGGTAATTTCCTCCATTGGGATAATTAGAGCAGATCAGGGATGAAGAGCTGGATTCTACATGGTGACATAGTGATACACAAGAATATTCAACCACAAATCCATGTGGCAACTTGACCCTAATGCTTGCAGGTTATATGTATCTTGGACATGTAATATGCTCAAGTCACAGGGAGACATGACAAGCTTATCATGAGACTGGTTTCTAAATTAAAATACATAGACTTTAACCAAGTGAGATTTAATATGACAGTAACATAGTATAGAAACTTCTAGGGCATGTAATAAGCAGAGTTCTCTGTGTGGAGAGAACAGAACACATCTTCTGAGTACAACTTTATGGTTAAACTATTAAAAGTTAGTCAGGTTTTTACTTTAGCAGCAGGTTTTAAAAATCATTGTAACTCTGCAACCCACCCCATGTGTGTGTATGTGTGTATGCATATGTGTGTGTGCATGCGTGCGTGCATGCGTGCGTGTGTGTGTCTGTGTGTATAAGTAAACAAGTAGTATAGCTGGGCATCTTTCTCTATTTCTTTCCAACTTTGTTTATTTATTTCTCTTTGTAGGAACTCTTACTTGAACTGAAGCTCATCAATGACTGACTAATGAGACCCCAGGATCTCCCTGTCTATGCTTCCCAGGGCTCAGACTGCAGAGGCAGCCACAGCGTCTGAATTCTTACATGAGTCCTGGAGATCCACAAGAGGAGACTTATGATGTACAGTAGTCAACTGACACACTGAACATCTGCACAGATCCTGAAGACTATTATTTTATTCCTGTTACAATTTCCCAGGACATAAGAAAATGGAGATCTTCTGGAAGCTGATGGGATGCCCTTTACTGCAGGTTGTAAAACTAGCTTTGTGAATGCAGACTTTAGATAGAGCCTGGCACTGAGCAAAGGAGGAAGACAATTTCAGTGATTCACAGGGAAATTCATGTATCCAAGAGGACTTTATTACTTTTTATTAAGCTTAAACAGACAATTGGACAATAGATGGAGAAAAGTAAACATAAGACAATGGTCTGCAGGTGCATTACACATCACACATTGCTCATGATGAATTTGACTTTGGTTCCCAAAATTATCTTCCTGAATAACACCCGTGTGTGCAAAACAACTTTCCCCTCAGCAGGGTGGATTTTCTCAAGCTCCCTTTTAAGACAAGGAAACAAGTAGAAGCCTGTGATGAGCTACACTTTCCTGTCTGTACCTGGAGGTTGTAGCCTATGATCACACAAAGCCACATTTCCTGCTTGTGGCAATGTCAGAAACACAGGAGGTTCATGTGCTCACTGCTGGACCCTCAGACACTGAACACTGAGCTGAGGCAGAGCTGACACACTCACAGAGAGGGACCTGTGACACATGCCTCCCTGCAGCCTGCTCTGTGTGTTGGTGGCCTTGACCTTTTCGGGTATGGACATTTTTCATATAGCTGAGGATATTATTCAGGAAGTATTGTCCCATGCAAATGGCCATTTACATGGACATGAGGGGGAAGAGGGATTGGAAAAAAAGAGCAGAAAGTCTTCAGTTAAGATTGCCTTTGGGTCTTACGAGGCCCACTTCCAACACCGCTTTGTGTACACTATCACAGGATAAGCTTTTCATTCTTTCCTCTGGTTGTTCTGCAGGATGCAATGTGGCCAAGAAAGTCACTCAGGTCCAATCAACTACAAGCAGTCACTACGAAGAAGAAGTCACCTTGGACTGTTCATATGAGACAAGTCAGAACTTATACCATCTTTTTTGGTATAAGCAGCTTGCTACTGGAGAGATGATTTTTCTTATTCGCCAGATTTCTTCTTCTACTCAGAATGAGAGGAATGGCCGCTATTCTGTCACCTTGCAGAAATCAGCCAAGTCCATCAGCCTTGTCATTTCAGCATCACAGCTAGAAGATTCGGGGACGTATCTCTGCGCACTCTGGGAAGTGACCCACAGTGTTTGAAGTGACAGCACAAGCTGAACAAAAACTGGGGCTCCTTAAGCACACCCCATCCCAGGAGCCCAGCTGAGAAGCACACCTGCACATGCTGAACAGGAAGTCTCACTGTGGATGCTTCACCTGTGGTCTCATCAGTAGTGTGTTTCTCAGTAAAACCTCATCCTAGGCAATTCAGAGACAGTTATGATGAGTGGTTTTCTTTTAGTACTTTGTCTTGAAAGTATTTAGTTTAAAATAGATCTCAGGGAATATGTGAGGTATTTTCTAGAGTTGGGAATATTGCACCACAACAATTTAAAGTGTTAGTTTCTCTTCATGTTGTCAACAACACACACCTCAGAGGAGTTATCTGGAAGAGCAAAGAACATAATTTTCTTGTGAAGTTACACTCAGAGAAGCAGAGCCATCATGAGTAAAGTGGTCAGAGACAGATCATAAGGACTTCATCCATGAAATGCTGGAGGTTCCTGGGTTTTCTCCACAAATCTTTGACTCTGTATCTGGTACTGAGCCTGAGGTACTGAAGGTCAGCTAGACCAGCAGGTGGGAAGGATAGTTGCATGAGGGCAGCACATGGGTGTCCTGAGACTTGTGAAAACACAGTGAGACCCAGAGGCAATTGAAGTCTACAAGAATGGCCTGGCACACCCCCCAATCTCTCTAGTTTTGGGAAACTTCAGCCATCACATTTGCCAACATGATGCCAACAGACTGGACCCAAAACAAAGAGAAGCTATAGAAGTGAGGAGTAGAGGGTGAATGGTAAGAGGAGCTGGCACCTCAGTGATGTCATGTGTGTTGAACCTGAGTCTGCAGAGCTGTTATATGTATAATATAATATAATATAATATAATATAATATAATATAATATAATATAATATAATATATCCCATGTTTTAAGACTTCTACTGTTGCTTTTTCCATGTCCACTCCCAAATGAGACTGACATGTGGAAAGAAATTCTGAGAAATCTGTTTCTGGATGTGTATTTATAGATTTTTTTATATCATATGTGTAAACTCTTTTGCTAGCATGTACAAGTATGTACTGTGTGCATGTCTGCTTTCATGGAGGGTAGAAGGAACACTAATTTCCCTGACACTGGAGTTACTGAAAGGAATGATTTACCATGGAATGCCAGGAACTGAATCTGAGACCTCTGCAAAAGCAGCAAGTGATTCCAACTACCGTATCTATGTTCCAGCCCCCATTTCAAGGGAGTTTACATAAACTATATATAATTTTAAAAAGAAATCTCCTTGACTCACCAGTGAAAAGTCACAGGATAACTTTCTGAGTTAACAGACAATACCAACTATTTGTGTCTCCAGGAAACATCTCTCATAAGCAAGAACATCTAAAACTGGCAGTCAGAGGGTGGATTTCAATACGCCAAGTATATGAAATCTGTAAACATGGTACAGCTATTATTCTAGTATCTGAAATAGTAGATTTCTGACCAAAGCCAGTCAGAAAGATGAGAACAAACAGCTACATAACAGTAGAGAGTAGACCTCAGATATGTTAGTGCTTGACATTATGGTGCTCCCTGTTCAACAAAATAAACAACATGGCAGATAATGTCACATGGACCCCTAATCAGTAAGGATCTGAGACCGCATTGTCTCACTGTGATTTAGAAAAAAAAAAACTGCCTACATAAAAATTCAGCAAAAAGAATGTTCAAAGGTAAGGACTTCTGCAAGTTCATCTCTATGATTCTGGAAAGAGAATTCCAGGCCATCAAAGCAAGGCTTGGGAATTACTTAGAGAACTTACTAAATACAAACATACAAAATCTGTTAACATGTAAAATTGATATTCTATATCCTGAGAAACAAAAACCTGGTGTTTCATTAGAAGCCAGAAAAGCCAGCAGGGAAAACAAATTTTAAGAAAGAATAAATACATATCACTAACATCCTATAAACTTGTTTGTAATTTTCCTGGTTAAAGGTTCCTCAGTTGGATTCATTAGAGACAGAGGATTGCCAGTTTGAATTCACTCAATAAAAGCTATATTTTACCTAAACAAAACAACAAAATTTCTACAATGGAAAGTTTACTAACACCCTAACAAATTGTTTTTGCAATGAGTAGGTTTTTTTTTTTTTTACTTTCTTTTTTTTAAATTTTTTAAAAAATTTTTTTGTTATCAATCACAGGTTAGGTACTTTGCATCCAATGCGTTGTCCCCTTCCTCATTCCCTCCCACCCTCCCCAACCCTCCCTCATCTCCTCACCGCCCCCTCCAAGTCCACCACAGGGGAGGACCTCCTCCCCTTTCATCCAACCCCAGCTCATCCTGTCTCCTCAGGGCTGGCTGCAATGTCCTCCACTGGGATCTAGCCAGTCTGTCACTCCCTGGCTTGTATGGGGGAGGGTCAAAGAGTCAGCCATCAAGTTCAAGACTGAAACAGTCCCTGCTTCCCTCACTAGGGTCTTTAGTCCTACACCTAGCTATCCTGGGTCCCATCTGCACAGGGGTTCCAGGACACATCCACACGTGGTCCTTGTTTGTAGAAATCGTCTCATACAAGAACCCTATGCCCTGCTCAGTTTAGTCATTGTGGAGCTCTTGTTCTCTCCAAGTTCCACCAACCTCCTCCATTTCTATCATCACTTCTTGCCCTCTGCCAAAGGCTTGATAGCGAGTCTTAGTATCTGCTCTGATACATCTTTACGTTGACCACCCCCCCCCCAGAGGTCCTCCTTGGCATACTCCTGTCCTGTTGCTTGTTTTCTCCTCCACTCAATGTCCATCCCATTTGTTCATCCAAACAAGCATTGATCATATCCACCTGGGTCCTCCTTCCTGTATATCCTCCCTAGGAGTGTAGATTTCACCATGACCTTCCTATCCTATAGGTCTATATAAGTGAGTATATACCATATGTTTCTTT
>CM053745.1:9614025-9630258 GCA_028658305.1 Pachyuromys duprasi | reverse complement strand
CCCTCCCACCCTCCCACTCCCTCCCTCATCTCCTTCTTCCCCGCCCCCTCCAAGTCCACCAACAGGGGAGGACCTCCTTCCCTTCCATCCAACCCCAACTTATCATGTCTCCTCAGGGCTGGCTGCAAAGTCCTCCCCTGGGATCTAGCCAGTCTGTCACTCCCCGGCTTATATGGGGGAGGGTCAAAGAGTCAGCCATGAGGATCATGACTGAAACAGTCCCTGTTTCCCTCACTAGGGTCTTCAGCCCTACACCAAGTTATCACGGGCCCCATCCGTGCGGGGGTTCCAGTCCACATCCACACATGGTCCTTGATTGTAGAAACCATCTCTTACAAGACCCCTGTGCCCGGCTCAGTTTGGTCTTTGTGAAGCTCTTGTTCTCCCCAAGTCTCAACAACCTCCCTGAATTTCTTTTAAAAATTAAAATATACCAGGTTTTCTGAGAAAGCACCAGATTGAGTTCCAAAATGTTTGTGCAAGTTTACGCTCCCACCAGCAATTGAGCAGTGTTTCCTTTTCTTCATTCGTCAACATGTGCTGTTCCCCAAGATCTTGTTCTCAGCCATTCTGACTGATGTGAGATAGAATATCAGAATCGTCCTGGTTCACATTCACCTCATGACTAAGGAAGTTGAGCATTTCTTAAAGGGCTTCTTGGCCACTCCAGATTCCTCTGTTGAGAACTCTGTTTAGTTCTGTGCCCCATTTTTAATTGGGTGATTTTGTACATTGGTGTTTGATCTCCCGAGTTTATTACTATATATTACTGGGCTCAGTTATTCACTCAAAATCCACAATGTAACTGAATGGATCAAGAGACAAACGCGTGTATTCCTAGATTAAACAATTCATTGCTAAATGATGAAGGGATCAAAGAAGAAATCAAGAAACTAAATGAAAATGAAAACACAATACAACAAAGCCTTTTGAGACACATGGAAAGCAGTCCTATCAGGTAAATGTATAGCCCTAATTATCTACATTAAACATTTTTAAGCAAAAATAAATGGCTCAGTGATAGAACTAAAAAAAGATGGCAAGAACAAGCAAAATCTACAGTTGAATGCAAGAAATCAAAAAAAAAAAAAAAAAAAGGACCAGAAATCACTGAAAAAGAAACAAAGCAAACATTATTTAAAAAAAATCAATGAGTCTAAAAGATGGTTCTTTGATATCTTTGGCCCAATTAGCAAAAGAAATAAAAAGATAACCTGAATTGTCAGGATCAGAAGTGAACAGAATATCCATCCCTAACCTCAAACTCTAGTACAGAGCAATAGTAATAAAAACTGCATGGTATTGGCATAGAACCAGAGTAGTGGATCAATGGAACCGAATAGGAGACCCAGAAATAAACCCATACACCTACAGAAGCTTGATTTTTGACAAAGAAGCCAAAACCATTCAATGGAAAAAAGACAGCATCTTCAACAAATGGTGCTGGTCCAACTGGATATCCATATACAGAAAAATGAAAATAGATCCATACTTATCACCCTGCACAAAACTAAAGTCCAAGTGGATCAAAGACCTCAATATAAATCCAGACACACTAAACCGGTTAGAAGAAAAATTGGAGAAGACCCTAGAACTCATTGGCACAGGAGACTACTTCCTGAAAAGAACACCAACAGCACCGGCTCTAAGAGCAACAATCAATAAATGGGACATCATGAAACTGAAAAGTTTCTGTAAAGCAAAAGACACTGTCATCAAAACAGACTGGGAAAGGATCTTTACCAATCCTACATCTGACAGAGGGCTAATATCCAGTATATATAAAGAACTCAAGAAGTTAAAAAAGCAACAAATGAAGTAATCCAATTAAAAAATGGGGTACAGAGCTAAAAAGAGAACTCTCTGTAGAGGATTGTAGAATGGCAGAAAAACACTTAAAGAAATGTTCAATGTCCTTAGCCATCAGGGAGATGCAAATCAAAGTGACCCTGAGATTTCACCTTACACCAACAAGAATGCCTAAGATCAAAAACTCAAGTGAAAATACATGCTGGAGAGGTTGTAGAGAAAGGGGAACCCTCCTCCATTGCTGGTGGGAACGCAAATTTGTACAACCAGTCTGGAAATCAATTTGGCACTTTCTTAGACAATTAGGAATAGTGATTCATCAGGACCCATCTATACCACTCTTAGGCATATATCCAAAAGAGGCTCAAGTACACAAGAAGGACATTTGCTCAGCCATGTTCATAGCAGTTTTATTTGTAATAGCCAGAACCTGGAAACAACCCAGATGTCCCTCAGTCAAAGAATGGATACAGAAATTATGGTACTTTTACACAATGGAATACTACTCAGCAATTAAAATAGAGGAAATCGTGAAATTCTCAGGCAAATGGTGGGATCTGGAAACGATCACCCTGAGTGATGTATCCCAAAAGCAGAAAGAAACACATGGTATACACTCACTTATATAGACCTATGGGATAGGATGGACATGCTGAAATCTATACACCTAGGGAAGATAAGCAAGAAGGAGGACCCAGGGTGGGATGATCAATCATTGGTTAGATGGACAAATGGAATAGACATTGAATGTAGGAGAAAACAAGCAACAGGACAGGAGCCTACCACAGAGGGCCTCTGAAAGGCTCTAACTAGCACTGTATCAAAGCAGATATTAAGACTCAAAACCAAGCCTTCAGCAGAGTTAGGGAATCATTTGAAAAAAGGGGGAGTTAGTAAGACTTGGCAAGGACAAGAGCTCTAAAAAAGACCAAACAGATCAGGGCACAGGGGTCTTTTATGATACTGTTTCTCCAACCAAGGACCATGTATGGATATAACCTAGAACCCCTGCTCTGTTGTGGCCCATGATAGCTCAGTATTCAACTGGGTACCCTAGTAAGGGGAAGAGGGACTATTTCTGTCATGAACCCAATGGCTGGCTCTTCGACCCCCCCCCCCAAGGAGGAGCAGCCTAGCTAGATCCCAGGAGAGGACATTGCAGCCAGCCCTGAAGAGACATGATAGGCTAGGGTCATAGGGAATGGGGGGGGTCCTCCCCTATCAGTGGACTTGGAAAGGGGCAGGGAGAAGATGAGGAAGGGATGGGGAGAGTGGGAGGGAATGAGAGAGGGGGCTAAGGCTGGGATGCAAAGTACATAATCCGTGATTAATATAACAATAAATAAATTACTAAAAAAGAGAAGTGAACAGAGAAGTATTATAACAGACACCAAAGACACTATAGTTTAAGGAAATATTTTTTAAATGTACACTCTGTTAAACTGGAAAACATAAAAGAAATGCATGAGTTTCTAGATTCAGTCAAACCATCAAAATTGACCAAGAAGAAACAAAAAACAAACAGACCCAGTGAGGAATGAAGAAGTTGAAATAGTAATGAAAAGCCTTCAAGATTAAAAACAAGTCCAGCAATAGATTTACTGACAGTGGAATTTCAACAGACATTTAAAGATCTAAAGCTAGATTTTCTTAAACAGTTGAAGAAAGTAGAAAGAGAAGGAGCACTCCCAAACTTTCGTGATACCACTATCATTCTAATGCCCAAACCTGGCAAGGACACAACAACAAAATAAAACTATAAGATAATATCCCTGGTGAACATAGACTCAAAAAACACAATAAAACAATTGTAAACAGAATACAGATGCATGTAAAAAAGGTTATATACCACAAACACATTGGCTTTATCCTTGAAATGCAGAGAAGTATCAAAATAAACAAGTCAATTAATGTAGTAAAATACACAAATAGACTTAAAAACAAAAATTCCATGATCATCTCAATAGATGCAGAAAATGCCTTTGACCAAATCCAACATGTCTTCATGATAAAAGTCCTAGAGAATACAGGGTTAGAAGGAACATACCTCAACATGATAAAAGCTATAGAGGAGAAACCCACAGCATATATCATCTTAAATCAGCATCTCTTGACCTATGGGTCACAATCCCTTTGGGGTCAAACAACCTTTTCACAGCGTCACCTAAGACCATCAGAAAACACCAATATTTACATTATGATTCATAACAGTAGCAAAATTACAGTTATGAAGTAATAACAAAAATCACTTTGATTTTATGATGGGGGGTGGCTCACCACAACTTGAGGACATGTACTAAAGGGTCACTGCATTAGGAAGGTTGAAAACCACTGTCCTAAATGAAGAAAAACTTGAACAAATCCCACTGATGTCAGAAACATTGTGCCTAAAGTACTAGTTGAAGCAATAAGTCAAGAGAAGGAAATTAAAGGGATGCAAATATGGAAAGAAGTCAAAGTGTATTTGCAAATGATAGGATACTATACATTAGAGATCACAAAATTCTGCCAGAAGACTTCTAAAAATGATAAAAAGCTCAACAACATGGTAGTATTCAAAATCAATTTGCACAAATCAATAGATTTTTATACCCCACCAACCAACATACAGGTCATGGACACCTTCTCACTTTAAATAACTTTAAAGAAACAATGTGTCTGTGAATATACCTAACTGAGAAAGTGAATGAACTCCACAAAGGAAACTTTAAACCTCTGAAAAGGAGATAGGAAAAAAAAATCACTAGAATGTGGAAAGACACTCATGCTTCTGGATTGGTAGAATTGACATTGTTACAGTGACTATTATGCCAAAAGCTATTTAGAGATTCAAGTTAATAAAAATCAGTAACCTTATCTCATTCTACATAGAAAAGTAAAAACTACTCTCATATAGAATCACACACACCCACACAAACTTACACAAAAAAGCATGAACAAAAAGAAAAATGCTGGTGAAAAGTTCATATCTTAAGATATATTACATAACAATAGTAATAAAGACAGTATGATAATGTCATTAAAGACCAATGGAACAAAACTGAAGGCCTTCATGAGCATATGTAACTTCAGCCACTCGATATTTGGTAAAGATTCCAAAAACACTTGATGGGGGAAAACTCATCTTCAACAATTGATGCTTGTAAAATTGGATGTCTACATGCAGAAGAACGAAAGTAGACCTGTATGAAACCACCTAGTACAAAAAATAGTTCTAAATGGATCAAAGATATAAATTGCAAAACCAAAATATTAAAACTACTAGAAGAAAACGTAGTCAGTACCTACATGGCGCAGGGGCAAGGGCTTTCTGGTAAGATGCCAGCTGTCCAAGAAGTAAAGCCTACAATTGAAAAGTTGGATTTTGTGAAACTGAAAAGCTTTTCCACAGTTAAGAAACAACCAACAGGGTAAAAAGGCAACCCATGAAATGAGAATGAATCTTTGACAGATATGCATTTGACTGGCTTTATATCCAGAATATACAAAGGAACCTCCCCAAAAGACACATTTGAAAAATGGACCTGGAACCTGAATAGGGAGTTCTCAAAGTAACAACAACAACAACAAAATAACTAGAAATATCGAGAAAAATGTTAATCATCCCTAGAAATTAGAGCAAGGCAAATCAAAACAATTTTGAGATTTCAACAAATGTCCACGGAAACACTGAAAACAAGTGCTGGGGTTGATACAGGAAAAAGGCAGTAATCATTCACTGTGGACAGGATTGCAAATTCGTGCATCCACCATTAAAATCATTGTGGATAATTATCAAAAGGCTGAAAATTAATATCTCAAATGACCCAGCCATACTATACTTCAGCATGTGCCCAAAGGACTTCACATACTACTCCACATACACTTGTCCTGTCATGGTCATTGGTGGTTTATTCACAATAGGTAGGAAATGAAAACAATCTAAATGTTGTACAACACAGGAACAGATAATGATTATGTGATATAGAAATTCTATAGGATCCTCTTCATCTGTAAAGAAAAATGAAATCAGGAACTTTGCAGGTAAACAGAAAAAAAGATTATATTGATTAAGGAAATTCAGACCCAGAAAGGCAAACTGTCTGAAAATGCCAGAATGAAGGATATTATTAACTATTTGCCTAAAAAATAACCCCTGTAAAAAATATATATATAATTCCATATATATCCATACATGCTTATATACTTAATATGTTATAAATATATAAAATGTATTATATATAAATATATGCATACACATGTTTTTAATAATTTTTTCCACAGATTGATGGTACCTCCTTCAAGAGCCAAACACCACCTAACAAAAACTCCAATGCCATACATAAGAACCCTCTTTTAAGTTGGTGCCCAGGGTTTTGCAAGAGACTCCCAAAACGTACAGCCCATTGCTGTTGACCTTGGTTACCCCCAAAGGTGGTAAGTCCCTATTGCCGAAGAGACCAGTCACCTCAGACACAGGTCCCAGAAACCACTAAGCTAAAACTGACCTAAATATCCTCCCCAGAGGACTAGTTTTCTTGGTTCAAGAAAGTTCCATTCAAGATTCCAAAGGGGAAATGCAACCAAGAGTCCTACTCAGCTATGATGTCTATGAACCACATCAACAATCAACATGGCACAATAATCCTATAGCTGCAGTCATGGCACATACATTAGCAGGGTCCAGCAGCTCTGTAATTGGACTGAAGACCCACTCCACAATAAGGAAGCCATATTTGGTACTGGAAACTTAATCAGTGCAAGGGAAGTCATGGTTATTAGTGGAGAATCTACAACCACTGTTTTATGAAACCATCATAATTACTAACAGTAATATATAAACAATTGTCCTATACCCACCAATAGCTGTAGCCTTCACCCCTGGTCAAGGAAGCATCTCTTTGCCATAGATAGAAACCACTAAAGAATACCACCACCAATGAAAATGAGTTGTAGAGCCCAATCCCAATGGATACATCTACAAAATACCTTGCATCTGAGCCTCAGGGAACATTGCAGAAGAGGGAATAGAATGACTGTAAAAATGAACATCAGGAGTTCACTGAAAATTGTGTCTTCTACTAACATCAGACATTAAACACGTAACATCAACATGGCCATTGAAATGTGAGCTGAACAAGAGTGACACCAAGGAACATGTCGAAGTCAACAGGGAATAGCACATGAGGACTGAACCCTACACAAAGAGGTATAGGTAACTGAGGAAAGCTGAGAATTAGAGAGAGGCTTTTACCCAGGGAAGACCACGCTACTTGGTTGTCCAGTGCCAAATGGTCACCCCTGAAAACATACATCACATAACATTATATGGACCAAACATACATTGTACTTAGGGATAGCTCCTCATATGCAAGCAACATCTAGTATTTTAAAAATAAAAAAAAGAGGCTGTAGATTGAAGGAGAGTGGAAAGAGGTAGGCACATGGGATAGTTTGGAGGGAAGAATGGGAAGGGAGAAATATTGTGATTACATAATAATCTCAAAAACACTAATAAGCAAACAAATAAAATGGGAACTAGAAAGACTAGGATGGTAGCTCAAGCTGCAACTTTCTTTTCCTATTCCCCCAGGGTTCTGTGTACTCCTGCCCTAGAAAAGCAAATCCATTACACATGGTCCATTCCCCCCACATCTGATAATGCCATGAAAGAGACGAATGGCAAACTTCTTAAATTTATTTCTCTACTAAAACAGAGAAGTTGTAATGATTATGGGCTGCTGGTATACCTGACTGTGATTTTCCTATAAATGTAAGTGGTGTAGAAAGAAGTTTAAAATGTAAGTGATGTATAACAAATATTTTGTTATTTAGTTCTGTTTTAGGATATAAAATGACCCATCAAGACAATTAAAACAATGGCCACAAATGATGTTTAAACAACCATATGCAAACAATTATAAAAATGGTAATGACAAACTGGAAGAACGTTATCGTTATTGCATTTAATCCCAGAATGTTCTTAGTAGTAGCAAGGAAAGAGATTTATGTTTTAAATACATGGAGCTTAACCTAAACACTGGGAGAAGCTCAGTGAGGGTGAAGACAGAAAGTGAAGTCTGTTATGTAGACTTAGCTAAGAGAGCCAGTTTGTGCTAGCAGGAAATGTTCTAAGGGAGAAGCAGAACTATTTTAAATTATTTTCTTATTTTACATTTTACTCATTATATATCCCGATTGAAGTCCCATCCCTTAACTCCTCCCAGCCTTACCCTCTCTTCCTCTTCCCTCCTACTCCTTTCCACTAGTCCACTGAAAATGGGCATTCTCCTCCTCTGCTATCTGCCCATAGCTTATCAAGTCTCATCAGGACTGCCTGGATCCTCTTCCTCTGTTACCTGGCAGGCTGCATCGCCAGGGGCAAGTGATCAAAGAGCAAGCAACTGAGTTCATGGCAGAGGCAGCCCCTGCTCCCCTTACTCAGAGACCCACATGCAAGCTGGTGGGGCTCCTGTCTCGTCCATGTGCTTCTATTCCTTTCCTGCTTTCTGCCCAACGTACCTCAAGATCTAGCTATACCACTCCTGGGAATATGCCCAAAAGATGCCCCACCATTCAACGAGGGCTTTTGCTCAACTGTGTTCATAGCAGCTTTATTTGTAATACCCAGAATCTGGAAGCAACCAGATGTCCCTGAAAGGATTAATGGACACAGAAATTGTGGCATATTTACACAATGGAATTACTACTCGGCTATTAAAAACAAGGAAATCATGAAGCAGAACCTTTTCAAAAATTCAGGACACTCCACAGAGTTCAATAACTTACGTGTTTCTTGTCCTGAAATTTAGAAATATTGACTATTTTTTATGGAGTGTGATTTATTTTCTGAAAAACATTAATAAAAATTTTCTTAAAATTGTCATTCTCTTAAAACAGAGAAAATACGACCTTTGAAGCACCAGAGATCCCTCAACCCAAACTAAGTGTTCATTGTTTCCAGTGTCTTCCAGCAAACATTGCTACACTTAACTTAGGTTACTCTCTGGCCACCAGAGGGCGCAACATCCTAACGCTATAGCATTTCCTGTTTGAACTTAAGTTTAAACTGTTTTTCAATGTTTTCAAAAATTGAGATCATTGTCGAGATGGCACTGAAGTTGAACTCTTCTCCGGGCTTCGTGACTGTGGTACTTCTCATGCTCAGTACGTAAAGTGACCTTATACTTCTTCCTTTTTTTATGTCAGAAAACAATCTTGCGCCCTCAATATATCCATATATATGTTTTGTGTTTGTTTTTTTTTTCCCCAGCAAGGACCCACGGAGACTCAGTGACTCAGACAGGAGGTCAAGTGGTCCTCTCAGAAAACGACTTTCTTACTATATACTGCAACTATTCAGCCTCAGGATACCCTTTCCTGTTCTGGTATGTTCAGTACCCTGGAGAAGGTCCACAGCTCCTCTTTAGAGTCTCAAAGGCCAACGACAAGGGAAGCAACCGAGGGTTTGAAGCCACATATAATGAGGAAAACAAATCCTTCCACTTGAAGAAAGCCTCAGTGCAAGAGTCAGACTCGGCTGTGTACTACTGTGCTCTGAGTGACACGGTGGCAGAAACCGCAGGGGGAGCTGAGCACAAACTCAGCACCTGAATGCTGAGCTCCTGCCCCTCTAATGGCTGTGGTTCCTCACTGTGCTATGTACCTCTGTGTTTCCCTGATTGGCACAAACATCATACAAATAGCCACAGCGAAAGAACAAGTAGACTCTTCCATACTCAAGTCAACTCTGGGACTAACCCAAAATCTGATGCAAAAGTCTGTGCCTCATGCAGAGCTAAAGAAGCCTCACAGTAAAGCTGTGTGAGTAAGGAAGCCTGTCCTGTCCTCCATGTGTTCTTCCACAGCTCTCTGGTAGAACTAACTGTATTGTATACGTGCCAGGAAAGAGGCAAATGTGCAATGTCTCCTGAAAGTGTGGAGGGAGAAGTGACAGGAGAGCCCGATGCCCCCAGTCCTGGGATTCCTATTCAGGAGGAAGGGAATGAAGAAAGGAGGACAGAGCCATGCCTGCAGCACAAACGCACAGAGGGAAGGGATTCGCAGGGCAAAAAGAACGCTCTCTTCTGTTGTTAATAAGATCCGGCTGAGGCTCAACCACAGCCTCAGAGGAGAAGCAAAGGTGGAACAGGAGAACATAGGGGGAATGGAAGATGAACTCTGGGCAGTAAAGGGGGCAGCTGGCTCTCTGGCTTGCCTCAGAAGAGTTTCAGGGCTTGGGGGAGGGCAAACATATTTTACAGACTTTGAAAGAACAATTCTCAATTTCATATGGAAAAACAAAACCCCCAGAATACCTAAAACAGTCCTGTACAACAAAAGATCTTCTGGAGGTATCTCCACCCCTGATCTCAAGCTGTCCTATAGAGCAGCAGCAGTTAAAACAGTATGGTACTTGCATAGAAACAGACTGGTGGATCAATGGAATAGAATTGAAGATCCAGAAATAAACCCAGGCATCTTCAGAAACATAATTTTGACAAGCCAAAACAATGGACAAAAGACAGCATCTTCAACAAATGGTGCTGGTCTACATGTAGAAAATGCAAATAGACCCATATTTATCACCCTACACAAAACTAAAGTCCAAGTGGATCAAACCATAAAACCAGACACACTAAATCTCTCTTTCTCTCTGTCTTTCTCTGCTGTGAATACTAGGCTCTTTCCACACTCACTAATCATCTGGATGTGCAGGACTAATTTCACAGGAGTTCATACTATTGAAGTAAATCATAGATTTATTCATGTGTGCCAATAGAAGTGGTAATTAATGTCCATAAGTGAATATATCTTCTAACTTTCCTTGAACAGGCCAAGACCTTGAGAGCCTTACCTCTTTCGGTTCAATGTTTCCGGTGTATCTTTCTGCTCACATCGCAAGACCTTTTCTGCTAGGGTCCCAGCCCACTAGGTTGGTCTCAGGATAGGAGAACCAGACCCCACACAAGTCTATCACCTTCTGCCCAGGAACTATGTCTTCAAGGTCTTAGTCCCCATGGTCTTAGCAAGAGTGAGCCAGCTCCAATGTGATTCCACCCTTTCTGAACTCTCCAATACATCACCTTGTAGCTTCAACTCAGGATACAGCATTCAGTGAGCTAAAATCTCATATCAAAGCCACGGCCATCACCCAAGTCTAGATGGAAGGTCTCATAGGAAAAACACAATAATAATGAAATCCAGCACAGTATGCTGCCTCCCCGAATCACCAACGTGTTCTAGTCATCCCGGTGAGAGCAATGTAGGTGAAACTAGAGACACTGAATCAAAAAATAAACATGAAGATGACAGAAGAATCTACAAATTCCAGAAAAACTCACTGAAAAACTTTATGGTGGACATAAGTGAAATCTTAATTGATTCAAGAAAACACAAATGACTGAATGAAATAATGTGGACTAGTCAGGATTTGAAAAGTAAACTAAATAAATAATTAGAAACAATAACAGCAAAATTGTATGATAACGGCTCAAGGAACTATAATTTTACCTAAAATAATAAAATATAATATATGCATATGAATTATATATGTATAATATATAGAAACTTTTAGATACATATATCTTACATTAATATATTATATTATTAAGATACCTATATTGTTATTGTAATAATAATCTATATTAATAAATTATCTACATTAATAATATAGATAATTACCTATAATATCTCTATTAATAATATAGATAATTATTAAAATAATACTATAGATATCTTAATAAGATATGTTAATATATTAATAATGTATATTATTATCTTAATATAGGTATCTTAGTAAGATAATATATGTATAATATGTATCTTAATAGAATGATACTTATCAACAAAGGAATAAGATAATATTTCTTTATATCTAAATATACCCTTATCTTAAGGACATTAAGTCACTTGGGCTGACAGTGCTTCCCACAAAGCCATAGACTAACAAAAACAACAGTATCAGGCATGAGAAACCTCTGATGGAATGGCTTACCAGGGTAGTTTGTTCAAGTGACTTCCAAAACAATATAGATTATTGATGTAGCCCTTGGTTGCCTCTCAGGGCTAAGGATGAGCTATTGCTAAAGACATCCCACACTTAGGACTCGGGACTTGAAAGATTCTTCCTGGATCTGACCCAAAGACCCCTTTCCTGTGGTCTAGCTCTTATGATTTCAGAAAATACTACACAAGCTTCCAAAGGACAAAACCTACTTACCCTACTGCAACATCTGTGAACCATGACAATTAACAGCATGGCAAGATATCCATAAAGATGAAATAAATGGCACTCACAGGTTACTGGCAACTAGCTGCTATCTAATTTGAAGTTAAGGTCCACTCTTGAGGGAAATCATGCCTATTAATGGAAACCTAGACAGCTTCCTGGGACTGATGAGCATAATTTTTTCTACATTCTAAATCTTATCTTTATACTCACAGCTAAGTGTAGTTACTTCTTTTCATCAAAGAAACCTCTCTTTAAAGAAAATGGAAACCATTGCAAACAAACAAATAATACCCAAAACTGAGCACAATGCAAAGATCAAAGGATTATGGCATGTCCAGTCCAAATAGATGCACCTACATCACAGTTCCTGTGTCTATAGTTTAGAGAACATGAACAAAGCGGGGGCTGAAAGGTTGTAAGAGGCAAAGTCCCAGAAAGTCTACTCTGGAACATTTTGCCTAGAAATGGTTGCTTGAACAAGATCTAACTGATGCCGGTATCAAAAGGTGTGTTAACATAGACAGGGAAACAAGCACATACCTAAACATAGTAAAGGCAATATACAGCAAGCCTATAGCCCACATCAAACTCAATGGAGAGAAACTTAAATCAATCCCACTGAAATCAGGGACTAGGCAAGGCTGCCCATTGTCTCCATATCTCTTCAACATAGTACTTGAAGTCCTAGCTAGAGCAATAGGACAACTAAAGCAGATCAAGGGGATACAAATTGGAAAGGAAGAATTCAAAGTATCACTATTTGCAGATGATATGATAGTATACATGAGTGACCCCCAAAATTCAACCAGAGAACTCCTTCAACTGATAAACATCTTCAGCAAAATGGCTGGATACAAAATCAACTCAAAAAAATCAGAAGTCTTCCTGTATACCAAAGACAAAAGAGCTGAGAAAGAAATTAGGGAAACAATACCCTTCACAATAGCCACTAATAACATAAAGTACCTTGGGGTGACTCTAACCAAGCAAGTGAAAGACCTGTTTGAGAAAAACTTCAAATCTCTTAAGAAAGAAATTGAAGAAGACATCAGAAGATTGAAAGATCTCCCGTGCTCATAGATTAGTAGAATTAACATAGTGAAAATGGCCATTCTGCCAAAAGCAATTTACAGATTCAATGAAATTCCCATCAAAATACCAACAGAATTCTTTACAGACCTTGAAAGAAAAATTCTCTATTTCATATGGGGAAACAAAAAACTCAGAGTTTCCAAAACGATCCTGTACAACCGCAGATCATCTGGAGAAATTTCCATCCTTGATATCAAGCTCTACTATAGAGCAATAGTAATAAAAACTGCATGGTATTGGCATAGAATCAGAACAGTGGATCAGTGGAACCAAAGACGCAGAAATGAACCCACACACACATGGAAACTTGATTTTTGACAAAGAAGCCAAAACCATTCAATGGAAAAAAAGACAGCATCTTCAACAAATGGTGCTGGTCCAACTGGATATCTGTATGCAGAAAAATGAAAATAGATCCATATTTACCACCCTGCACAAAACTAAAGTCCAAGTGGATCAAAGGCCTCAACATAAAACTAGACACACTAAACCGGTTAGAAGAAAAAGTGGGGAAGACCCTAGAATTTATCCGTACAGAAGACTACTTCCTGAAGGGAACACAAACAGCACAAGCTCTAAGATCAACAATAAATAAATGGGACCTCATGAAAATGAAAAACTTCTCTAAAGCAAAAGACACTGTCATCAAAATAAAATGACAGCCTACAGACTGGGAAAGGATCTTTACCAACCCTACATCAGACAGAAGGCTAATATCCAGTATCTATAAAGAACTCAAGAAGTTAAAAACAATAAATGAAATAATCCAATTTAAAAAATGGGGTATGGAGCTAAACAGAGAATTCTCTGTAGAGGATTGTAGAATGGCAGAAAAACACTTAAAAGAATGATCAATGTCCTTAGCCATCAGGGAGATGCCAATCAGAACGACCCTGAGATTTCACCTTACACCCATCAGAATGGCTAAGATCAAAATCTCAAGTGACAACACATGTTGGAGAGGATGTGGAGAAAGGGGAACCCTCCTCCATTGCTGTTGGGAATGTAAACTGCTACAACCATTCTGGAAATCAATCTGGTGCTTTCCTAGACAATTAGGAATAGTGATTCCTCAAGACTCAGCAATACCACTCTTAAGCATATATCCAAAAGATGCTCAAGTATACAACAAGGACATTTGCTCAACCATGTTCGTAATAGCCAGAACCTGGAAACAACCCAGATGTCCCTCAGTTGAGGAATGGATGAGGAAATTGTGGTACTTTTACACAATGGAATACTGCTCAGCAATTAAAAACAAACAAACAAAAAATCATGAATTTTTCAGGCAGGACCTGGTGGGACCTGGAAATGATAATCCTGAGTTAGGTATCCCAGGAGCAGAAAGACACACACTATATATACTCACTTATATAGACCTATAAGATAGGATAAACATACTGAAATCTGTACACCTAAAGAAGATAAACAAGAAAGAGGACCTGGGGTAAGATTATCAATCCTTACTTAGAAAGACAAATGGGATGGGCATTGGATGTAGGAGAAAACAAGTAACAGGACAGGAGCCTACCACAGAGGGACTCTGAAGGACTCTATCTAGCAGTGTATTAAATCAGATATTAAGACTCATAACCAAACCTCAGCAGAGTGCAGGGAATCATATGAAAGAAGGGGGAGTTAGTAACACCTGGAAAGGATAGGAGCTCCACAAGGACCAAATATATCAGGGCATAGGGGTCTTTTATGAGACTGTTTCTCCAACCAAGGACCATGTATGGATATAACCTAGGACCCCTGCTTGGATATAGCCCATGGTAGCTCAGTATCCAAGTGTCTATCTTAGTAAGAGGAACAGGGACTATTTCTGACATGAACTCAATGGCTGGCTCTTTGACATCCCCCCCGCCCCGAGGGAGGAGTAGCCTTGCTAGGGCACAAAAGAGGATATTGCATCCATTCCTGAAGAGACCTGATAAGCTAGGGTCAGATGGAAGGAGCAAAGGTCCTCCCCTATCAGTGGACTTGGAAAGAGGGAGGGAGGAGATGAGGGAGGTATGGTGGGATTGGGAGGGAATGAGGGAGGAGGCTACAGCTGGGAGACAAAGTACCTAACCTGTGATTAATATAAAAAATAATAAAAAAAAACATAGACGAGGAAGATTTTCTCATGGTCCCACCTCAAATGAAAAACAACAAGCAACTAATGAATGCATGGAGAGGAGAATTAGCCACTCCCAGGAACAAAACCTTATTGGTTTTCAAGTGCAGGATGGTCATTCCTCAAGCCACATACACATAAAAACAACAAAATGGACTCAGCATATTTTATTTATACATGCACATAGAAAGCACACACACTACATGTTTGTAACAATAATTATAAAAGAAGATGCTTTCAATTTGAGAGTTGGAGGACACAGGAGAGGTTCAAGAAGGTCAAATTTGAGACGCTTGAGAGATGAAAAAGAGAGTGATGTCATATAATTTTATTTCAATTAAGAACATATTTTTTAAAATGAACTGAAGCTCGAGGTGAAAAGCTTAAAAATGAATAAAAAGTCAGCAGATTTATTCATAGGTAACATTTAAAATGTTTAATTATTTTGATGCATTTAGTAAAAATTGACTGCTACCAAAAATTCAAAGTTTTATCAAGCTGTTAAAGTAAATATAGACAAACTTTGTTTTTCTAAATAAAAGATTAGTAGAAATCTTCAACAACACAGTGTGTCACACAGAAGAGAGAATATCAAAGCTAAAAGAAGTAGAAGAACCACACTATCCAATTAAGGAAATAATAATGAATATAAAAACCTTTGAGCAGAATATTCAGGAACTTTGGTATACTTTGAAAATATCAAATCTATAAATTTTGAGCACAGAAGAAGAAAAAGAATTCCCTAAACATAGTAAAGGCAATATACAGCAAGCCTATAGCTAACATCACTCAATGGAGAGAAACTCAAATCAATCCCACTGAAATCAGGGACCTGGCAAGGTTGCCCATTGTCTCCATATCTCTTCAACATAGTACTTGAAGTCCTAGCTAGAGCAATAAGACAACTAAAGCAGATCAAGGGGATACAAATTGGAAAAGAAGAAGTCAAAGTATCACTATTTGCAGATGATATGATAATATACATGAGTGACCCCAAAAA
>CM053745.1:9589972-9613525 GCA_028658305.1 Pachyuromys duprasi | reverse complement strand
TGGGATTGGGAAAACAAATAGAAGGTATCTTTGGGTCTTAGGTTAAGTGAATTCCTATAAGTTTTTATTCACAATATTACAGGTTCATCCTTGTTCTCAATGTGGACAGGACTACCTCTGGGATGGTGGCTCTGGGATCCTATAAGAAAGCAGGCTGAGAAAGCCATGAGGAGCAAGCCAGTAGGTAGCACTCCTTCCCTGCCTCTGTATTAGCTCCTGCCTTCAGATCCCCATCTAATTTAACTTCCTGCCTTGACTTCCCTCAGTGGACTGTGATTCAGGATGCATAGACTAAAAATATCCTCTTGTCTTCAAGGTGCTTATGGTTATCGTTTCATCGGCAATAGTAACCCTAAGACAAAAACCATCACAGAAATCCACATCTTGTCAAAATACAGGGAACAACTGGCCGTGTGGTGGCCATCTCCAATTGATGTCTAGGCAACATAACCCCTATACCTAAGCTCAAGAAACACCACAGAAAAAGAGGCAGAAAAATTATAAGAACCAGAGGATCAGGACATCTGCTGTGAGGTAGTTCTTCTATACTTGAGAAGGAAATACACCCCTGATATCTTAACAGCATGGCTGCCTAAGTAAGAACAAGACAGTAGCAACATCAGCTGACATGATGGAGTAGAAGAGGGATATAGTGGTTTGAATGTAAACGGCTCTCATGGAGCCATAACTTTGAATATTTTACTTTGTACCCAGTTGGTGGCTCTTTGGAGAGGATTAGGAGATGTGGGTTTGTTGAAGGAAGTATGTCACTGGAAGCAGGCTCTGAGATTTGGAATTATGCTCTGCCATTTCAAATTAGCTCTCCAAACCTCCTGTTTGCAGTTAGAAATTGAGCTCCCAGCTCCTGCTCCATTGCCAAGCCTGCTTACTGCCATGCTCCCTGCTATGATACCGGATTCCTATCCCTCTAGAGCTGTACGCCTCAACCAAACCCTTCCTCATGTAAGCTACCTTGGTATTTTATCACAGAAAGAGGAAAGCAAATAATATAGGGAAATCTCACAAGTCCCACACCTAGATGAATACTTACGGAAAATTAATGGCTGCTGAGAGAAGGAGATTTCATCTTCTCTAGAGAGGAACTACCTGATAGATTATCTAATCCCCTGTGTCAACCTTAAATACATGTGTATAAGAGCAATACTACACTGACTCAGTAGGGTGCATTTATATATAGAGGTGTATATATACACATATGTACATATGTAATGATAACATAGAAGTCATCATTCAAGAATAATAGGGGACACAGGAGTTGGAGTGGGGAGAGGGAAGATTGGAAATGATGCAAACACAGCAATTTAATTTTTAAATATAATTTTATTTAATTTTATTATTTAAATATATTTTCATTTTAAATATACATTCTATTTCATTTAAAAATATAATATTGTAAATAATGACTATATATATTTTTTTTTAAAAGAACACACTAAATGTTGGAGATGTGGAGAAGTGAGATTCCCTTATGCACAGACTGCTTGGTAACAAAGTATTATAGTCCGACCTTCTCCCTAACATTAGCAACTTTCTTATTTCTTAGTTTTCTATGTGAAGACACTGGTCTCCTTCAGGTTTCAAGTACCATTGACCATCCTAGTCCCATCCCCCAGCACTGCTGAAACACCTGCTGTACTCAACAACTCTTCCCTTTCCTGTGCCCTCTCTCCATTTTTACTTCCTTTATTTCCCTCTCCCATCACTCTTTTATACAGAGACTATCTTAAATCCACTTTCCTTTCTTCCTTTTATTTAATTCATTTATTTAATCACTTTTACAACCTGGTTGCAGCCACCTCCCTCTTCTCCTCCCAGCACGACCCTAACAGCCCTTCCCCCCAATATCCCCTTTCCTTTTACTTAGAGAATCCACCCTGGAACATCAAGTCTAAGCTTATCCTCTCCCACTGAGGCCAGACAAGGCAGACCAGCTATGGGAAAGGGATTCAAAGGCAGGCAACAGAGTCAGAGCCTAAAACCTAATCCTGCCCTAGTTATTAGGGGACCCACATGAAGATCAAGCTGTTCATCTGCTACATACGTATAAGGGGCCTATGTCCAGTCCACGCATGCTCTTTGGTTGGTGGTTCAGTCTCTGTGAGCCCCCATGGGCCCAGGTTAGTTTACTCTGCAGGTCTTCTTGTAGTGCCCTTGACCCCTCTGGCTCCTTCAATCCTTCCTTCCACTCTTCCAAGAGATTTCCCGAAAAAAAAAAAAAGAAAGAAATTCAAGAAGACATCTGAAGTTGGAAAGCTTTCCCATGCTCTTGGATTGGTAACATAGTAAAAATGGCCAACTTACCAAAAGCAATCTACAGATTCACTGCAATTCTAATTCAAATTCCAACACAATTCTTTACAGACCTCGAAAGAGCAAGTCTCAACTTCATATGGGAAAACTAAAAAAACAAAACAAAACAAAACAAAAAAAAGAGTAGCTAAAACAATCCTGTACAATAAAAGAGCGTAAATCCAGTTTCACATATTTACTGAAACACTGTGGAGAAGCTCACTCTCAGGTCTTTGGTTGGTGCTCAGGCTCAAAGACCTCTTTCCTGCAGCAACAGCAGAATTGGAGATATGGCCTACTGTAAATGGAACCCTATCTGTCTCATCATTAATTTCCACATCTCTGACGAGGTAGCGTTTTTGCTTGTACCATTATTACTTGGCAGAGGATGCAGATGGCTTCTAGATGTGAAGATCTTGACTTACCTTGAAGACCTGACTGAAAAACTTGTTCTCTACCACCCCTGTCCTACCTGCCACAGAAACGGATAATCTTAGTTACTTGGTGCTTGCAAAATGTTTCCATGGCAATCGTGCTGAAACCCCAATGCCTGGTATCTCAAGAATGGCTGACCTTGGATATTTGCATCTATGCAAAGGAGGACATAAGAACACCAATAAACAGAGGGAAAGATGGCCATGTGAGGACACAGAGAAAAGGCAATGATTTTCCAGTCAAGGAGAAAAACCCACGGAAAAATTGAGTCTGGGAACTTAGACTTTTAACATAAAATCATCAGAACAATAAGATCATCCATTTCTACTGTTTAATCTTCCCAGTCCATGGTATTTTGCTATAGATGTGCTGGCATGATCAGTACTCCACAGTCCAGCTGCCTGGATGTGAGCACATGGCTTAGGCCCTAATGTCAGATGCGTTATTTCCCAACTGTGACTCTAAAGTTCCTCACACCAAAAGGCACTATTAAGAGTTTCCATTTGAGGGGTAGCTTTAATTTCAAGATGAAGAAAAATACAGGACTCTAGATGAGGCTGCACATAGGTTTCTTGTGAGCAGCTTTGCACACACCACTGAGAGTCTGCAGCTCAGACTAGAGAGAGTAGATCCTCTGAGGAATGATCTGTGCTTTGGCTTTTGTGCTGTTCCTGACTATGAGCTGTTGATCTTGACTCTGAGACACTGCTCTGGATTTTGAGGCTAACCTATTATTAATCCATTCATTCATTTTTTTACCTAATCTAGTAAGAGCCTATTTCTTCTACTCAGCAGTAAGAGCTTTCATTTACACACAATAATGTTCAAGCATTGGGAAAATGATCTCTTTAAAGAACTTCATAGATGCATTTTAACTTGTTTGTTTCACTTATTAGTGTTATTTGTGTGTGTGTGTGTGTGTGTGCGCGCGCGCGCGCGCGCGCACATGTGCATGTGTGCGTGCACTCATACACACAGGCACATATGTGTCATGGCTTATGTGGAGGTCAGAGGACAACCTCCTAAAGCTGGTGTTCTCCATTCACTGTCTCTTTTGGGTAAACTCAAACCATCAGGCTTGCATGGCAAACACTTTACCCAGGAAGCCACCTCTCTGTCCTCACAGGTATGTTTTCAGGAGTTGTAATTACTTGGGAACCCTAGCAGAGCTTTTCAGAAGGTTTCTCTAAATTCTGGGCTTCAGCATACTTCTCCACAGACCTCTGACCTGAACTAATCTGTGTGTCCTCTCACTCTGTTCTGGAAGAAGACAGAGTTAAACAGGATTGTGATTGCTGCATGTCTCCACCCCAGAACACATGTTGGTGGCAGGATGCTGTGGGCTCCACAAGATGGCAGTGCCTCTCTGTCAGAAAGAGGGGGCTGAGGTTGGGGTTGGAGTAGGGGTTGGCTTTGGAGAGGGATGTAGTGAACCAAGCCTGTCTCTGACTGGCTAGACACAAACCTGAGACTCTGGGGGACAAAGGAGTAAATATAAACTCACCAACCAGAACTGATTCTTCTATCCTAGGAGCCAGGCTCCACTTCAGGGTCCTGCACAGCGTTTCCTGTTGCATCAATAAAGGAAGAAGAATGTACAAATTCCTGGGGATGTCTCTGGTGACTCTATGGATTCAAGTGGCCAGTGAGTAGGGGCAGGTAGTGACAGGAATGGGAAGATCCGGGTTCAGAGGCCTCATGGCTGAGAAGTGTCCATTTGGAACTGCAGTTTGAAAACATAACCACTGACTTTTGTTCTCTGGCCTGTTTCTATGTAGGGGTGAACAGCCAACAGGAAAAAGAGAACCTTCAGGCTCTGAGCATCCAGGAGGGTGAAAATGTCACCATGAACTGCAGTTACAAAACTTCTACAACCACTGTGCAGTGGTACAGACAGGACTCAGGCAGAGGCCCTGAGCTGCTAATCCTAATGCTTTCAAATGAGAGAGAGAAACAAAGTGGAAGACTGAGAGCCTCCCTTGACACCTCCATCCAGAGCAGTTCCCTGTCCATCACCGCAGCCCGGGCTGCAGACACTGCTGCATACTTCTGTGGGACAGGTGCACTGTGTGCAGCATGCACCTGCGGCCCTCACACAAACCCTCCCAGCTGCTCCCTAGACCCTGACAGTGGGAGAAGTGCTGTCTATGTCATCTCATTATGCATGTCTCCTGGTATCTGGAAAGGAAACCAGAACGTTTAACTGTGTCATTTCTGTTTGTACGCTGGAGCAGAGAGCAGTGGGAGGCTGAAAGGCCAGGATTTGCTCTGCACTGCCTGGCCGTGTGTCCTCAGCCTCACTGTCAATGCACTCTCTTCAGTTCCTCCACGTAAAAGCAGGACCACTGAGCCTGAGGGGCCTCAGGCTTTGGTTTTAATAAGCACTGTATCTTTGTGCAGGATGAGGAAAGCTCCCATCTGTACCTCATGCAACCTGAAGGTACAGTTGGCTCCTTAAGTGGCCAGAATCATTCTTATATCTCTCCAGTTCCAGGATAGGGAGCGTGATCAGACATGAGGCTGCAAAGCACCCCCACCCATCCCACAAAACACTTTGTGTCAGCCTCCTCTTTCCAGCTGGGCATTAGAGCCCGTGTGCAGTAGAAGGGCGAAGATCTGAATCTCAGAGGGAAAGAAACAAACATCTGAATCTCACTCTGCCTTTAAGAAGTCTGTGATGTTCAGGACCTGATTTACTGACTGGGAAAATGAAAACACATAAGAATGTTAGTTCCTCATCTGAGTGGAGAAATATGCATGTCCTCTGCTGTGTTTTTTCTGTCCATTGGCTGGTAGTAACCTAAGCTAACGTCATATCTGCCTTAGTAGAGCTACATAAATGTGTCTGTGTGTCTGTGTGTCTGTGTGTGTGTAACTATGGTACACATAGTATTTCATCTTTTCTGATTGTGCTCCCAGACATAACATATACAGTAGTTCTGTCTTGATTTTCTGAAGATTTCACAAGGCTCGCTGCAGTGGCTTCATTTAATAATGCCCTCCCTCACTGGCACTCCTGGGTCCCTGTACCATGAATCCTCACCAGCATTTCCATCTCTAACATGGGGAGTGACCTAGTATCCAATCCTGGTAGCTTTGTTCTGCATCCACCAATGGCTTGGCTAATGACACTGAGTGTTCCTCATCTGCACCTTGGCTGTCTGTTTTGTTTCTCTGTTCTGTTCTCCATGAGTGCTTTGTTGTTGGTTTCAAATCAACGCTGTGGTAGGTGAACAGTTAGAAAATAAAATCTCCTGCTCTGTCTCTTCACTCTACTGACTGATTTCTACATAAAACCTTGTTAACCTGATATGATCCAGTCCCTCAGTTTTTTGTTTGTTTGTTTGTTTTGCACGGTATCATATTCCTAATTACCTGGATGACCAGCTTGTAACACAACATCCCTTTGATTAGGGGCTTCTATTGCATAGTCTTCAGCAAACAGAGCATGAGTGAGATAATAACATTTTACAGATCCACACACCCCAGATGTTTCTGTTGGTAAAGTTTTCAGAATAGCATGGATATGACTTTGGTGGTGGCCTACAGAAGGGAAAGCTACAAAGAATCTTCATTAACAATATCACTATTGTCTTCCCATTAAAAGAAGATATTTATTCTTTATATGTGTATACTTGAAGTCCAGTAGACACACAATAATGTTAAAGGTACAGTATATACTTTCCTGAGATGACTTTTTGTAACTGTTCGTAACTTTCCTAAATAATAATCTTATGCACTGATGGTTAGAACTCCTGGGTTAATTTAGAAATTGCAAGAAAGAAAATCAGAAAAATCAGTGGCACAAGTAAGAGCACCAGGCATGAGTTCCATCTTGTAATACAGGCTTGAAGTCCAGCCACATACTGGTTAGGCTGACTGAGTCACAGACTAACACTATGTCTCTGCTAAGTGGGCATCGCGATATACTGCACCCCTAAGTTCCCAGCTTACCCATAGACTAATGCATTTCTCAATTGTCATTGGAGAAGCTACTTGTTACAATAGCTGACAATACAGAGGCATACAAATCAATTGTCAGTGTGTGGAGAATAAGAGACTGCTGAGTGCTCAGCTCTACCTGCACAATCAAATCCCTGCATCCAAGGTTCAGAGGTCATCTTGGAGGAGAAGAATCAGAGGGACCGGATATCTGCAGTGAGATTTGCAGTGCTGTTGCATACAAGAACTTACAGCAGCTATGACTATAGGCACAAGATCAAACCAGGCAGAGTCCTCCATGGGGGTGGGGCTGGAGGAAGAGCCAGTTTTCTTTAGGAAGGAGGCCACTGAGAGGCTAGCCATGCTCCGGTTCCTGATCCTATGGCTGTGTACACATATCATTAAGTGGACTCTGTTTTTAAAAGAGCACATGAAGTTGGGATAAAATCATGGTTTGGGAGATGTGAGAAAATGGAACGAAGAGAAAGGGTTTTGAATCTGATCAAAACCAGTTTTATGCAAGTATGAAATTCTGAAACAATAAAAATACAGACAACCTCCTGACTATTAATCACAACACAGAAAATAGTAGCTATCACCGAGTAACTTTGCAGTTACTTTAACGACCTGTCTGTAACTTTCCTAAAATTGAAGAGAAATTTAGTAGTCTCATCATTGTTCAAACTAACAATTTAATTTGAATTTTTACTGATTTTATCTTTTTTAAGGAAAAGATTGAGAAATGGAGATGACAGTGTGTTTCTATGTCATGATAAGTACAAGAGCTGATATGTGTCCATGTACGGTGAGAGAAGATGTGGGCATGGACTCTCTCTAAAGTTATGAATGAGCACTTGCATCTTGAGGTCAGGAGGTAGAGTTCACATTATTTCTTTAAAAAAGAGTGAGGTAGTCCAGGCAAGACAAGGGGCAGGTGGGGAAGTATTTAATCAAAGGGTACATGCTCAGTGTATGGTACAGTGACCATACATTAAGAGGAGATCTCAAGGCATGCTTTGTCATGCTCACGTCAAACTGTGAGACACAATTTATCACAAGAGAGGGAGGAGAGACATTACATTCAGGCCTGGGGAAACACAGGGAGCCCTTTTACCCCAACATGTCAAGGAGATGACTAAGATAATAGCCACTTTTGCATCCTGAGATACCCTTGAAACTCTGCAGAAAGCTTTTATGTATCCTTCTTGCGTTCCCATCCAGACCACAGTGTTACCCTGTGTACAGCCTAAGATACAGAATAAATTACCAGGAAAAAAACCAAAACCAAACAAACAAAAACATAAAACAAAACAAAACAAAACAAAAAAGCAAAAACAAAAAAACATGCTGCAGTACAGACAGGGACCACAGAGGGAGGTACCCCTTCATGCTATTGATAAATACAAACTCACCCAATGCTTCTAAACACACCTCCCAGCCTCCAGCCTCAATACAGTGGCATGATATTGGAGGGAAGTGTTTGTCTTGCTTAATATATGAGACAGATTTTGTTTTAAAAAATCTTGTAAATGATTTGGTGCCTTTTTTTGTCTACAAGAGCCTCTATTACTGCAAAAAGAAGCTTCTTTGAAGAAGGGTAATATGTACATATCTGATATACATACATAAATATGAGTAAAAATATATGAGTAAAAAATGTTGATCTGACAATGTTCCTCCTAAGAACCAAAGACTAAGAAAAACCTCAATACTGTTTCTCTGAAAAAAAAAAAAAAAAAAAAAAAGCTATTGCTGTTGCTCTTAATTACTTCTCAGCTGGAAGGGAAATCCTGCTTGCTGAAGAAAGGACACTTTGGACACAGGATGAAAAGACTCAAATGGATCTAACCTGAAAGTCTCCTCCCTGCAGTCTGGCATTCATGGTACAAAAGCCTGCAGCGTAAGCTGCCAAGAGAGGAAAGCAACTAACAGTTTCATCCAAGGTGACACCTGTGAATCACAACAAGAAACAACATAACAAGGTATCCCAATCTTGAAATACTGGGGTTAAAACCTTCATGACAACCAACAGCTGTTTAATGTGTCTTAAGACCTGCTCCATGGGAAGGAAATTGTGCCTGGTACTAGGAACTTAGTCAACTACCCGGGGCCAATGAGGTGAAAGATTGTAAAGGAGAATATGCTACTTATATATAATTATATATAATATACATAATATTGCATATAAAAATATACATAATATAATATAATATATATTAATATAATATACATTATATATGATTATATAATAAATAATAATATATATTATATGTGTAATATATTATATTATATAATAATATACAACGTATATTATCTATTAATCAATATAGAATATTATATATTATACATATATACATATATTATGAATATAATATATAATTGAATTAAATACTTATATAATATATTTTAATGCATATAATATAATTTAATATTGCATATATATGTATAATATATAATAATATTATACATTGTATTGTTAATATTATATATTATATAATCTTAATATTAGTTTTATTAATATTAATATTAACTATAGTTTTAATATTCTGTAGAAAGGGCAACAAGAATACAGAAAGGGAAAAGACAGCTGGTGTGCTGATTTTATTAGAGATGGAGTTTTTAAGAATCCTTGATTGTGAGAAGCTCATGCCAACTTGTCATTGAATAAAATTTTGTGAATTTACTTTTGTTCGTTCTTGTGAGTAGGAAAACACACACATTTAAATAGACAAATACTGTGTGTGTGTATGTGTGTGTGTGTGTGTGTTTTCTTTCTTTCCGTTATTTGACATGGCATGACAGACTATAGGCTTGCTGTTCCTCTCCCATGGACCTGAAATAGATTTTGTTATTCAGGGGACATGATGTGAATGTTTTCATTAAGAATAAAATATTTTTCATGTAAATTCATCAAAACCCTTTCACTAGAAATATAGAAAGAAAAACTGATGCAAAGTTTTGCATTCTTATTAAATTTTCAACCTCTTGTTTTCCTCCAGGAAAAAAAGAATGCATTGATAAGACTACATGGAAAAGTCAGCCACGTATTACTAGATTTCAGAGTAAATTGCATAGTCTGTGTTGTCCATTTAAAAAAACTGCTCTGAAAATTAGCCCATGTTACTACTGATGGTTTCCAGTCCATTATAATGAGATCAACAGGTCCTCAATGCAGTCTAGCGTGCTCCTACACCCTATAGGAAGGTCAGACAGGGCACAATTAAACCTGCCCCATAACTGTCAATGCGTTTCCTGTTGGGGCGGTTGCACCACATAGAGCAGTAACCTTGCTTGTTCCTCTTAAGCACACGGTCTAGATTAAGATCTGGGTTGAGACAGAATATAGGAAATTTCAGTGCAGAGAAGAGCTAACAACATGCTGATGCTGAGCCTGCTGGGAGCAATCTTCAGCTCCATTTGTTTTGGTAAGGATGTTTCCCAGCACAGGACCAGGCTCTTATCCCTGAAGCTAACTGGGGGAAGAGGCCATTGTTCTCTGCTGAGGCTCAGAAGGGAGGGATTATCAGGATTCTGGCTCATAAACTACTTCTTCCTTTAGAGGCTGATGTCTCTGTGCTCTTTCCTTCAGCAACCAGCATGGCCCAGAAGGTAACTCAGGCTCAGACTTCAATTTCTGTGATGGAGGAGAAGACTGTAACATTGGACTGTGTGTATGAAACCAGGGATATCTCTTACTACTTATTCTGGTACAAGCAAACAACAAGTGGGGAAATGGTTTTCCTTATTCGTCAGGACTCTTACCAAAAGGAAAACGCAACAGAAGGTCGCTATTCTCTGAACTTCCAGAAGTCAGAAAGCTCCATCGGACTCATTATCTCAGCCACACAGATTGAGGACTCAGCAGTGTATTTCTGTGCTATGAGAGAGGGCACAGTTGCAGGGGCGTTTACAAGGGCCCCACAAAAACCTCAACCAGAGACAGAGGTTCTGAGGAAAGACTTCAAAGGCAGGAAGAGAAGGGGGCTGTGGCCACACACAAACACACACACACAAGACAGGCTCTGGCAATAGACCTCAGCTCAGTTCATGTGAATTTCTGTCTATCTTCATAACTTACCTGAAGTATGCATGTTCAGGGACTGCATGGGTCTGCACCAAGTCCTCTGCATATAATGAGAGACAGAAAAGAAATGGATCCAGATGAGAGGGGAAGTGGTGAGGAACTGCCAGGCAGATGCAGTAGTACATGTGTGTATACCATAATATATGTATACATATAAATACACATACGTACATATCATATATACCATGACTTCAAGTTCAGTGTTTTTGTGGGATTCCTGAGTATGCGAGCAAGTGGGTCTCTGATTCTTGTAACTTTGCTTGGGCTCTTGTCCTTCTGTTGGTTTGTCTTGTCTACCTATGAGGTGATAGGTTTTATTTTTATTTTAATGTTCTGCTGTTATCTCTTAGAAGTCTATTCGTTTCTGATGAGAGACAGAAAAAGAATGGATCCAGATGTGAGGGGAAGTGTAAATTAACTAGACCTCAAGTCTATACAATTTAATGAATTTGTATACCCTTAGAATTGGCTGATGGCAACTTTACTTTTCCATGTGTTGATAAAAGTAACCATACACATATTTTGGATTTGGCTGAAGTGAATAATTGAGTTTGAGTAGATTGTTCAGCCAAAATTTTTTCATTGTACGTATAGGTGTTGCCCCGGGATTCTACAGCCTTTAGCTACAACTATTTTACATCTGGACTGCATCCAATATTCTTTTCTAATCTCACTGCTCACTGCTACCACACTGCATTTTCTCTTTTGCGTTCCAAAAGTTCCTTTCACTGTCTCACTGAATGACACCTGTTAAGGCTTACAGTAATTACCTTTGATTCATTGATATTTTTATTTGCAAAATTTAATTCTTACAATACCTTGCTACACCTAGAATTGTGGTAGTAGAGTTGGAAGGTGATGCTTATGATTCCTGGCCCCTGGTGCTCAAGACCAGCATAATCTCTTGTTGGAATCACCTACAATATGACAAGTAACGTTTTTAGGCTTAGGTTACATTTCATAAGAATGTCAAGGAGTAAGGAAGTTACTAATCACTTTGACACATGCTGAATTTGACTTTGAATTAGTGCAACTAACTGGAAATTGTAAGTTTCAGGGCAGCTTTAATAGTTTTATTTACTCAATTTACTTTTGTAATTATTTTCTGGCTTAATAATTCCTAATTGGGTCTTCTTACAGCACCACATTTATAATGTTTCCCATGGAGAGAGAAAAAAAAAGGAAAAGAAAGAGTACTGTGTTTACTCTAGCAACATCATCAAAATTTCTACTCATGATGCATTTTGATGATGTTTAGAGCTTTAACAATAAAATATTACGTAGTTTTCTGAACAGTGATATTTCTGGTAGGTCCCTTTAGAATATGTTAAGATACTGTACTTTTTCACCCTCTAAGCTTTTTTTGTATATAACACTTTAAATTCTGACACTTTAGATTTCTAAAGTTTAGAAAACATAACTTTTCCTTGATATATGACTTCTCTAACTACTTTTCCTTTCGCTGTAACAAACCGTGGACCAGGAGCAAGTCGGGGATGAAAGGGTCTCTTTCAGCTTACAGGCTTGGGCAGGAACTCCAGGCGGGAAGGAGTGCTGCTTTCTGGCCTGCTCTACTTGCTCTCTCATACAAGCCAGAACCAGATACCTGCTCAGGAGCAGAAATGTCCACAGTGATCTGGGAGCTTCCAGATCAATCACTAATCATGTGATTGATCATCTACAACCTTGCCCATGGGCGAAGCTGAAGGAAGAAAATACTTCATTGGGGTTCCCTCATCCAAGCTGACTGCAGTTTGTGTGAAGCTGACAAAACATTAAGCCATAGAATTTGCTCTTTATCAACTAGACACACAAAGACACCACTGCTAAGACACAATCTTTCCTTTCTTGTTATTGCTAAAATTTTCACTTGACACACAAAGACATCATGACTAAAATACTTTTTTTGTTATTTTTAAGACCTCATGTTACTATCATCTTATAAAGCATGGAATAACTTTAAAGGCCCTACAGCGTTTAAAACATTTGAATACTTACTTTAAAAGTTCCTTCTTGGGGTTAGAGAGATGGTTAAAAGCACTGAGTACTCTTCCAGAGGACTCCGGGTTCAATTTCCACCACCCACCTGGCAGCTCAAAAACTGTCTGTAACTTCAAGAGCTGGCAGCTTTACATAGGCATACATGCAGTCAAAACACCAGTGCACATAAAATAAATAAATGTTTAAAAAAAGAGAGTTAAAAAAGTTTGGTCTCTTCAAAATACCCAAACTCTTGAAGAATGGAAAATGAAGGACCAAGGCACAATTGTAGTCATATCAAAGCAAAACCCAATATTTTCTAGTGTAAATCAAATAATGGAGCTCAGTATCTTGCCTCTGGAGTTCACCTATGAGCAGATCTTGGGCAGTTCAAGTTCTCTGTCTCTACAAGCCACAGTAAACACAGTTTGTCTCATATGCTTACGTAAGCTCTTTCCCATACCTACTGCAGTCCTTGGTGCTCATCCCACAGTAGCCCTGACATCTTCTTCATGCTGGAGTCTCCACCACAGCTGAAGCTTCCCCTTTATTAATAGCCTCTCATGGCCTCTTCAAGGACTCTGGCCCTATCTCAAAGCACTAAGCCTCAAATTCTTTACATGACCTCTTCAATCACTAACTGAAAGACACTTATATATTATTGACCAAATTTGGCTGCCATCTTGAGGTGCAGTTTGCCCCCCACCCCCCACTGGACCACATCTGTGTGCAAACCCTGAAGAAATACTTCCTAGCTTTCACCTTAATGATTCTGGTCTCTTATTAGTTGTAGCTACTTTTTCAGACCAACCTAATCAGCATAAATTGTCTTAGTAAAGCAGAAGTTTCACTGTATAGGTGCTGGTCTCTTGTCAATCACAGATGATGCTTCAGCCCTATCTGACCAGAAACCACATATTCCTAATTCAAAATATCACACACACATTCCAAATAGAGTCCTTTAGGGACTTTCAAGCTTCCCTCTGGGACTTGTCAAACAGGGCAGACACGGCCTTTTCTTTTCTTCCAAATTCCCATATCTCATTAAGCATGGTCAAGAGCTCCAAATTCTCTACCTTTTATACAGAAAACAGCCCAAGGTATAAAAAGCCACAGAGTCAAGTCCATTGGAATTGGTACCAGTTTCTGTCCTGGTTGCTTTCCCTGTTGCTGAGATAAAATGTCTACCAAAGCAATTTAGGGAGAAAAAGTTTATTTCAGCCTAAAGGCTGTAGTCCATTACTGAGGAACGTCTGGGCAAGGAATCTGGGCAGAAAAAGAAACATGAAAAAAAAAAATGATGCTTATTAGCCAGCTTTCCACGGCTTGCTCAGCTTGCTATTTTATATAACCCAGGATGGCAAGGTCCACAGTGAGCTAAGGCTTCCTATATTAACCATTTATCATTAATCAAGAAAATCCTCCAATGTCCACAGGTCAACCTGATCGGGGAAATTTTTGTATCGAGGTTTCCTCTCCCATGTTGACAAAACAAACCAGAGGGTGAGTAGGAAAACAAAGTTGTAAACTTATTTTGTAATTTGCCCTCTAGAGGTCACTCTTCATCCAAATAGTAAATGACTTTTGTATAGGTTAGAGGAAAGATGCAAACCCGCTCTTTCTCTATTACTAAAGCAAGAGCCATGATTGGGCATATTTTAGACAGGACTGTAAACAACGGAGGAAGAATGTCACGAGCCAGAGCAAGGCTGATTGCCAAGAATAAATGGCTCTTCTTGCAGCCCCTTTAATCTCCCTAGGATGAAGATATCTAAGCTTCCTGAATCTCAGAGCAACCTCTGTCTTCCTCTCCCACTCTTCAGGCTTTATTTGCTTCCTGGGAATCTCTCAGGAGGAGGGTGCTGCTTCCTACTTGCCTTGCTGAGCTTGCTGAGCATCTGAGCTTGGAGTGCTCTGTGAGTGTGTCTTTGCTGTAGTTCATCTTCACAGAAAGAATACTGTGCAGCTTCACTCCAGACAGAGACTCTCCTGTGGCTGAGTCCCACTGAGGAAGCAGGAGGATGCAGAGCCCAGGGCTACCCAATCTGTGCATGTGCTGCAGCCGCTCTGGGTCTGAGGGGCAGCTACTCATCCCTCATCCCTCAGGATTCTTTCCTGCATGTGTGACAACTTCACCTGGTGTCAAAATCTTCCTGAAGCCTAGAGCAGGAAGTCATCCTGTCTGAGGTATGGAGGGCTTTCAGACTGAGGGCAGGAAGAGTGAAAATCTCTCCTTCTGAAGATCCCTGACAAGGACTGAGGGAGCTGGATGCTCCTGTGTCCTGAGTCAAAGTACAGAGCTGGACACAAACCACCTGAGACTTGAAGTGTAAGAGACTAGGATCCCGGCCTCAGGCACTTTCAGGGAATTGACAGGTTCTGTAAAACTTTAAAATGCATCCCTCTAGTATTACAAATGCACAGGATATTGTTGTTCTCTGCATTCACCATGTAAAATAGACCAGTGTGTCTTGCTCCTATCCCTCTAGAACTTATATGCGGAAACGGTAATGCCTAGGGGAAAAAAGGAAGGGTCAAGGGAGCCTCAACCCTGATATCTCAACACAAGGATGGCAGGATTTGGACACTTCTGCTATCCCAACCTGGCACAACAAAGCAGATTCCCTCACTGGCACCCTAGCTAGAATTCATCACCCTCATGGTTATCAGCTCTCACTCCCTGTAAGCTGCAGGATGCACCCTGAGTATGCAGATGAAGCATCTTCAAACACCCCTGCCCTGACCAATGGTACAGGACCACACAAGCATTGCCCCAGTGACCCTAGCCCCCTCCCCAGTGGCATAAATACCCACCCCCAATAAACTGAATCAGTTCTCTGAAGTTGTTCCTGATGGGTTCATTGCCGGCGTAATCATTGCTGACCAAGATCCAGCTTTGCGATCACCAGCTCCTCATTGCACAAGGACCTTGGCAGTACCAAGGGAAATGTGCGCAGGGTGGCTCTTAGAAACTTTTTTTTCCACTTCCCCTCCCCCCCATGGGTCCTTTAAAAATATATACCACAAACCTTAGTTGTAATAGGACTGTCCAAATACACATATTTTATCTATTCCAAGAAAGGGGGATTATTAAATCTATCTTTCATTATAATTATTAGCTTGTTACTCTGTATGATTGGAGTGTATGCTTTAAATTAATTCAGAGGTCAATGAAGATATTTTAGTCAGAGCATGCACCTATATCTTGCTTATAATGTTTATCTGTTCTTTCTATACCATCCCCCAGGCTTTTGTTGATACAGTTGAGATATTTTATTCTTAGGAGGAACTGGTCATTCCTCCACAAAGGTTCTTGACATGCTTTACAATCCCTGTGTCATCAAAGGACCATGCCCTCCACCAGTTCACCCAGACTCTCAGGCAGGTCTGGTGTGGGAGGAGCTTCTGGCTCTGAAGGCTGGGAGGGAACTCAGCAGGGTCTGGCCTGGCAGGCTTTCTGGGTAGAGCAGACTGCATGAGGAGGGACACTTCAACAGCCCCCATAGCCCAGGGGTTGGTTGCTTGCTTCTGTCTCCAGCAGCTCCACAAGCACCATGAAGAGGCTGCTGTGCTCTCTGCTGGGGCTTCTGTGCACCCAGGTTTGCTGTGAGTATGGCTGTCCACAATCAGGGCACCTGAGAGGACATTGCACATGGAGGGGTGGGGAAAGCAGCTCAGGAGTCCTGCAGAGCTCCCGCCTTTTCAGAGGACATGGGGGTGCATTCAGGGCTCAGGGGACACTGCAATGACAGCCATCTGTGTCTTTTCTCTGTTTCCAATCAGGGGTGAAAGGGCAGCAAGTGCAGCAGAGTCCTGTGTCCTTGGCTCTGCAGGAGGGAGAGAATGCAACACTGCAGTGCAACTTTTCCTCCACAGCAACCCAGTTACAGTGGTTTTACCAAAGTCCTGGAGGACGCCTCATCAGCCTGTTTTACAATCCTTCTGGAACAAAGCAGAGTGGAAGACTGACATCCACGACAGTCACTATGGAGCGTCGCAGCTCTTTGTACATTTCCTCCTCCCAGACCACAGACTCAGGCACTTATCTCTGTGCTGTGAGCCACAGTGCTCCCCACACACCTGCAGCCTGCACACAAACCTTCAGCTGTGTGGGTGTGGCCCTTCCCACTCTCAAGAAATCAGGAAGCCACCACAGAATCCCTGCCTGTTTTAATATCCCTTTACTGTATTGGTAGTTGTAACCTCAGGTAAGCTTTTGGCCATGTAGGCTCAGGTCATTGGCTTTATCTTCATTTCTTAATACATACTCCTTCCTGAAGCATAAATGTCCATCTTAGAACTAATGGAGAAGATGTTGGGAGAACAGAATCCATGTGATCATTTAAGCCCCAGTGTAAGGAGGAAAAGGAATGAGAAGCAAAGTCAGTCTTCTAGTTAAAATGCTGTGGGCAGGCTGTGGGTTAGTGAAGAGCAAAACTGCAGCAGCTGCAAGAGCATCTAGCCATGGAAGCTCCAGAGTGCACAGACAGACAGCTGCAAGAACATCCAGCCATGGAAGCTCCAGAGTGCACAGACAGACAGCTGCAAGAGCATCCAGCCATGGAAGCTCCAGAGTGCACAGATAGCGGCATGCTCCAGGTTCCTCTCTGAGGCTGTGATACAACACTCTGAGAAAAAGAAATCTGGAAGCTCAAAGGATTCATTTAGCTCTCTTCCAGGTCATAGTTCATCACTGGCAGTAATCAAGGCAGGAACTAACAGAAGCTTCTACCAGAAACCATGGAGGAAGTCTGTTGTTAGCTCACTCACAGACTCATTCTTAATTAGCTTCCATATATAATCCAGGACCTCTTCCCCACAGATTGGTGCCACCACAGTGGGCTGGTCTCCATTCAATTCATCAACTTAAAAAATGTAGTTTGGAAATGTAGTGATATTTTATTAAATTTATAGAAGACTTTGGGGAAAAGTGAAACTATTAAATCTTCTAATTAAATCTTCTAATTCATTTTTTGCATCGTCTTTTCATATATTTAATTTTACTCATGATTACTTTTTACTCTTCCAGGCAGAGGTGTGAACATTTTTAAGATGATAAAGAGAATGGCAGCTGCCTAAAAGTATTCAAAACATATATATATATATATATATATATATATATATATATATATATATTTCAAATAACTTTAAATAGAATACCCCAAAAGCTCTTACAACTCAATAAAACAGCATGATTGACTGATTCTAAGAAGATCAAAATGAGCAGACTTTCTAAATGAGTGTGTATGGGATAAGAACAAATATTTTTAATGAGGATTGGGATTGTCTGGCTTAGTAAAGTGGTGGGTGTAGTTTCTCTTTCAAGATCCATAACTTTACTAAAAGATGGAGGCCATTGCAGGAAACCACAACCAATCAGGATGCTGAGCTGTGGGTCCTAGTCACAGGGACATATCTGCAATGTAACTCCTGCACCTGCTCAGGCTCTGGAAACCCTGAAGAAGACAGGAGGAAAGATGGAAAGAGCCAGAGGATCAGGGAGTGTGCTGTGAAATTGTTCCTCTTTGGAATGTCACCATGGACACCCTAATGTGGACATGGAAAGTGCACAAAGCCTCAGTCCTAGACATTGAACTACTGACAACTAAGGAATGCTGATAGGGAGAGAAAGAGTCTTTCCCAGAGATGAGCACAGCAACTGCTAATCCAACGCTGACTCGTCAGTCCTGAAAACATACTTATAAGTAACAGCATCAAGACTGAACAGGTTGTACATATGTATTTATGAACAAATATGTATACACATACATACATATATAACATGATTAATGAAAGAGGAGGACATAAGTGTGAAAGAGAGCAAGGAGGGATAGATGGGCAGTGTTATAAGGAAGAAAGGGAAAAGGGGATTGATGTGATTGTAATATAATTTCAAATTAATAGAAATATTGAAAATTAATGAAAAATAATGTCTGTAGCTTAATAATCATCATGTGTACAAGTGGTTTATTTAAGGGGCAAATAAAATATACCTTATGGCAAAACTAACCATTTATTTATTTCATAAAGCTGTATTGTCAATAACAGCATTGTCATTTCATTATGTCTTATGAATGGCTTCTCAAATTTTCCAGAATTTAGTGGTTTCAGGCAAGATAGAAAGATAGGGAGTCTTGACGATGCATGGAGAAACTTGTATAAGGGAAGGATAGAAAATCTGCTATAGCTGACCTCAACAAAGACAAAATCTCTTTCCATCTCAAAAGTATTGGCTCCAGAGAAAGATTCAATTCATTTCCTCAAGGCCTGTTTGTTTGTTTGTTTTTGATTCTTTGTGAGTTTCCCATCATGCACACCAATCCTATTCATCTTCCACTCCCCTCATATTTATGATCTGCCTGGCAACTTCCCCCACAAAATAAAAAGCACAGAAATCAAAAAAAGACAACAATGCTCAGAAGACATCTGATCATGGAAGCTGTACAGTGTGTCACGGTGTGTCCCATAGTACACCCCTCTGTCCACACATTTGCGCTGACAAATGTTCATGTGAGCCATTGGTCTGGCTTGAGATCTCTGGCTTCTATGACACCCTCACTATGGGATCCTCCCAGTTGTCTTGTTGTCCTGTGTAATGGAGATCCTGCACCTTTGGATCAGCAGGACCAGACCTTTCACATGCCCTATTAGTTCCAAGATGAAGTAGATTTTCGGGTGTGCCAACTCAAAGGCCTGGATCTGGGCCTGGCGGTAGCTGAGCAGCCAGCATACTGGCTCTCCCTTATCAGCACAACCAGGGGAGCTCTCCAGCACTGCTCAGGCTAGACCACTCCATGCCACCATTGGCAGGAGGCATGGTCCGCTCTCCTGCTCTCATGCCCTCAGGAACACTTCACTTCTTTTTAAGCTCAGGACACTGTTGAGTGAAGACCTTCCTATTTGGCCACTGAGGGGCAGTGCTGCCCCAGAGCAGGTGAAGCTATGGCCCTTCCACATACTCCTCAGTAAACTGGGATTTTAAATTATTTAAAATAAGTCAAGCACTATTATCTATGTTGCTTAAGTTTAGTTAGAGATCAGCATAGAAGATATTTGTCAACCCTATGGGCCTAGGATAAACAGATATAATATAGGTAAATGGCCTATAGTCCTGACAAATAGTAATTTGCAAGTGAACACTATACAAGATGCATACTCTGCTTCAAGACCAGGATAACATTACCTCCTCTAATGTACATTTACAAGGTTGTCACCTTCACTTGGTTAAATCCCCAGCCATACTGATAAAACCTGTGTCTAGAAGTGTGTTATGTGTCCTCTCTACTGGGAAGTCAACTCATGGTTGAAGCCAGTTCAATCTTCTTCTCCACCAGGATCTTCTCTGGGTTGGGAGCAGTGTCCACACCTTTTTCTTCACCATCTTGATTTGACAGACAGGTATCTCTGGTATAATTCAGTTTTCAGTTGCTGAGTGCTGAGTCTATGTTGAAGGGTGAAACTCTTCCAGGATGGAAAGATACCCAAGCACTCAGCAAATACCTAGCACTTCTTCTACATCTCTCATTTTTACTTCAGTTTCCATGCCCTTGTGTTCAGTCACAGTCTTTAAAACATCAATCAAACACTTAAGAAACACATAGTCCATTTATTTAAAAAAAACAAACCTGTTTTTTGGTGCTGTCAGAACTCCCTCACCAGTGATTGTGGGCGTCTTTGACCACCATCTTGCTGCTGTCCCTGCCACAGGCCTGTTTTCACAAGCAGCCATCTGTGTCATTAGAAAAACTATTCAGACATCACAGTGCTGGTTGGTGCTCCAATGTAGATATGCCAAAGAGAAGAACATGTAATTGACTTTAGTGAAAATGTTAAAGTTTTTCATAGGTGCAGGAGAAATCCCAATATGAATTTGTGGTTTAGAACTATTTGTGATTTGAAACATTCAAGGGCATCATGGAACGTATCCTCTCTATATAATGGACATAGTGTATGTGGGATGAAAGGAAAGGAAAAAGAGAAAATATCAAAAATGTAAAAAAGCAACAACTCCTCCCCAAGGATGCTAAAGAATAACATGTTTGGACAGATTTTTGTTGGTTTTTTTTTTGAGGGGGACAGCTTTAGGTATTGACACCAACCACAGTCTTGTTTTGTAACTAAAATGTCATTAAGTTTCTGATCTTCCCATTGTACCTTCTGAGAGCTGGAATTCACGTATGTGTACCACGCCCACTTTATACCTGCTGGCAATCAAAGCCAGGGGCTTGGAGGTGCAATCTACTGACTGAACATGCCTAAGACTTTCTCTAAGACTGTGGGGCATGGACCATTGTCTGTTGTTGGACTGTGATATTTTTATTTTTGATTAGACCTGTGATGGTCTCACACATAAAACAAAGTTCTTTCTGTGATATAACTTCCTTGTATTCTTTTAACATCTATAATTATTGCACAGAAGTTCTCTACTTTGGGAAATGCTTTTTCATTCATTTTCTACTTCCACTTCTATGCCTTGTTGATATCAATAGAAAAAGCTAAACTGATTTTAATATTTGTATTTTATATATTGAATTAAATATAATGAAGATGAATGTTTACGTAGACTGCGGATGAGAGCAGTCAAAATGTTGCATTCTTGAAGGTGTGTGTCCTGTCTAGGATGCAGAATATTTTCTACTTTTCCTCACTGATCTGAAGGCCAGACCTTTTCCAGTGTAGATCATTCTACTAAATTCTAGTTTCTTTTTATAGGTATAGTCTTAGATACAGTTAGTTAATCAGGTGTTTATTTTTATAAGAATATAATGAAATTTCAACTAATTTAAGTCTGTAAATGGACTTTTGTAAATGGACACATAAAATGATTATAATAAATTTTAATTTTTCTTAAGTGAATGGAACATATATACTTCTTGGTTCATTTATTCCTAACATTAACTGGAAATGGAATAGTATAATTCATTGTGTGTTTTCAATACATTTTGTTAATATTTGCAATAAACCGCAAATGATCTGGACCTGAAAAGACAGCTCAATGATTAATGATGCGTATTCCTGCTTCTCTTGCTGTCCATGCTAGGATTTTGTATGCCTTGAGCTTGCACAGGCCTTGTGCAGACAGTCACAAAACTGCTTCTTCATAAGTTCAGCTGCCCTGCTGTATCAAGAAGACAATATTTCCTGTAGTCATCCACCATCTCTGGTCCCAACACTGTGATTTTTCTTTTGCAATGATCCCTGAAACTTGGTAGATATGGTACATATATGATAGATATGTGCCATTAGGGCTGACTATTCCATAGTCTCTTCTTCTCTGCATGTTGCCTGATAGTGGGGTGCAGTGCTAATCATTGACTAGTGCAATGACTTTCTAATGAGGACTGAGAGTTCCACTAATCTATGTGAACATAATATGAAGTCATTAGGAGTTGGATTAATACTATAACCTTTCAATAGACTATTATAGTCAGTTGTCTCATAAGGCATATGACAGTATCAAAATTATCAACACACATTAATTGTACAAATTAGTGGGTTTGTTGTGAAATTTTAATGTATGCATATGTGGCAATTTCCTCATATTCATCTTGCCTTCACTCTCTGTTTTTCTCTCCTTTCCCTTTGCCCTTGATCCCCCTTTCCTTACTCATTTGTTTGAAACTTCTACTTTCAAAGCATCTTTACTTTCTTTTTCTTTACTTCTTTTTTTTTCTTTTGTGTTTTTTTTTAATACAGATGGGAACACATTCACGTTGTGTATGTCTACATGTCTGCTTTCTTTTGCTTAACATCATGTCCTTAAATACTATCCACTTTCCTACAGATGGCAGAAACTTATTTTTCCTTATGGCTGAATATTACTCTGTAGTTTCAGGTACAATATTTTGTCCATTCGTTGGTTGACAGGTGGCACCTAGGCTATGTTTACATCTTGCCAGTCATGAATGGTGCTGTAACCACATGCATGTGCAGGAACCTCTCTTATGAAATGTCCTCCTTCTCCCTGGATAAATGCCCGTAAATGGTATTAGTTGCATCACTGGTATTTCTTCCTTCTTTGCCTCCTTTCTTTTTTTCCCTTCTGCTTTTTGTCTTTTCTTCCTCCTTGCCCCTCTGTTCTTTTTTTCTTTCTTTCTTTCTTTCTTTCTTTCTTTCTTTCTTTCTTTCTTTCTTTCTTTCTTTCTTTCATTCTTTCTCTTTCATTCTGTCTGTCTGAAAAAGCACACTATTCTGGGTGTCTATATCAACACACATTCCTAACAGTGTATGATGGTAAAATTATAATGAGTGGAATTCTGATTCTCATGACTCTCTTTTCAGCAATACCTAAGTTGAGAACAACAGAAAAGTGCTTCCTCTGTCAGAAATAGCTTTAGGTAATGTTTGTGAAGGGTGGAGCCAGCTGAAAGAACTGAGGTACCTGTGGAGTTGGAGTCAGTGTTCTGTGTGGAGAGAAAAGGCCACCTTTGTTCTCCCCAAATTTTCAGTCTAGGAGGAATGGACAAGGTCCTGAAAGTGTTGTTTTTATTCCTAGGCCTTCACTTAGCCGGTGAGTCATGGAGGAGAGCCAACATATCTCAGGACATGTGATTGATTTTGGAAGCAAGGGAAATTGGAGCACCAGACAAAGTCATCAGTCTTGAAATCATAAGCAGATAGTACATACTTAGGATCCTAACACCATTTGTTATTTCTCTACACAGGGGTGAATGGCCAGCAGAAGGAAAGACGGGACCAGCAGCAGGTGAGACAAACTCCCCAATCTCTCAGTCTGGGAAGGAGGGACCACAGTTCTGAACTGAACTTATGAGAAAAGCTTATTTGACTACTTCCCATGGTAC
>CM053745.1:9574196-9589472 GCA_028658305.1 Pachyuromys duprasi | reverse complement strand
AACTTTAAATTATATTTGAATTTATTATAGCAAACCCATTAACCAGAAAGCCTACTGGTGAATCTGGATCATAGCAGGAAAAACAGCAACATTTGCGAACTGAATTTGAGAAGTGAAAGAGATACAAACAGTCAGATACATATTTTAAACCAACTTAACTTGAATAGATATTTATAACTTTGAATTTTTATTATTATATAAAATTTATTTTGAAGCAGGGTTGAATCATAGATAGTAAAACATAACTTTAAATTTTTATAAAATGTATACCAATTTAAATGAAGCTTGTCATTGTAGTCTAGTCTAAAAGATAAAACAGTTATTAAGTAAGCTTTATAAACATGAGGAAATTATATAAAGTATTAGATAAGAAATTTAAAGCATTTAAAATAAGAGCAGAGTATACAGAAATTAGGGAGAAAAGATTTTTTGCTATTTAAAAGTTTGGAGAAATATTAGAAGGATTGGAAGTCTGAGTTTAAAAGTGCAGCTTGGAGAATTTCCCGGAGCTAGAAAGAACGCGGTTAGGTGGGGAAGGGGTCACCGCATGGGAGTGGGAAGCTCTTGCCCTAATTAAAGATGGCGTCGACAGAGCATTGACCCCATAGTGAAGAGGGTTCAGCCCAGTTGCCCAAAAGCAACATGGCGTTGCAAGTCTCGCACGGTAGGGTTAAGATCCCGCGGCAAGTTTAAAATCTTGTTCAGTGCAATCGGGGAATTTTTCCTAAACACCAAGTACCCTCAAGCTGATTTTAGCAGTGAGAAACGCCTGAGGCTCAGAGTACCAGTCCAAGCAGGGTCCCGGCGGGGGAGTCAGCAGGGCTGCGCAGCTTGGTGAGGGAGGGGAACCAGAACCAGAAAAAAGGGATGCTTACCTGGTAGAAGTAGGTTGCGTATGTGAAGTGGGAGCGCTGGCCAGGCAGCGCCGGCTCAGTAGGGCACCCGGTTACAAGAGGATGCGTGTGTCTCCAAACCTAAAACCATAGCCGCATGCCCGCAGCTGGTCTCGGTGGCGGCGGCAGCCCCGTTCCTGCCCGCCGCACACAGCAGGGTGTCCGGTTGTAAGCGGACTCATGGGAAAAGCATAGGTAGCCCGGAAAATTCCGGAGGACTGAGAGAGCAGTTTAGGTAAGAACAGAGTAGACCTGTTAAAGCCATCTATTTTAGTTCCATTAGTTCAAAAGAGAGTTCCCAGGAGAACCGGGGGTTACCCTCCCCTGGCAGCTCGCCAATATTAGAAATAAAAAATAAGATGAGGCTTACAACATGTTTACTATGAAAGGGGTTTATTAGGGGAGAAGGGGGAACAGGCGTGGGCCATGATAGGGGAAGGGAGAGGGAGAGGAGGAAAGGGGAGGAGGGGTAGGGTGCCCCATAGAGAGTAAGAGGGTGAGAGGAATAAGAGGGTGAGGGGAGTAAGAGTGAGGAATAAGAGAGTGAACACGTGTCTGGTGGTCCTTTTATAGGTCAGGTATTAACCACGCCTCCAGGTGTGGCTACCTGGCTGGGCGATACATGATGTCATTGTTGCTAGGTAACCAGAAGGTTGTTGCAGAATACTAACAGTAAAAGCATGATCAACATATATTGTCTGAGAATTTTGAAAATACTCTTCAAAACAACAACATTAATCTCCAAATGAACACAAGAAGTCTTCAGAGGAAGAAAGGAGGGCTAGACACACTCTGGAACATTTGACTTGAGGAAGGAAAGTCTGGTGTATTTTCTAGCTTTTCTTTTGTTTCACAACACCTATCCTGTCATGCATAGGATAATGAACTGAAACAGTGAGTAGGCTCTCTCTCTCACACACAGACACACACATACACACACACACACACAGTAAAGTCTCATGAAGAGCATGTTGCCTTCAGTCAGAGTCTCATGTAAAGGAGAGGATTAGGACAGCTGATCAGTTTTTAGTAGCCAAAACAAACAAACAAACAAAAAATATAAAATCTGTACTGCACAAGAACTCACAATAAAAATAATTGAAAGTTAGCTGTATTTTCTTGCTTCTGCTCCAGGTTTCTTTATTTTTCCTTTTTTTGAAAATAGATTTTTTTTTTCTCACATAGTGTATCCTGATTACAGTTTCTGTGACTTTACTCCTTCTAGTTCCTCCCATCTCTGCTCTCATCTGGATCTAATCCATTTCTGTCTCTCATTAAAAAAAACAACCAAGAACCAGGTGCAGGAGCTCATGCCTGTAGTTCCAACATTCAGGAAGGCAGAGGCAGGCAGATCTCTGTGAGTTCAAGGCCAGCCTGGTTTACAAAATGAGTCTAGTACATCCAAGACTACACAGAGAAACCATATCTCAAAACAAAACAAAAAGAAACCAACCAGAGTTCTAACCAATAAAAACATAACTAACATTTTAAAGTTGGACAAGACAAACAAACCAAAGGAAAGAGCCTAAGAGAAGTCACAGAAACAGAGAACACATGTTCATACACCAATGACTGTTTACTAAGTAAATTCACTCATCAAAGGAAACACCGAGACATTTTAAGATAAGTAAGAACTAGTGTGGAGAGCCACTGATCTGCCAGGCTGCTTCATTATTTTGATCTCAGCTGAAAGACAAGCTTTCACCCTGGCCTTCACTGGAGTCAGTGATAAGCTGCCAATCTGTCTCCTTTGGTTTGAGACAGCAGGTGGGATGTCTTGTCAAGTTCACACCTTTTGTTTGTGTGAGGATCACACAGACAGGTGGTCTAGGTAAAGAAGTTTTGACTTCCCTTTGAATTCATTCATTATACTGAGGTACTTTTGCTCTGATTTAAAAAATAGGATTACTGGAATAAAACAGGTAACTAATTTCTATGAGAGCCCTCTCAGAGATTTCCCATGTGTATTGCGTTGGTTTTTAAAATTTGTCTTTCAATCCCTACTCCTAACTCAAGAACTATTCAACTCTGCCAGCATGTTCTGGCAAACTAGGTTGTCCATCTCTGTGGACTCTCATTATGGGAAATCATAGAGACTACAGACTGGTGATGGCTTCTGGGAAAAGAAGTGTCAACTTTCTTTCTTTCTTTTTCTTTCTTTCTTTCCCACTCTTGTGCAGCCCTGGCCACACTTTGCCTTTAAGGCTTTATATTGAATTTTCAGACATTTTTTTTAAAGGCAAGATGGATGCTTTTTTTTTTTTTTTGGATGTTTTCCTATGCTGTGGCCATGCCTCTTTTGTCGCTAACATCTATCGAGAACTCTCTTTGTTATGCTTTTAAAGAACAAGGAGTTCATAAGGAAAAGGATTTTAGCATGGATTTCTTGGCTTCTGCTATACACATCAGATAGTTCTGGCTTGCTAGTTGGACACAAGTGTGTCATCATTGCAAAATACAATGCTGTATTGTAAGGGAATCTAGATTCTACATTTGTTAAAAGTTGTATTTTAATTTGAACAAAGGCAATTAAAATAAATAAATAAAATTATTAAAAAAAAATAAAAAGCCTTCCTAGGACAGCTTGATCTATATGGTGAGTTCTAGGCCATCCAGAACTACAAAGAGAGACTTTGGGTCTTAGTTAGGGTTTGTATTGCTGTGAAGAAATGTTATGACTGTGGCAGATCTTAAAAAAAGGAAAGCATTTAATAGTGGCTACATTACAGTTCAGAAATTTAGTCCATCATCAGCATGTGGGGAAAAATGACAGTATGCTGGCAGACATGGTGCTGGAGAAGGAGCTGAGAGTTCCACATCCAGTTCTGCAGGAAGAAGAGAGAGAGAATCCCTGGGCCTGGCTTGAGCACTGGAAGACCCGAAGTCTGCCCCTAGAGACACACTCTCCCAGAAAGGCCACACTTCCTAATAGCGCTGCTCTCCATGAACCTTTGAGGGGCATTTTCATTCATACCATCACACCCTGTCTAAAATTTCTACAGCTGATGAGACACAATGATCAAGGTAACTTACAGAAGAAAGAGGTTAATGGGGGCTTACAGTTCACAGGGTAAGTCTGTAATCATGTCAGGTAGAATGGTAGACAGGCCAACAGGCAGACATAGTACTGGAGCAGTAGTTGAGCGCTTTCAACCTGGCCCACAAAAGGGAGACAGGGAGAAAGGGCTAACTAGAAATGGCTTGTGGTTTTGAAACCTCTAAACCCATCATTAATAACATACCTTATTTAAGAAGGCCACACCTCTCAATTCTTCTCAAACAGTTCCACCATCTAGTGACCAGCATTAAATTATGAACCTAGTGAGTGGAGGTACAGGGGCATGTTCTATTCAAACCACCATAGCAGACCCCGCCTCAAAAATGTGTTCCTTAGATTTTAAGAAGGACCCATTTTTAGTAAGTGACATTTTAACCTGTGTATAGTTTTTCCAGAATTTCTTTAATTAGATGACATTCTTCCAAAAGTCAAGAGTGAAGTGTTTTATGCAGGTGTGTGGTCTGGCCCAAAGAGCAGGTGTGCAGTGTGAAAGACTCCTGATCTACAAGAACCTCACTCAGAGCTTGTGACAGAACAAGTATGGACCATTAACCACAGGAAAGTGATAACAGAAAATGAGGTAACAGCATGTATTTCAAAGTTAACCAGAAATATATGAAAACATGTGTGTCCCCCCACATTGACTTGGAGGAAATGTCACATAAATTTGTGTTTAACTGAGATGTCAGAGTTTTACTTTTAGAAACTCACATAAGAAAGGTGTTTAGTTTTAGCAATTCTTTGGTCATTGTCAGTATCCACAAGATGGCAGCCTCTTCTCAAAGACTGGGGAAAACTCTCAAGTGGTTTTGTGTGAGAAAGTGGTGGAGAAAAGGGGAGGAGAGAAGGGGAAATGAAGGAGGGGAGGTGTTTGCTGATGAAAACAAAAGGGGATGAAATGTATTTTTTTCTCTACTTCATGGAACTATACCTTGACGTTTCCTGAAGCAGAAACACTAGAAATGGGAAACTAATTTGGGGGGGCTTAAAATTTCAATCCGCAGTGAAGAGAGAAGAAAAGAGAGTGATGAAATCCTTGAGCTTTTTGCTTGTGGTCCTGTGGCTTCAATTTAAGTGTGAGTTTGGACATTTCCTTTGTATATAAATTGTGATGTGTGAAGTTGTTTCTAGTTATTACTCTAGGATAATGGGTGATATACCAGTGTTTTAAGTCTTTATTTAAGGGGTGAGAGGTCCATGGGCAAGTGTTAGCATTCTGAAATGTTATTAGCATCCATATGCCTCCATTCCTGTTTGCCTGACATTTGTCTTTCTGCACAGGGGTGAGCAGCCAGCAGAAGGTGCAGCAGAACCCAGAATCCCTCACTGTCTCAGAAGGAGCCATGGCCTCTCTTAACTGCACTTTCAGTGATAGTGCTTCCAACATCTTCTGGTGGTACAGACTGCGTTCCGGGAAAGGCCCCAAGGCACTGATGTCCATCTTCTCCAATGGTGACAAGGAAGAAGGCAGATTCACAGCTCACCTCAATATAGCCAGCCTGCATGTTTCCCTGCACATCAGAGACTCCCAGCCCAGTGACTCTGCTGTGTACCTCTGTGCAGTAAACACACAGTGCTATCCAGGCACCTGCAGCCTGCACATAAACATATGGGGCCTCAGCAAGGTCTGAGCTAGAACATGCTTGATTTTGAAAGTATTTACTTTATGAAAACACCTCATCCTGAACCCATGGTGCCTTAAGCTTCATGTCTCCCATTCCTCCTTTTTTTTTTTTTTCATAACCTGCCGAATCTAATTAGTGGTGCCATATGCTTATGGGTGTGGGATCATCCACTGATGCATGACAACCTACAAGTGGCCCCCTTCCTAAAGACAAAAGACTCTCCTCACCTAACATCTCTCAATTGCCAGTATCTGCTCAGTAAGAAAAGAGGGGATTCAGGAGTCTTTTTGTCCTCCATACTTAAATTTGTAGCTGTTTTGATTTTGTGCATATCTGGTGCAGGGAACCACAGCCCTGTGAGTTCATGTGCTCTATCATGTCCAGAGGACATTTTGAAGCTCTCCTCCCCATCTTCTACATTTTTCCTCCTTCTCTTCCAAGATGTGCCCTACGTTATGTTGGGACAAGGAGTTGGTTGAGAGGTTCCCCTACAACTGATCACTCACAAGTCTGCTTTTATCAGCACGTGGAACATTCTCCCTATTGTTGGGATCCTACAGTTTTCCAACTCCTTTTTCTGAGGTGTTTTCCTGGTCATGGAAGGTCTGATATAGATACCCCACTTTTAGGTTTGAGTTCTCAACACTCATTACCCTTGGCAGTTATGCATCTCTGCATTAACTCACTGAAAAGAAAGCTTCTTTGAGCAACACTGTTCTGATTGTTGGCTCTTGTTTGACCTTAGTCGCATTCTCTCCTTGCAACTGAGAGATACACTTTGACTCTTCCTTGCATGACCATATCATCAATTCCGGTTCATAGATGGATTCTCAGAACAGGCCATACCTCTGTGAATTTTTTCAGGCCTCCAGCTGTGAACACTAGCCCTGCTCCTGTTCAGTGCCTGCCAACATCAGTTTTCACCCTGTTGAATATTGTAGAGATCCAATTCAGTTTCCTTTCTGCAGTCTCGTGTCTCTGTGTCCCATGCAGCTATTTTTTTATTAATGAAAAGAATAAAAAGCTTAATATATTTAACAGCACTAGAGACATATGAAAGGCAGAAGTGTCAATAGCAGCTAGTGACTATTATTTACAGGCAGTCAAGGTCAGCATCCAAGACAGTGCATGTCAGAGGTAGTGCCTAAATGTTATATGACCATATCCCAAGTTGGAACATGCCTGGAGAATGATCACCCAGATGATTAAGTAATCCCAACTTAATTCTATCGGCACATGTCCAGTCTCTTCCATAGCCTTATGAGGATCTTAGACAAGGAGACTGACAGCTCTTTCTTCTCTGAAATGCTGTTCTCTAGGAGGTTTCTCTCACTTTTCCTTAATTTTTCATTTTTTAAAATAATTCTCTTAATAAAGATTGCTTTGGCTTTGCATACACACACAAGAGCCCACATCTCTAATTTACATTGATATGAGATCACAAACTCAGAGCCGCTGTCCCAGATTAAACTTTGGTGAATATGAACATCTGGCATCGGGCCTTTTGGTCATTTACCACTGTAAAAACAAACAACACAACCTTGGCGCTGGTGGGATCTATATAAATCTCTTTCTGCATTCATGTGTTTTTTAATTAAACTCTTACCTTTTAATCTGTTCTAGGAAAAGTCAGAGAATGGATGTCTTTGAAATTTCTTCTTAATCAGCTCTGGATATTCAGGACTCTCACAGTCTGATCTAGTGGCAGGAAGAGTTGGAGCTGGCAAGCGCCTGATGGCAGACGACAGGATGGCAATGCTTCTGTCCCTTAACTCTTGGGTTTAAGCCATTATCACCACCACCGTGTGTGTGCGTGTGTGTGTGTGTGTGTGTGTGTGTGTGTGTGTGTGTTTGTGTGTGTGCGTTTGTGTAGACCTAGCTTTCCTCTGATTGGCTAGCTTAAAAGCTAAGAGCTCTAGGAAAAAAAAAATGGATACACATTCATTAGCTAGAACTAACTCTTCTTTCTTAGGCCTATTTCCAAATCAGGTTCAGAGCCACAACCCCTGTGATAAAGTGGAGCATGAATAAACTCCGGGAGTTTATTCTCCAGGGCTGTAAGTCTACAATTAGCTGGTGAGGTCAATGTATTGGTAATGGGAACAGGGATATCTGAGTTCAGAAGCTGCATCACTGAAGAGGCCAGGTCTTCTTGATAATTTGTAAAAGCACTTGAAAAATGTATGTGCTAACTTCTGAGCTCCAGCCCATGTTTCTGTCTAGCAGTGAGATTATCTAATGCCCCAAGCATCTAGGAGGTTGGACATGTCAACAATAACTACAGCCACAAAACTTCCCTAGTTGCACTGCAGAGGAACAGGCAGAGCACAGATAGAAGGCCTACCCTGCTAAGCTTAATAAATTTAACTGTGAGAAAGAAATAGTGGATGGCTAAGAATAACCATTGATGCAGAGGGAATAAGAGTTAAATAGATTCACTGTTGTGCAGACAGGTCATCAAAGGGGTCGTATAGTTAACAAGGTTGGACTTCCAAGATGGTTAGCTTTTTCTTCGCCTCTTGAGCAGTGATAAAGCTTGGAAGTGTAAAACAGAGGCCTTTCTGTGAGACTTTTCTCCATCAGTAGGCCCCCTGCTGCTGTGGACCTGGACACGTTCTAGGCCTGATTAGTACCTGTTTATGTCAATGATGTGGGTCAATCATCCATCTTGTGTTTATTCAAACTGAGCAACCCTAAATGAATGGAGAAAAAGCTCTTAAAGACCCTTGAAAACAGCAGCCTTGGAGAAGACACCAGAGTTTGGGTTCCTGAATGTCCTCTCTGTGTTCTCTGTTCTCTCTGTTACCCCCACACCTGTGTATGTACAAGTATGTGTTTAGCTTTTCTTCATCAGTTGATTTTGTCTACTGTGTTTTCCCTGTTTCTATGTGCTGTAGTCAATATTTTTCTTACCTTGTACTTTAGCTGTCAGCGGAAAGAAACTGATCAAGACTCCCAGATGGTCACAGACCTCCACTCAAAGCAGTTTCCTGTCCCTGTCCTGACTGCACACTGCTGCTTGCTTCTGGGCTGCAGGCAGAGTGCCCACGTGCCTGTTGCTGTAAAGCAAATCTCAGAGCTGCTTCCTGCAAACCCTACCTATGGATGGAATCTGTACTTGCCTCTACTCATGAAGAAAGGCCCATTATCAATAAGAATGATGGACCCTTTCAAAAATTCTAACTTTTAAATCCATCTTTGATTGAAGCAAAATATCATGTGCTTAGATTAAAAAAAACAAATCACCAGGCTCAGTTCTAGGCATTCTTACACACATGCCTTCAAGTGTAGTAACCTTGCATTACTTCTCTTGAAATGAAGGATTCAAATTACCAATCAGAAAAAATTCCTCAAGCTCTGATATCAGAATAAGGAGCCTTGTATCCTTGTGGATCATGAAGAAGGACTGCCCAGTACCACTGAAAGGCCCTACAGGATTCATGTGCATCCTCAAGACCGAAATAGGTCTTTGAAGCACTGAGATGAGTCTTGTATTCTTTGAATTCCAGGAAGTGCTGCTTCATCATTTGTTAAAATGAGTAGGTTTCTGAAATGCTATGATTTGAAAGCAGGTATTTCTATGAGGAATTATGTCTAGTATCTAGTTATCCTTGCTTCTAGCACAGACATGCACTATAGTTTTCAAATCCTGCAACTTTGTTAAGCTGATATTTACTCTTCCTGGAATCTCAAACATCCAGTGGTCCCACTGTAACTCAGCTTTTGTTCTCACCATGTCACTCATTGGCTTCTCAAGCTTTCAGGGACTCTGAGTCTGCCACACAACATCTGGCGTCCTTCGCTTTTTTCTGAGCCTCAGTGCAGGCCTTGCTGACCAGGGATGTTATATTCTTCATGTCTTCAAAACAAGCACCATGCAGATGACACTGACTTCTGCTGCCAGCTTCCCCTGTGGCCTGCCACCATTTATCACCGCAGCAGTGAGAGACACACAGTGAAAGGATTAAACTGAGGAAAGCACTTTCCAGCATGGCCTCTTTCCAGAAAGTGCCCAAAGAGACTGTTTCCCCAAGAACCTTTTCTTTAAGTGAAAGTCTTCTGTTTCCATACTCTGGGGTATCTTACCTTCAAGACACCATTTCTCTTGTTCAAGTGAAAAGAAACAGGCATTCTCTACAGTCGCCATAATCTCTTTAATAATTGCAGTTGAGAGGCTTTTGATGACTGCTTCTATTTCATTAAAGGGTATAGTTTATTTAAATTCTTAACCTAATTTTGATTTACCTTTGGTAAGCGTTATCTATCAAGAAAATCATCCATTTCATTTATGTTTTCTAATGTTGTGGCGCATGGGTTTTTGAAGGATGAACTAATGATTCTTCGGATTTCCTTGGTGTCTGTTGTCATATACCCCCTTTAATTTCTAATTCTCTTAATTTGGATACTCTAACCACTTCTTTTTTAGTTAGTTTGGCAAAGGGTTTGTTTATCTTGATGATTTTCTCAAAAACCAGCTCTTGGTTTTGTTAATTCTCTGTGGTTTTAGCACAGAATTCTACCAGACTTTCAAAGAAGAATTAATACTAATCCTCCTCAAACTATTCCACAAAATAGAAACAGGAGGAACATCACCAAACTCATTCTATGAGGCTACAGTCACCTTGCTACCTAAATCACACAAAGACCCAACAAAGAAAGACAATTTCAATCCCATCGCCCTTATGAACATTGATGCAAAATACTCAACAAAATACTTGAAAACCAAATTCAGGAACACATCAAAAATATCATCCACCATGATCAAGCAGGCCTCATCCCAGGAATGCAGGGATGGTTCAACATATGAAAATCTATCAACATAATCCACCATATAAACAAAATGAAAGAAAAAAACCCACATGATTATTTCATTAGATGATAAAAATGTCTTTAACAAAATTCAACACTCTTTCATGATTAAAGTCTTGGAGAGATCGGCCATAAAAGCCACATACCTAAACACAATAAATGCAATATTCAGTAAGCAAAAATCAAGTTAAATGGAGAAAAACTTAAAGAGTTCCCCCCCAAATCAGGGACAAGTTTAGGCTGCACAGTCTCACCATATCTCTTCAATATTGTTCTTGAAGTTCTGATAGATCAATAAGACAGGAAAAAGAGATAAAAGACATACAAATTGGAAGAAGAGAAGTCAAAGTACATATTTTCAGATGCTATGATAGCAAAAAATAAGTGACCCCCCAAGATTCAACCAGAGAAAACCTACAGATGATAAACACCTTCAGCAACATGTCTGGATATAAAATTAACTCAAAAAAGTCAGGAGCGAAGGATTCCAGATACTGTTGAACAGAGTCAGAGTCCCTGAAAGCCTAAGAAGGCTGATGAGTGACATAATGAGTGCAATCGACAAAGGGCTGAGAAAGAAATTAGAGAAATAACACCTCTCATAATAGCCACACATAATACAAAATATCTTGGTGTGATTCCAATCAAGCAACTGAAAGACCTGTATGAGAAGAACTTCAAGCATCTGAAGAAAGAAACTGAAGATTTTAGAAGCTGGAAAGATCTCCCATGATCATGGATTGATAGGATTCATGTAGTAAAAATGACCATCCTGCCAAAAGCCATCTACAGATTCAGTGCAATACCCATTAAATTCCGAACACAGTGCTTTACAGACCTGGAAAGAGCAATCATTAAGATCATATGGAAAAATAAAAGAACCAGGATAGCTAAAACAGTTCTGTACAATAAAAGAACTTCTGGTAGTGTCAACATTCCTGATTTCAAGCTATTCTACAGAGGAGTAGTAATAAAAACTTCAAGGTATTGCTATGGAAACAGACAGGTTGATCAATGGAACTGAACTGATGACCTGGAAATAAACCCACACTCCTACAGGCACTTCATTTTTAACAAAGAAGCCAAAAAAATACACTGGAAAAAAGAAAGCATCTTCAATAAATGGTGCTAGTCTTACTGGATGTCTGCATTTAGAAAAATGCAAATATACCCATAGTCATCACCTTTCACAAAACTCAAATCCAAGTGCATCAAAGACCCTGACATGAAACCCAAGACACTAAATCTATTAGAAGACACAGTGGGAAAAATTCTGGAACTCATTGTCATAGGAGACAAGTTCTTAAACAAAACACCAACAGCATAGACTCTGAGATCAACAATTAATAAGTGGAATCTCATGAAACTGAGAAGCTTCTGTAAGTCAAAGGGCACTCTAAATAGAATAAAATGGCAGCCTAGAGATGGAGAAAAGAGATTCACCAACTCTACATCAGACAGAGGACTAATATAAAAATATACAAAGAATTTAAGAACTTAAACATAGACAAATTAAATAATACAATTAAAATGGGATACAAAGCTAAACAGAAAATTCAAAACAGAGGGCTCTCAAATGGCTGAGAAGCATTTAAAGATGCAGCTGTTCATATGAAGTCATAGAGGTTTGCCCAAGACATAAGACTAGCAAAGAATCAGGCCACACAAATGGGGGAAAGTGGGCATTCCCACCCTTAGTTCAGCAACTGTTGGCAGTTGGTAGCTGCTGAGAGAGAGAGAGAGAGAAAGAGAGAGATTTAGTTTGTTTTTTTTAAATGCAACTCCTGGTTCATAGACCACCCTTTACTGAAAGAACAAAGCTAAGAGTATATGGGAAGAACAGCCTGAAACATAAAAATTGATGTGTCTTATTTAAAAAAGAGGGGGCACAAAATGTGGTTGGTTCGGAAGTTGGATGAATTTGTCAGAATTGGAGGGAGCAGATGAGTATAATAATTCACTGCATAACATTCTCAAAGAACTAATAAACTGAGAAAAATAGATGAATTTTATCAGAGGTATTGGTGTGTTACACTTTTATGTACACTAACCACAGTAAATACCATAGGATACATATGGTTCATAACACAGGTGTCAACTAGAGATTTGCCTTCTTAGGGTAATTTTCAATTTTATTCACAATGTCTTGTGCAGCCACCTCTGGTGCAGGTTGAAGGAGACCAGCAGAGGGCACTGCTTTCTAAGTTGTGGTTAACATCTCCTTCAGGAGCCTTAACATAACACACTCACTGTGTAGACAGAGGTCCTTGTTCATGAGTGAGGAGTTTGACGAGATCGTGCTGAAGACTTGCCTGTGATATTGGTGCACTCAAGGACCAAGTGTCTTTTCTTTTATGAACATGCTCCCTGTCACCTGCTCAGTTCTTGTGCTCCTCTTAATGCTCAGTAAGTTACCTTTTACCCTAAGCGTTAATGATGTGTTTGTCTTACAACTATGGTAGCCTTTAGCCTTCCTCCTCACATGGAATAGTAATTCCTCCTTGTTTGTTTGTTTTTTAGGAAGCAGTAATGGAGACTCAGTGACCCAGACAGAAGGCTTGGTCACTGTCACAGAGGGGTTGCCTGTGATGCTGAACTGCACCTATCAGGCTTCTTACTCAGGTCCTTTCCTCTTCTGGTATGTGCAATATCTCAATGAAGCCCCTCAGCTACTCCTGAGGAGCGCCACAGACAACAAGAGGACTGAGCACCCAGGGTTCCACGCCACTCTCCATAAGAGCAGCAGCTCCTTCCACCTGCAGACGTCCTCAGCACAGCTCTCAGACTCTGCCCTGTACTACTGTGCTCTGGGTGACACAGTGAGGGAGACTGCAGGGGAAGCCGCACACAAACCACAGGTGCAGGAGGGCCTAGGGGAGCAGCCCTCTGAGGGAGGCTGTGTGCTCTCTCCAAGTACTGTTCACCAGCTTCCCGAAAAACAGCAGCAAGTCTCAGGGCAAATATCTAGAAACCTAGGAATCTGTGGATAATCTGACAGGACAGGAAGGAAGTCAGTGCTAGAGACAACCCAGGCTGTGATCCCTTGAAATAATGTTGCCTCCTTAGATGGAAGTCTTAATAGCGAATATCTCCAGGAAAACTCTGACATAGGATTTATCTCTACCAATATGTCTTACAATATCTAGGAACTTAAATTCTCCAGTAATCTTTTGTTATTACCCTCCAAATTTATGATTTAAATGAGAAACATAGACTCTAGTCTTTAGAACATTCCTTCAGTCTTATTCTATGAATTATTAAGATTCTTCCTCTCCTTCGTCCATTTTTCAGAGTGTTCCCCCAAGTTCTACTCTTAGTTACTTGTCTATTGCTTTGCACAGACACCATGAATGATCAAGACAATTTATTAAAGAAAACTTTCCATTGGAGGCTTGACCACAGTTTCAGAGGGTGATCATCACGATAGGGAGTGTAGTAGCAGGCAGACTGCCATGGCCCTGGAGTAGTAGCTGAGAGCTTACATCTGATCACAAGCAAGAGACACAGAGAGGGAGAAGCTGGGCTCGGCGATGAGATTCCAAAGACCAGCACAAGTGACACACCTTCTCTGACAAGGCCATACATCCTGATCCTTCCTAAATAGTCCACAAAATTGGAACCAAAAATTCAGATATATGAGCCTATGATGGCCATTTTCACTCAAACCACCATGCTCCCTTCACTTAGTGAAGCTGCTCAAGAACTACAGCCGTTGGAGGGCTGAAGATGATGCCCAGAGTGGTATTTCCATTTCTTTCAAAAGCCCTTCCATTTCTTACATACCATGTATGAAACAGCCCAGTCATGAAAGTCTCTGTGCAAAAATAACTTCCCCTTAAAGCCTATTCTTTTTTGCCATTGCATTTTGCTTCAATCCCAATGATGTGGTATACACACTCACCTGGGATTAGAGTTGGGTTCTCTCATAATTTTTCTGAAACATGAGAAATGAGGCCAAGGTTTTTTATTCATCCAATTTCTGCAAACAAACTGCTTCTTTAAAATGAAATGCTCTAGGACTTATACTTATCTCTCTGTAATAAATAAAGAGCTGAAATAATAATAAAAGAAAACTGATGTCTTTCAAGAAGCACTCATGTTTGTATACAAAAGATCAGCAAAATATTACACATTATATTACTGGCTAGGGAGCACCATGGGATGTCAAATTGCTTTTTTAACTCCCCCCAAACTACTTCTAATGGCATAACATAGAATAGAATCTCTTATGTGAGAGCTTGTCAAATCTAATAAAATCCCAAATGTAGGCTTAGATTTTTACCAAACCTTCTTTATTTAGGGTTCTTAAACACCTTTACCTCCCATCCAACCCCATCTTTAAGTAAGAGATTAGTAGGGAAAAGGGCTGTAGACCTTTTTTATCTACTGCCTGCTGGTTAGGGTCCATGGGTCTTTAGGGGATTACCAAACTCAGCCTTCATGTTACTAAGAGTCCAGTCCAAAGGCCAAAACAATGCAGCAACATGAAGTCAGTGAAAGCCACAAGACTCAGTTGGAACTCCCCAACAAGTTCTCTGGAACATTTCTCTTTACAAAGCATGAAGATAAGCTCAGTGATGTTGATCCAAAAAGGGATGCCTCCATGGGGTCTTTTATTTATCTCCTCTACTCAGAGTCCACCCATGGATGTTCTCAGATGCCCAAAGTCATTCCCCTTGCATGAGAGTGCTCACAGCAAAACATCATGTGCCCTTTCCCAAGACCACTTCAAGCAAAACATCAAGTGTGCAGCTTGCAGCAAAACATCACATGATAAAACTGATTCTTCAGGTAAACCAGAAACTTCCACTTCACATGAGTTCCAGGCATGGTAACCCTTCTTTCAAGTTGTTAGTTAGGTACTCCAAGAGACTCCTTCAAATAATTGCCA
>CM053745.1:9554630-9573696 GCA_028658305.1 Pachyuromys duprasi | reverse complement strand
AAATAACTGACCTTAAAAATGAGCAAAAAGTGGACAGTCTTGCAACAAAGATATGGAAATGTTCAATAAACACATCAAAGAATGTGGAACACTGTGAGTCTCTAGAAAGGGACAAAATGCCAGAAGAATACCACATCACTCTCACTGAGACAGGTAGTATAAAATTGAGACTAAAGAATAAGTTTTGTCTCAAGTGTGGCAAATGTGAAACTCACATGGACCATTTATGGAAAAGAAAAATATTGCAGCTGCTTTGGGAAATGGCATTTCATTTCCTAGGTCTATACTAGAGAGAAATGAATGTGTGTATCCTATAGGAAGTAGTATACAAGCGCTCATGTCTACATATTCACAGCGCCTGTCAACTGATGAATGGAAAAAGCCAGCCTACCCATACAATGTAATGTCATACAGCAATGGAAAGGAATGACATGCTGACGCCTGCTACAAAATGAACTTTGAAATATGCAAAAGCAAATGAGAGGTGCCAACTGCAACAGTAGAAGAAGTAGCATTACAGGCACATGTGCTGCCATGTGTAGCCTTACATGAGCTCTGTACATCTGAACTCAAGCCTTCCTGTTGTGTGCTAAGCACTGTCAAACACTGAGTCACCTTCCAGCTGAATTACTAATATTCTTATATAAGAATATCATTACTTTTATAAATGTGAGTGTCTGATATTCAACTATGGAAGATGGAGTCTGTCAAAATTGAGAAGTGGAGAATCCTGCTGTATCCTACCAGTGACAGAAAAGCTGCACTGCTGCATCTACCAGGAAATATGATGCCCTTGGATTTCACACTTGCTGGGCTCTACAAATCTGCCCTGACCCTCGGGACCTAGTTATTCGTGGGGTTCAAGGGGAACCAAGCCTGAAAGAAAAACGAGCAAGAAAGAGGAACGAGACCAAGCAGTTTCCTTGTCAAGGTCTCATTTAATTGGGTGAAACATATCAGTTTTAATTCGTAGAAAGGGAGGAGCAGGGAGGTAACACTCCTGCGGTTGGAGAGGTCCTGCCTGGATGGCTGGCTATCTTGGAATGTTGTTCCACCTGGGAGTTCCTTATCTCCGGAATGTCCAGCTCCAACTGTATGGCTGTTGTCTTGTGGGGGTCAGCAATTCTCAGCAAGGGGAGGGGAGCCTTTTGCTGTAGGCCATATTTGTTCCCAACATCTCCCCCTGTCTCAATCCAAAAAGGGTGAATCTCCTGTCTTAGGCTATGTGATGTTGCCCCCAGGTCCAGCACCGTCCACTATGTGGTTGGGTGGTCCACCTGTCTTAGGCTGTGTGCTGCCCCCATGCTTGGCACCCATGGAGTGGGTTTCCAAACTATGTTTGGCACTCTCACGAGTTTGTCCCCAAGACATGGACCCACAATATTCCTGTTATTGGCTGCGACCACAGCTGTTGGTGTGCACCAGGACCTGGCATCACAATAATCCTGTCATTGGATACTCCGCAGCCATTTTTGGAGCTGGCTCTGAGGGGAACTCTGAGCCAGCTGAGAGGAATCAAGGGTAGATGAGGGTGAGCTCAGGAGCTCCTCACAAGGATCTTGGTCAGCCTTGGTTGTAGCGAGCTGAGAGTAGTGGACCGACACCGCCTGCCTAGTGGCTGACTTGACCTGTCCTTTAACAAAATCAGTTAATCTTTTAAATGTCCAGGGTCCAAACGAGAGGAGAAGCAGAAGGCCAACAAGGCAGCTGAGAATGGAGGGAAGGAGAGTCCTAAAGGGGGGGAAGTAGAAAACCAATTTTGATACCATGCCTCACTTTTTTGTCTCTCTAATTGTCACTTCTTAAGATTTTTTCTACTAGTCTAATGCTGTCTCTAACTAGTCCTGTCTTGTTCATATAGAAACAGCATTCTTTTAACGCTGCACAAAGACCTCCTTCCTTGAGAAAGACGAGGTCTAGGCCTCTTCTATTTTGCAAAACCACTTCTGAAAGGGAAGCTAGGGAGTCTGTTAGGTCTTTGATGCTTTCCTTTAGTTTTGTCAAGTCCACATCAACGACTCTAGCTAGCTCATTGAAGTGCTTGCTGTCCAGAGGTGACTACGGAGGCAATTCCGGTCCCTGCACCTGCAGCTCCAAGGCCCAAAAGAACGGTGAGTGTTATAACAGTCATGGGTTCTCTTTTGGGTCTAAATATAGATGACTCTTTTTGCTCCCAAAAAGTAAGAAATTCCCCAGATGAATGAACAGGGAGGGGAGGGAGAACATTAACTAACACACAAAAATCTTTATGAGCTAGAAATGTAGGAGTGTAGACATATGTAGTCAACCCGGAAGAACAGGCAAAAGATGAATCATTGGGAGCAGCAAAAAAATCAAAAGGAAGCATTAACAATTATGGAGGAATTGCAAATGTTACTAAGAGAAGTGGGGGGAGGGGGAGAGGGGGAGGGGGAAGGGGGAGGGGAGGGACTCATTCTAGGTCCCAAGAGGCATAAACCTATGCCGGAAACGCTCTCAAGGGTAAGGCCTTGTACCAGAGCAGGACACCAGCACAGCTCTTTGGATTCATTGGTGGGTCTAATGGTCCCAAATGAAGCAATTCCCTCATAAAAAGGAGGTTGTGGGAAATAACAAATCCAGTGTGAGGAATTAGCCTCTTGGACTGTGAATATTGAGGCATTTAATAATGAAAGCATTATCTCTGCAGAAGAGGGGGGCCTTGGGTGAAGAGTGGGCTGAAAGGTGGTGGGGAGGAAGGTACCACTGAATTTTGAGGAACGTGTTGTGACAGGTGGGGGGGGTTGCGTGAGGGACCAATGGTGACCTTTTGGTCATAAAAAGGAACAGTTTTAAGTAACTTAATTTTGAAGGTAAGGCCATAATCAGGACCATTTCTACATAATCCTAGCCCCCACTCAAATCCCGGTCTGGTCCAGTCTTGCCGTTTACCTGATTGAGTAAACTGGACTAGGAGGACATTACACCATCCCCCAGTATTAGAACTTGGTTGAGAGTCCTGGGGAACCTCAGAAGCCCAAATTTGGCCGTCAGTTGGGGCGACGGAGGATGGCTTTCTTTTAACTGATGTGTAGTCCCAAGAGGAGGACGGATTCCAGTAGGTGTCCCCAGTAGGTTCACAGCCTCAGGAGGCGCAGAATAATCACCAGGAGCGAACCCGCACCTGCGGTTTAAGGCGCAATCGCGATGTGATGTGCGGGGCAAACACAAAGGCCGCGGCAAAAGGCTTGTAAGGAGGTTCTTTCTATAGGGCCAGCACAGCCTTGCCTGATCAACCACACATGATCACTGTCAGGTGCCCGGGGTTGTGGAAGAAAAAGATCTGGGACTCCCCATTCAGGGTCGGCTCCCAAGGCCAATTTGCAAAGGTCAGGAGTAAGGGTAAGCCGGGGAATACTTGCGGAAATGGTGGAGTTGCTCCAAGCGGTGTCACCTGCCTGACTGAAGACTACCCAGGTATAATTGTAAAGTTGATACAGGAGGCCCAACGGCTGGGAGCCAAGGATTGGCAGCAGCCACAGGAAAAACATTTTCTGAAATTAAACTCAATGAGACGCTTCCTCAGGGAGATCAAAAGGATCCCTCAGTGGATTAAACTGTTTTATTAATCTTTCAGGCAGCCATCTGGCATTTCCTGCAGTAGTATCATAAATGCAGGCATGTCCTTTTCCCCAGATAAGGACTGGGTTGGGACCCTGCCATTTGAAGGTCAATGGGTCTTTCCAGAGGGCTTGTGCATAGTTTTGGGAGGTAGTGGGATGCCATAGGCGATCTGCTGCTGATTTGCCCTCTCTATCGAGGGTAAGAAAATTTAAGACAAAAAGCACATGGTTAAGCAATTTTTTTTTAGTTTCCTGTAATAGGGAGCAGCATTTCCCCATTACTTTGTAATTTGGTAATCATATTTTTGATGGTCTGATGAGCTCTTTCAGCAGTTCCTTGGCCATGAGGGTTATAAGGAATGCCTGTAATATGCTTAATGCCCAATTGTAAACAAAACTGTTTAAAACTACTGTTTGTATATCAAGGTCCGTTGTCAGTCTTTATTACCTTAGGTTGATTTAATATGGTTAAGCATGATAAAACATGATTAATAACATTTTGGTAGCCTCACCTGCCTGTGGTGTGGCAAATATAAATCCACTATATGTATCAACAGTAACATGGACATACTTTAATTTACCAAAAGCATTAATGTGTGTTACATCCATCTGCCATATTTCTCCCGGGACAACGCCGCGGGGGTTAACTCCTAGATGTACCTCTGGTAGAAATGTTACACAGCCTTTACAATTTCGAACTATCTGCCTCACTTGTTCTCTAGTTATCTTGAATTTTTGCCTAAGGGTCTGAGAATTGAGATGATGGAAGTCATGGGCCCGTTGGGCCTGAGTTAGGGGATCTAAAAAGACCGTAGTAATTTTTTTGTGCCATCCCCACAAGCTGTGTTGCACCATCTACCAAATCATTGCCTTGTGCTAGAGGGCCTGGCAATCCAGAGTGTGCTCGTATATGCCCAACAAAGAATGGACAAACACGGCTGCGAATGAAGCCCTGAAGGGTGGAAAATAAGGCGGCTGCATTGGTAGTGGGTCTTATATATGGAACAGTTTCCAATAGGGGAACGGAATGAGCAAGATAGGAACTATCTGTATATGAATTAATAGGGGAATTTGGTAAGGCCTTAAAGACCTCAATGATAGCTTGCAATTCCAACAACTGTGCGGAAACATAGGAAGTGGTAATTTGAGTAATCACACCATTAATTGAATAGGCTGCTCAACCATTAGAGGAGCCATCAGTAAAAACTAAATTAGCATTAAAAATAGGAGAGCCTTTCGTAACCCTCAGGAAAACAATAGGTGTTTTATATAGGAATTGCAAAAGCTTATTGGGTGGACAATGATTATCAATCTTTCCCTGGAATGACACACAACCAATAGCCCTTTTAAATGAAATACAGCATATCTTTAAATACAGTTCTTTCTCAAATTATATTAACTTTCCGGCTCTTTATATATACATACACTAACCTTCTGCAACATTCTATATACCTTTAGGTTCCTAGCTTCTTTATTTTGGCTTACCCAGACATTTAAAATATCTCTTGATCTTTCTCTTTCTTGCTTTTTAGACAACACAAAAACTCCCATCAAAATCCTTTCCATCCTGACATGATCCTGCCAAAACCCAGCGTGGGCTTACTTTACAATTTTTTTGTTTGTTTGTTTTAGGCAAAGCAGAAACAAGTCACATTAATACAAAAAGAAGTTCTGAAATTTCTAAATTCTTTTAAAAATTACTTTCCTGTAGCAGATATGGTGATCTAAGGTCACATTAACAAAATCTAAGGAACTTAGAACAACTTTTAAGGAACTTGGTGAAACTTCCTCTTCTGGGGGTCAGCAATTCTCAGTGAGGGGAGGGGAGCCTTTTGCTCTAGGCCATATTTGTTCCCAACACAAATCACCACAGTAAACTGAAAGTCAGCATGGATTGATGATCTTTGTTTTGGATGTCCTTCCTTCAATATGACTCTACCACCTCCCTTCTTCTGGAAGTACTTGTAAGTCTGACTTCTTAGATGATCTTCATTCTAACACTAGATGTGAGTTTATTCTCCTTTGTACTGTTGTACTTTAAGTTAAGGGAAAATCTGAAAGAAACAAAAACACACACTGACACAGTCAAATGGACAATCACACACACACACACAAACCTTCAACAAGCTCATTGATAGACTACACAGTCACAAAATGATGGCATGGATAAACCATCTCCAGGAAAGACAATCCCTGTGGAAGGAATAGATAAGAGAAGACCCAAGAGAAGAACTGCTTTTTCTTCCTAGAGTCAAAGAAAATGCGTATTCTGATCTAGTCAGTGCATTCCATTGGCCCAAGAAAAGCTGAAGTTTTTCATCTCAGGTTTCTTTCCTGGAGGACAGTGATGTCACTAGTCACAGAAGTCTCCAGACTTTAGTTCTTTTAGCTCTAGATGTAAAGCTTCCCATCTGGAGTCACTTCTCATAGAGTGCTGAGGTAGTTTGACATCATGTGTTTTCCTGTTGCCTGTGTGCTGCAGAGCATCCACCAATGGCGATATCTGTATCCTCAGGCATCACCACCATGGCTGTGCTGGCCTTTCACACTCAGCCAGAGACAATTGCATCTGAATCCTGGGGATCATTATATAACCTGGTTTCATAAGGAATTAACAAGCCACTCACTTCAAAAGATACTAAAACTAATATCTCATCATAGATTAGGAAAAGAAAAAATGTCTTTGGGAAGGTTTTGCTTTGTCTGAGAATTAAGAATGCCTCAGGTGGCAGGCATGGAAATGGATTTTTCATGCAATATATTCTGGTCAGTGTTTCCCCTCCCACATCGGCTTCCACATCTTCCCCACTTCCTCACACATCCAACTCCATGCCTTACTTCTCCCTCTTTTTAGAAAACAAACAGGCAAATAAAAAATCCAACCAAAATAGATCATAGCAAACAGAAAAACAAAACAAAAACAAAACCCAACACAAAGCATGTGGAGCACACACACATGCAGAGATGTGTGCACACACACATACACACAAAGTTCATGAAAATAAAAACTGGAAAACATAATCTATAAACAAATGACTGATACAGTAAACAATGCCTGGATACATCACTATCTCTCCTTCTCTCTCTCACACACACACATCTTTTAAAATATCACTGAGTTCATTTTGTCTATTACTGGGGTTGAGTGCTGCCCTTAAGTGTGGTTTTTATTAAGGGAGACTTAAGTGAGACACTGTTGGCAAAAACTAAATTTTTCTCCATGAGCAGCTATGATTTGGAAATAGCTTCCTGATTTGGCAGGGAAAGCATGTCCATTTCCCACACTCAGCACTGGGACCCCTTCTACATTGGACCTGTAGAGGCCCTCTGTATGCTGATGCCATCTCTGAGCATTCGTGTTGAGCCAGTGTTATTGTGCTGAGGGCATTATTTCCTCAGTACCTTCCATCCCCACTAGCTCTGACAGTCCTCCTCCTCCTTTTTTTGCTGCTAAAGTTCTTGACTCCTAAAAGCAGAAGTTCGATAGACACATTCCATTTAGGACTGGGTGTTTTAAGCTCTCTTGTTTCATGCATACTTTCCAGTTGTGGAGTTTTTGTCTCTGTGTTTGTTCCCATCTACTGCAAGTGAAAGCTTTTTGATAGTGGCTGAATAAAACACTCATCTATGGGAAGAGCAGTAAGTCATGAGAAGTCATCACATTGCTACAATATTTTTAGAGAATTTGGTTTTCCCTAGGTCTATGGTCTATCTAGTCTCAGGTTTTTGGCCACTGGACCAGTATCAGAATTGGGTTCCTTCTCATGAATCAGGCCTCTAAGTGTGTTTGGTTACTCCAAATTCATTTGTATCACACCAGTGTATCATGCAGGTAGGTCACAATTGTAGATTAAAGGATTTATAGGTGTGTTGGTGTTTACCTTTCTCCTCTGGTGCCATTCACAATACTTTCCTGTAGGTCAGATCCATACAGGCTCCTTGAGTGTTGGTTCAGCTTCTGTGAGTCCTTATTGAGTCTCTTGATCTGTGGTTATTTTTAAATTTATTACAGTTTATTCACTTGATATCCCAGCTGTAACCCCCTCCCTAGACCCCTCGCAATCCTACCTTCCCTTCCTGTTTTCCTTCCAGGCCCCTCACCTATTCCACTGATAGGTGAGGTCCTCCTCCCCTTCCATCTGACCCTAGCCTACCAGGTCTCATCAGGACTCTCTGCATAGCTTTCCTCTGTGGCCTGGCAAAGCTGCCCCGCCCCCACCCCTCAGGAGGAGTTGATCAAAGGGCCAGCCAATGAGTCCATGTCAGAGACAGCCTCTGTTCCCCTTACTAGGGAACCCACTTGGAGACTGAGCTGCCATGGGCTACATCTGTGGAGGGGTTCTAGGTTATCTCCATGAATGGTCCTTGTTAGAAGTAAGTCTCAGAAAAGACCCCTGGGCCAGATTATTAGCTTCCGTTGCTCTCTTTGTGAAGCTCCTATCACCTCCAGCTCTTTCTATCTCCCCCTTCTTTCATAAGATTCACTGCACTCTGCCCAAAGTTTGGCTATGAGCCTCAGTATCTGCTTTTTTACTCTGCTGGGAAGAGTCTTTCAGAGGTTCTCTGTGATATGCTCTTGTCCTGTTCCTATTTTTGCCTTCTTACAATGTCTGTCTTGCTTGCACTTATATTGCATCCTAAGGTGCTATAGCTGCCCGGGCGGGAAATAGAAACTGTTTTCTCAGTTCTAGGGCTGAGCTCCCAGACCTCAAGCCACGATCAAGGCTGCTGCCCAACAGGAATGACAGGTTTCTTCTCCTTTATCTATATCATTTGTAGAATTAATCTCTTTATGGTGTCCTAGCTTTCATGGATATTTTCTGCCAGGATATTTTTAGATTTAACATTTTCTTTGACTGAGACATCTATCCATTTCTTTCTTCCACCTTGTCTTCAATACTTGAGATTCCATGTCTTATACTCTGTTGGTGAAGCTTACCTCTGAGGCTTTGGTTCGTTTTATGTGTTGGAGGATGACATAAACGAAAGGAAATGAATGAGAGGGAGTTCTAAGAGGGTCCATAAGAATGAGCCAAGCTGGATCCTTTGCAAGGTTTGATGGAGTACCTGAGATATGGAAACAGAGAAGGACAGGCCCATTCCAGTGGTCTGCTACATGGCTAGGGATGAAACTGGGGAAATTTCACTGTAGGGCATGAAGGTGAGTGAGGATGCGCTACCTGTTTCCCAGGCATCCAGGTTCCGAGGGGGAGTGTTTCTATTCGTATCTGACACAAGGTAAAAGGGGTGAGGGATGAGAGGAAATACAAAGAGGTTCAGCTGAATCCTAGGGAATGGAAAAAGAGTGAAAGGACAGGGCCCTGCAGGTGGTCTGTTACAGGGTTGTATGGTGCCAGGGAACTGAAATGGAGGAAAGTAACTCTGTCCTACCTGCTTCATGAGCCCATATACTCTAGATTTCCACATAGCTGGTATTTATGGATATTGCAGTTGACACCAAGTAAAGGACATGGGCTAGAATCAGAGGGGGGCTGGGAAGGGCCACAGGAAGGAGGAAAGCTGCGTTTGTTGCCTTATTTGACAGATTCTCCAGGGGATCCACATTACTTTCTATCAGTAATTCAGTCTACAACACTGGATGCTGTGAGATTAAGCCACATGGATGTTGCCACTCTCATGACCAAATGACTTCTGAGACCTTTTCTAAGAGTAACTATGTGTATTTGTGATTCCAGGCTGATTTCTATAGAGGGCAAAAGGCAAGCACAGAAACATCATAGTTATATTAGCAGCCAGAACTCACTGAAATAGAAATAATGTTGTCTTCTTGCTACTGAAAGCCCATAAGAGACTTGAAAAAACATTTTTGAGTGCGATAATTCACAAGGACAACTACAAACTTAAGCATCTTTCTCCAGGAGATGGGAGAATGCTTGATGAATGATCTAAACATTCTGCAGTATGAGAGTGGAAAGGTAAAAATAGTTCTATATGTAACAAATGTTACACACATACAGAAACACACACTCACAAACACACCCATATATGCACCACACATATACATTTATATACGAATACATTATGAATATAGATTTGTATATGAAGCATCATACATATCCTATGCTACATGTAAAGAAAAGAAACAGTTTCAATATTATGTACAAATACCATCATTGATCTCTCAGTACTAGAACCCACGTGATATGACACACTGTGTTTTATGTGTCTGAGTCACATATGGTTATAGACTCACCACAAGGTGGCAGTAGTTCTCAACTGCTTGAGGAGGATGCAGAGAATACACTTTCTTGTATGCTGACTGTGCAGAAGCTAAGTCCTTTCCTCAGTGGCTGAAGAGTAGACTCCAGAGCTAGAAATCTTACTGAGAAAGAACAACACCCAGGCAGCTGTAGCTGACCTGCTAGTCATCACGGTTGACATTGGATTTCAATATCATTGGGAAGAACAATGAAGACATATGCTCCTCCTTTATTCATGTTTCTGTGGCTGCAGATGGATGGTGAGCTAATATTTTAGGGCCACAGAATAATCAGTGGGCATTTCTGAGTCATCTAGGGGAATCTCTACTTTATTCACATTTTCTCTAGTTTCTATAGAAAAGAGAATTCTGGAAAGTGATGACCTGACAGCCTTTCTCCTTTCTCTCCATCTTTCTGCACAGGGATGAGCCTAGGAGAGCAGGTGGAGCAAAACCCTTCCATCCTGAGAGCCCAGGAGGGATCCAGTGCTGCCATCAACTGCACTTACACAGACAGTGCCTCAGTCTACTTCCCTTGGTACAAGCAAGAACCTGGGAAGGGTCCTCAGCTCATCATGGACATTCGTTCAAATAAGGAAACGAAGCAGAACCAAAGACTCACAGTTTGGCTGGATAAGAAAGCCAAACGCTTCTCCCTGCACATCACAGACACTCAGCCTGGAGACTCAGCCATGTACTTCTGCGCCACGAGCACACACTGCTCCATGGGCACCTGCAGCCTGTCCTCAAACCAAGGGGACCCATCCACATCCTGTGTCAGGGGCCTTCCAGGGCAGCATGTGTCAGTTGCTGGTTTGCAAGTGCCAAGTATAATGTAGACATTGAAACCACAAAATAATAAAGTTAGCTTCAAATCACTCGGACAATTTAGGACACTTTTCTCCATCCTTTAAAAAATATTTTATCAAAGAGCCAGCCACTAAGTTCATGTCAGAGACAGTCCTTGTCTTTCAGAGGCACTCTGTGGTAGGCTCCTGTCCTGTTCTCTGTTTTCTCCTTCTTCCAATGTCCATCTCCTTACATTTTCTGAGTGAGGATTGATTACCCAGGGGCCTTCTTCTTGCTTAGTTTTTTCAGGTGTACAGATTTTCATATGATTATCCTATACTATATGTCACTGAGTTTACACCTTGTGTGTCTTTCTGCTTCTGGGATATCTCACTCAGGATGATTCTTTTCTAGATACCACCATTTTCCTGTAAATGTCATGATTTCCTTGTTTTTAATTGCTGAGTAGTGTTCCATTGTGTAAATATACCACAATTTCTGTATCCATGCCTCAAATGAGAGATAACTGTGCTGTTTCCAGCCTCTGGCTATTACAAATAAAGCTGCTACAAACATGGTTGAGCAAATGCCCTTGTTGTATACTCGAGCATATTTTAGATATATGCTCAGGAGTGGTATAGCTGGATCTTGAGGTAGCACTATTCCTAAATGTCTGAGAAAATGTCTGATTTCCAAAGTGGTTGTACAAGTTTATATTCCCAGCAATGCAGGAGGCTTCCCCCTTTTCCACATCTTCTCCAGCTTGTGTTGTCACTAGAGTTTTTGAACTTAGCCATTCTGCTGGGTGTAAAGTGAAATCTCAGTGTCTTTTTGATCTGCATTTCCCTGGTGACTAATGATGTTGAGCATTCCTTTAAGTTTTTCTCTGCCATTCAGTATTCCTCTATTGAGAATTCTCCTTTTAGTTCTGTACCTTATTTTTTAATTGAATTACTTGTTTGTTGATGTTTAACTTCTTGACTTCTTTTTATATATGGAATATTAGCCCTCTGTTAGATATAGGGTTGGTGATGACCCTTTCCTAGTCTGTAGGGGTCATTTAGCTCTGATGACAGTGTCTTTTGTTTCAGGGAAGCTTTTTAGTTTCATGAAGTCCCTTAGGGTTGGGGGCATCTTTATCAGGCCACAGAGGAAGACAATGTGGACAGTCCTGGTGAGACTTGATAGGCTAATGTCAGATGGAAAGGGACAAGGACCTCCCCTATCAGTAGACTGGGGGAGGGACATGGGAGGAGAGGAGGGAGGAAGAGTGAGATTGGGAAGATACAAGGGAGGGGGCTACAGCTGGGATACAAAGTGAATACACTGCGATTAATTAGAAAATAAATACATTTTTTAAAAAGAAGATTTAAGTTTCAAGAAAAGAAAAAAAATAAGTTGATAATTTGTCTATTTTACCTCAGTATAAATGTTGTTAGTTTAATTAATTATTTGGGATAATTTCAATTTCAACTAATAAAGTATATGAGGTATACCTTTCAGCTTAACAAAATATTAAATTAGAATAGTAAAACAAATGATTAATTAAAAAGAGGTATATGTTAAATGTTGAAATTTATTAATAATGTTGTCAAAAGTAATATATTATTTTAATAAGGTATGTGCTGTTGCTAATTGCAATGTTAACTCAACAAAAAAGTAATTGTCATAGTAAACTGAAAATAAAAGTTTAATATGTAAAAAACAAATAAAAAATAAAAATATTTTTAAAATAGAAATATATTTTCATCATTCACCTCCCCTTGTTGCAGAACATGGTGAGTATCAAAGAGGAAGAACTCATTATGCTGAAGAAAAGAAGAGACCAAACATCAGTCCACCAGTATGGGAAATCCGTATCCCACGACCTCCTGCCCATGCTCAGCAGTCGTTGAGGAAGAGGAGGAGGAAAGAACACAAGGAAATAGTGTTTTCTGGACACAGCAAGACAGCTGCTCATATGAACTCACAGAGGTTGGCAGCAGACATAAGACTAGCAAAGGATCAGGCCAGAAAAATCCATCAGAGAGAGGAAAGGAGCCAAGGAACTGATAGCACTTTGTACCTACTGGAAGAGAGATTCAGTTTTCTCTAAAGGTAACGCTCATGGTATATAGACCACCCTCTACTGAAGAACATAAAGCTAAGAGTATAAGGCCAGCACAACCCATAACACAAAACTTGATGTGTTTTATTTTAAATGTGGGAAGGAGTACCAAACTGGGTTTGTATGGAAGAGTGGATGGATATATCAGGAGTGGAAAAGTATAAAAAGATGAGTATAATCAAAATTCATTGAATAACAGTTCAGTAAGAAAGAGTAGATAAATTTTTGCACAGGTATATGTGTGTGTGTATTTTTAGGTACAGTCATCACACTATATAACACGGGACACAAACAGTTCAGTACTATTGGTGATTTCAGGCATTCATTGTGAAATTGAGACCTGCTTCCTTAGGGTGAGATTTCAAGGGAGACCAGCAGAGGGCACTGCCTTTACAGATGTGGTTAACATCTCCTTCAGGAGCCTCTATGACAGACTCACTGTGCAGACAGAGGGCCTTGTTCATGAGTGAGAAGTTTGACGAGGTCCTGCTGAAGACTTGCCCTGTGAGATTGCTGCACTCAAGGATCAAGTGTCATTCCTTCTATGAACATGCTCCCTGTCACCTGCTCAGTTCTTGTGCTCCTCTTAATGCTCAGTAAGTTACATTTTACCCTAAGCGTTAATGGTGTCTTTGTCTTATAACTATGGTAGCCTTTAGCCTTCTTCCTCACATGGAATAGTAATTCCTCCTCGTTTGTTTGTTTTTTAGGAAGCAGCAATGGAGACTCAGTGACCCAGACAGAAGGCTTGGTCACTCTCACAGAGGGGATGCCTGTGATGCTGAACTGCACCTATCAGACTACTTACTCAGATCTTTTCCTTTATTGGTATGTGCAATATCTCAACGAAGCCCCCCAGCTTCTCCTGAGGAGCGCCACAGACAACAAGAGGACCGAGCACCGAGGGTTCCATGCCACTCTCCATAAGAGCAGCAGCTCCTTCCACCTGCAGACGTCCTCAGAGCAGTTGTCAGACTCTGCCCTGTACTACTGTGCTCTGGGTGACACAGTGAAGGAGACTGCAAGGGAAGCTGCGCACAAACCACAAGTGCAGGAGGGCCTAGGGGAACAGCCCTGTGAGGGAGGCTGTGTGCTTTCTCCAAGTGCTGTTCACCAGCTTGCTGAAAAACAGCAGCAAGTCTCAGGTCAAATATCTAGACCCCTAGAAATCTGTGGATATTCTGACAGGACAGGATGGAAGACAGTGCTAGAGACAACCCAGGCTGTGATCCCTTGAAATAATGTTCTCTCTTAGGTGGAGGGCCTTTCACAGCAAACATCTCAAGAAATGTCCTGAAATATTCTCCAATCTTCTGTTATTACCCCACAAATGTAAATGAGAAACATAGACTGTAGTCTTTATGATGCAAATGAGAAACATAGACTGTAGTCTTTAAAAATCTGCTTCAGACTCACTCCACAAGTTATTTACATCCTTCCTCTCTTTTGACCAAATTACAAAGTTCAGCTCAACTTCCCATCTCAGTTAGTTGCCTATTACTGAGAAGAGACACTGTGACCAAGACAATTTAAAAGCATTTACTTGGGAGATAGATCACAGTTTCAGAAGGTGACTATCATGGTGGCCAGAACAGTATCAGGCAGGCAGGCAGGCAGGCATGGTCCTAGAGCAATCGCTGGGCTTTCACATCTGATCACAAGAAGAGAAAGGGAGGGAGCATGGGGGAGAGAGGGAAAAGGAGAGAAGGAGGGAGAGAGAGAGAGAGAGAGAGAGAGAGAGAGAGAGAGAGAGAGAGAGAGAGAGAGAGAGAGAGAGAGAGAGACTAACTTGGCCTGGCTTTGGCTTTGAGATTACAAAGCTTACCACCAGTGATATTCCTCTTCTGACAAGGTCACACCTCAAGACACTTCCTAAAGAGTCCACCAACTGAGGACCAGACATTCAGATGTTGATCTTTTGGGGGCCATTCTCATCCAAGACACCACACTCCCTCACAGCCTTTACTAGGTAAAACTGCTCATGAAAGACAGCTTTTGGAGTTCCTAAGAAGAGTCTCTGAGAGGCAGGCACTTCTCTGTCCTATACATTATATAGGAGGCAGCATGGTCATAAAAGACTGTGCCCAGAAATCCCTTCCCCTTAAAGTCTACTCCTTTTTGCCTTTGTGGGTACGGTAGATCCTGATGATGTGGTGTACTCACTCACTGGAATTAGAGTTAGGTTCTCTGATCATTCTTCTGAATCATAGAAAAGGAAGCCAAGGATTTTATTCATTTTAATTCTGTAAACAAAATACTGGTTTAAATGAAACTGCTCTAGTGCTCATATTTATCTTTATAAAAGGAGGAAGATCTGAAACATAAAAACATAAAGTCTCTCACAAAAGACTCATGTTTCTCTACAGAAAGAACAGCAAAGAAACACATGCTATCTTACTGGTTAGGGCGCACAATGGAAAGCCAAATTCAATTTCTAATTCCCTAAACCACTTCTAATGGCACAGAAGAGAACATCTCAGATGAGAGATTGTCAAGCTTAGAACAAATGCTGAATCTAAAAAATCCCAGTGCCAGGCATGGAAATTCACCTTCAAGGTGTTGGTCAGGGGCTTCAAGAGTTTCTTCCAAATGAAATAGGTCATCAGCAGTGCCCTTGATTACCTCACAGACCTTGAAGGAAAGACATTTTGCTTAGGATACCACACACTTCAGACATGGGACTTGGAGGAATTCAGCTAGAACTGATCTGAAGACTCCTCTCTGAGGACAAGTTCTCATAGTATCTAAATGTGCTCTGTAAGGTTCCAAAGAAGAAAAGCAATAAATAATTCTACCAAAATGCAAATCCTCTGAGCCAAAACAATGACCAACATAAAGATATCCACAAGGGTGGAATAGCAGCATTTTCATCTTGGGAGAAACTAACATGTGCCTTATTGGACTTAAGGCCTGCTCAATAAAAGTGTTTCTGCCTCAATACTGTAAATCCAGTTAACTACCCAGGATGGAGAGGCCATAATCACTAGAGGAGAACTTATGATGGCCACTTTCCTAAATCAATGCAGCTTCTAACTGTATTCTGAATCTGGGTCATTACACACAGAGGTGAGTGCGGTTCTTCCCCCTCATCAAAGAAATTTTATTTTGAAGCATATATAGGTTACTAGAGTTGTGGACAACTGGTATAGATAGAGAGAGTAGCTGTGAAGTCTCTGTACCTGTAATGCCCCAGAGTCCCTTTCCCAAGTAGACTCAAGGTCTAAGCAGAGCCCAGTTGTATGATCAGATGACATAGTCTTCAGTTTTCAATTGTATCCAAAAAGTAAAACATTTTGAAGGCTGTTCTTTACCACATATCCATCAGTTACAATTTCTATTGACTGGGTGATGATAAAGTTGCCATAAACATATTTTGGATCTGACAAGGTTGAATGGCTGAGTTGGACTTACTCATGAGACCCATGACTCTTCATTGGACACATAGGTGCTGCCATTAAGATTTTACCACCTTAGTTGAGTATTTGAGCTTTGAGTATTTGCTTCTTGGTTTCTTAACTCATAGTCATATTGGTTTATTTTCAGACCATTTCTGGTTGGAATCTGTATCTCTCTTCTCCAACTACCTCCAACCTTCTCTTCTGCTCTCATTGTTTGCTGAAACCGTACTTGCACTCTCAAATGTTTGAAGAAGATTCTGTCTTTTACTTTCTGTTTTTGGCATGAAATTGCCTTACTAAATGGTACTTGTTAAGGTTCTCAATGACCACATTTTGACAGATCAGATGAGAGAGAGGAGTGGATGGAAGGAGGGAGATGGAGAGGAGGGTGAAGGGAAGGAGGGAAAGGGAGAAAGAGGGACAGGAAGAGGGGACAAGGGAGAGAGGGAGAGAGAGACTAATTGGTATAAGTTAACACTCAATATCTTGCTACAGTGAGAATTACGATAGTGGAATTGGAAGGAGTTGATCATAACTCCTGGCACCTGGTGTCCATGCATGGCATAATCTCTTGTGGGAGGGACCTGGAATGAGTCAAGTGAGGCTTTTAAAATATCAAGTATTTGATAAGAACATCTAAGGGACTGCACAGTACTAAGTCTCTCATCACTTTGATTTATGCTGAATTTGATTTTGAGTTCATCAAAGTGAAGGTTGTCTGTGGTGGGCTTGGTTTTATTTAGTGTACTTTTAAAATGTTTATTCAAATCCGTACTTCCTTTTTTAATTTTAATTTTTATTCAAACATAAAATTCTCTTAATTTCCCAACCAAATAATTTCTTTTTAAAAATTTTATTAATTAAAGTTTATTCACTTTGTATCCCAGCTGTAGCTTCTTCCCTCCTCCACTCCCAATCCCACCCTCCCTCTTCTTCTCCCATGCCCCTTCCCCAGTCCAATGATAGAGGAGAACTTCCTCCCCTTCCACCTGAACATAGACTAACAGGTCTCATCAGGACTGGCTTCTTTGTCTTCCTCTGTGGCCTAGCAAGGCTACTTCCCACTCAGTTGGAGGTGATCCAAGAGCCAGCCCATGAATTCATGCCAGAAATGGTCCCTGGTCCTATTATTGTGGAACTCTCTTGGATACTGAGCTGCCTTGGAATACTTCTGTGCAGGGTTCTAGGTTATCTCCATGCATGTTCTTTTTTGGAGTATCAGTCTTAGAAAAAGACTCCTGTGTCCAGAATTTTGGGATCTGTTACTCCCATTATGGAGCTCCTGTTTATTCCAGGTCTTATATCTTCTCCTTCTTTTGTAAGATTCCCTGCTCTTTGCCCAAAATTTGGCTATGCATCTCAGCATATGTTCACCTACCCTGCTAGACAAAGTGTTTCGGGAGCAAGTTGTGATAAGCAACTGTCCTGTTCCTTGTTTTGTCCCTCTTCTGGTGTCCATCTCATTTGTCTTTATTAATGAAGATTGAGCATCTTCCCCAGGGTCCTCCTTCTTTCTTAGCTTCTTAGGTGTACAGATTTTAGCATAATTATCCTATAATATGTCTAATATCCACTTGTAAGTGAGTATATACCATGTGTGTCTTTCTGCTTCTGGGATACCTCACTCAGGATGATCTTTTCTAAATCGCACCATTTGCCTGCAAATTTCATGATTTCCTTGTTTTTAATTACTGAGTAGTATTCCATTGTGTAAAAATACTACAATTCCTGTACCCATTCCTCAACTGGTGGACATCTGGGTTATTTCTAGATTCTGGCTATTACAAATAAAACTGCTACAAACATAGTTGAGCAAATGCCCTTGTTGTATACTTTAGCATCTTTTGGATATATGCCTAGGGTGGTACAGCTGGGTCTTGAGGTAGCACTATTCCTATTTGTCTGAGAAAGAGCCAGATTGATTTCCAAAGTGGTTGTACAAGTTTACATTCCCACTAGCCATGGAGGAGGGTTCCCCTTTCCCCACATCCTCTCCAGAATGTGTTGTCACTTGAATTTTTGATCTTAGCCATTCTGATGGGTGTAAAATGAAATCTCAGCATGGTTTTGATTTGCATTTCCCTAATGGCTAATGATGCTGAGCATTTCCTTAAGCATTTCTCTGCCATTCGATGTTCCTCTATTGAGAATTCTCCTATTTTTTAATTGGGTTACTTGATTTGTTGCTGTTTACCTTATTAAATTCCTTATATATTCTGGATATTAGCCTTCTGTCAGATATAGGTTTGGTGAAGATCCTTTCCCAATCTGTAGGCTGCCATTTGGTTCTGATGACAGTGTCCTTTTCAGAAGCTTTTCTGTTTCATGAGGTCCCATATAAATCCATAATTCTTAATGCACTTCTTTATGTGAAAATGAATCTGCAATGTTCCTAGAAACACCCATCACATCTTTGTCTCAGACATATTGATGTCATTGTATAGAATTCTATTAACTATGCCATGTTCTGAACACTACCTTCTTGGCACTTGTGTTGAAATGTGTAAAGATGCTGTAGTTTTCTCATTCTTAAATATTTCTCTCCCATTTCAATTCATGACTTTATATTATTCTTTTAAAAACTCACAAGTTATTCACTTATAAAGCATAACACTTTCCCTGTGCATGGTCAGAAAGCCTTGGAATTCCCCCTGGGAAGGCAGCAAGGACAGTGGGAAGTCCCCTGCAAGTGTGAACTTCTCATTTCTCAGCTGGGCTTCTGGAAGACACTCCTTTCTAAAGGGTGAAAGGATGACATAAACTACATTTTGCCTCCATTTTAGGACCAGGCCTGACTTTAAAAGAAAAACTAGGCCATAAGTCACCAATTCCAGGAACAAGACCTTAAAATCCACCCCTCAAGAAACAGCTTGGAGATAACCACAAGAATGGGAAGGTGTCTTTTCTCAGGATGGAGCATCTACACTGGGCAGCCTTATCTCATCTGATAGTAGAACAGTCATGGCACAGA
>CM053745.1:9520627-9554130 GCA_028658305.1 Pachyuromys duprasi | reverse complement strand
GTGTCTCTCTATTGGAGAGTTGAGTCCATTGATGTTGATAGATAATAGTGACCAATGACTGTAAGTTCCTTTTATTGTGGAGTTAGTGCTCTTACTATGATTCATTGCTTTTTTTTCCCCTTTTAATTTTTGCTGGGAGATTATCTGTATCCTATATTTTCTTTGGTGTAGTTGTTTTCATTGGATTGGAGTTTTCCTTCTAGTATCTTCTGTTGGGCTGGTTTGCTGTATAGATATTGCTTAAATTTTGTTTTGTCATGGAATATTTTGTTTTCTCCATCTATGTTGATCGAAAGCTTTGCTGGGTATAGTAGTCTGGGTTGGCATCTGTGTTCCCTTAAAGACTGTCTGACCTCTGCCCAGGCCCTTCTGGCTTTCATAGTTTCTGATGACAAGTCTAATGTGATTCTGTCTACCTTCATATGTTACTTGCCCCTTTTCCCTTGCTGCCTTTAATATTTTTTCTTTGTTTTGTAGGTTTAGTGTTTTGACTATGATGTGACAAGAGGTATTTCTTTTTCGGTCTAGTCTATTTGGTGTTCTGTAGGCTTCTTGTATGTTTATGGACTTCTCTTTCTTTAAGTTGGGAAAATTTTCTTCTATGATTTTCTTAAAAATATTTTCCGGTCCTTGGAGCCTGGAGTCTTCTTTTTCATCTATTCCTTTTATTCTTAGGTTTTGCCTTTTCATGCCGTCCTTGATTTCTTAGATGTTTTGTGTTTGGGACTTTTCCAATTTTATTTTTTCCTTGAGTGAGAAATTAATTTCAGCAAGTGTATCTTCAGCTCCTGAGATTCTCTCCTCCATCTCTTGTATTCTATTGTTGATACCTTTGTGGTTCCTGATCTTTTCTCTAAGTTCTCCAGTTCCAGGTTTTTCTCTGTTTGTGTTTTCTTTATAGATTCTAATTCTGTTTTCATGCTTTATACCATTTCCTTCATCTGATTGAATGTGGCTCCTATTTTTTTGTTTGTTTCCTCTCTGTATGTCTTTAATTGTTCCTCTACGTGGGCAGTTATATTCTTCTGTATTTCTTTGAGGGCCTTGTTCTTTTCCTCTTTTTGTTCTTCTAGTCACTGCATAAGCATAGCTTTAATATTATTTTCCTGTGTCTCTGCTGAATTAGAATCTCCATTGCTTTTGTGTGTTTCTGGTGGTGTCATGGGATTTTTGTTGGGTGAGTTCTTACATCGATCTCTGGCCATTTGTTTATATATAATCAAGGAGCTGTTTGTTCCTTGAAGCTGAACTTCAGACTGGAACTGTCAGTCTCTGGCATCTGGAGTATTCTTCAAGAAGATCAGGGAGTTCCAGTGGTTTGATAGTGTGTGTTGTTGCCTCAGTTGTCCCTGTGGGAGGACAGGCCACTGGCACAGTTTCATTGTTGGGGAGGGGGAGTAAGTGTGTGTATGTGCGCTGGGACGGTGTCTTAAAGGGGAGTGCTAGGGAAGTGTATATGGTTGAGCCAAGGGTTTTGGGAGCAAGTGCAGGAGGGGATGCAAGCAGACTGTGGACAAGTGCCTGCACAGGTTTCCTGAATTCCCAGTGTTCTTCACTCTGTGGCAGGTTCTGCAGGCTGGACTCTGAGGTCAGTGGGTGGTGCTGCAGGCAAGACAGGTACTCTGTTGTGACCTCTGTGTGCCCAGCTCTGGCTCTGTGCTAGAAGCTGTGAGCACCGCAGTCTGGTCGCCACTCTGGTCTGGAGGCTTGGCACCTCACTCTGTGCCAGAGGCTGAGTGTCCGGTTTGAGATGGCGGCTGGGGACGCTGCTCTGGTCTGGAGTCTCCGCGTTCCGACATGGGCTTTCTGCTAAGGGCTCCCCTTTGGTCTGGTCTGGGGACTTGGCGCCTCCTTCTGAGCTAGGGATTGTGCACCCCAGTCTGGGATGGTATCTGGGGACACCTTAGTGTGGACCAGATACTCTATGTCTTTGTCAGGGGTGGTGGCGACACTGGCACCGTGGGAGGCCCATGTTCTGCTCAAGGCTAGCAGATGTGCGCCCGCCATTTCTCCCAGGTCTGAACTGGTATCTGAGGTGCCTCAGTCTGGACCGGAAACTCTTGTCCCGTTCAGAGATGGTGGCTGGCAGGTGGTGGGAGGCTGCACGGTAGATCAGGGTTAGCCAATGTGTGCAGCTGATGCATCCGGACTGGAATGGTATCTGGGGTGCCTCAGCCTGGCCGGGAGACTGTGTGTCCCGATCCAGGAGGCTGGTGGGCACCGAGGGAAGCTGCACGTTCAGGATTGGGCTGTGCACAGCCGGTCACCCGGAGTTTTTCCAGGGATTAACTGGGTGTCGCTAGAACTTTCTCATTTGATTTCCTCACCGTAGGAATTCTGCTCACCTGTCAATCACAAACGATGGTGTTTTAGGTCCCAGATTTCAGTCTCCTGGTCACTGAGCCGACACTGCTGTCCTACTCCTCAGACACAGTGTCCTCCCAGGGCTGCCATCTTGGATCCTCCCTCACTACCCCATCAATCTTTAATTAAGAAAATGCCCTATAAGCTTCCCTCCAGCTTGATGCTACGGAGGCACTTTTTAATTGAGGTTTCTTTCTTTCAGATGACACCAGCCATGTCAAGTTGACATAAAACTATCTAGTACAATTAATAAGGCTAAAACCCAAAGTCTGGCTATGAGTTTCAGCACCTGCTTCAATACTCTGCTGGGTAGAGTCTTTCAGAGGCCCTCTGTAGTAGGCTCCTGTCCTGTTCCCTGTTTTCTCCCTCTTCCGATGTCCATCCCATTTGCCTTTCTGAATGAGGATTAAGCATCTTACCCAGGGTCCTCCTTCTTTTTTAGCTTCTGTAGGTGTACAGATTTTAGTATGTTTGTCCTATATTATATGTCTAACATCCACTTATAAGTGAGTATATGCCATGTGTGTCTTTCTTCTGGGATACCTCACTCAGGATAATCTTTTCTAGTTCCCACCATTTGCCTATAAATTTCATGATTTCCTTGTTTTTAATTGCTGAGTAGTATTCCATTGTGTAAATGCATCACAATTCTGTATCCATTCCTCAGTTGATGGACATCTGGGTTGTTTCCAGATCCTGGCTATTATGAATGAAGCTGTTATGAACATGTTTGAGCAAATGTCCTTGTTGACCTCCACAAGGAGAGCAACAGAATCAAAAAAATCCGGGCCAGGGGTCTTTTTAAAGGCTGATACTTCAATCAAGCATCATGCCTGGAGATAAGCTAGAACCCCTGCACAGATGTAGCTCATAGCAGCTCAGTATCCAAGTGGGTTCCCTAGTAAAGGGAACAGGGGCTGTCTCTAACATGAACTCTGTGGCTGGCTCTTTGATCACCTCCCCTGGGTGGGGGTCAAGCCTTACCAGGCCACAGAGCAAGACAATGTAGCCAGTCCTGATGAAACCTGATAAGGTAGGATCTGAAGGAAGGGGAGGAGGACCTCCCCTATTAGTGGACTTGGGGAGGGGCATGGGAGGAGATGAAGGAAGGAGGGTGGGATTGGGAGAGGGCTACAGTGGGGATACAGAGCAAATAAACTAAATTTATTTTAAACATAAATTAAAAAGTTTTTGAAAGATCATTTAAAAAATAAATAAAATGCCTAATCTTTAAATCTTTCATGGTGGCACTGGGCTACAATCTTAAACTTCTGGCAAACCACTGCCAAATATTCTTTATTTCAAATATGTGTGCCATAGTTTCTCAAAATGTGTTGATTTGGGAGTAACTGAAATTCCTTATCTGTGTAGAAAAACTCATCATCGGGGTTTGGGGAATACAGCTGTTCCATGTCTTAGTGAATCTCTGCATATGTTTCCATGGCCACAAAGGACAGTCTCGCCGATTCTAGGCAGGTAGTGTGAGGCTTCAGCTTTCTCCCCCTCCTAGTTTTCATGGAGAGGGACACTGCACTAGAAGTCTTAGGGCAAGATGCGGGGACAGTGAACAAGTATGTGGTTCAGTGTGCCATGTAGCAGAAGCAGGTTCCCGTAGCTACAGCCTAGGTCGCCCTCCTGTGCACAGAGCGAGCCTTTGTTTCTTCAAGAGACTTGTCAATCCTCTTTCTTCATTTCATCCATCCTGTCTGGTGGAAAGGGCTTCCCTCGACCCTTGATTGCATCACTAAGTATTAAGAGTGCTTGAGGAATTTCAGTGTGTTCTGGAATCCTAATATCACATGCCAAGTTGTGGTGGGGGACATGGCTTTAAGTCAGTTGAAAGTCTTTATTAGCCAGCCATTGAATACACTGAGTATTCAGAAGTGTAGGCCCTAGCCTTTCTCAGGGTGAGCATTTGAGCACAAATCCATATCCTGGGTTGGCATATGTGAAAATATAGAAGAAAAAAGCAAGGTTAGTACACATAAAGACTTTCCCAGAACTATGGATTTTGATGGATTAGGTCTCTATTTTCATTTTGGCAGATGATAACTGTCTACATGCTGAGTATGGCCTGAATGGTGCTTTCATCATGGAGCCAGTTGTGCTAAGATATGGGGGCCTAGTAAAGTCTGGACACCGGTTACAAAGTCCCTACAGTCACTTATTTTTCTCTACCAGTTACTCTTGCTTCCCATTTATTTGGGGTATTTTTACAATACAAAAGGGGAAGAACAATAAACATACATGAAGCTAACAACAGAGAAGGAGGAAGGGAGGGAGAGAAGAAGAAGAAGAAGAAGAAGAAGAAGAAGAAGAAGAAGAAGAAGAAGAAGAAGAAGAAGAAGAAGGAGAAACAAGCCCAAACATCCTCTTCTGCCTTATGTAATCATGCTAATTATCTTCAGGGAATAGCATTACTTCCCACCCCAGTCACTCAAGTTACTGTTACCCACGTATCATCAGCCAGCCGGTCCTTCTGAGCCCTCTGGCATTTATAGAAGGGGAAGGCTGCACTTTCTCCAAAGACAACTCCTATTAAACCAGGCTTCAAAAACAACTTACTGTATGAACACTAGAGGGCAGCAAAGCCAGCGTAAAGTCACAAAAGACTTCAGCTAATAGCCACATCCTGATCCCCACAGCAGGAAAACAGAAAAGAAATTCCACATTTAAGTGAAGTTACACCAAGGCAAGGCACACAAGCCCTAATTGGGAACAGAGCTCTTAATGTGTACCTTCGGCTCTTTATACTGCACATCAAGGAAGGCAGGAGTGAAGTCTCACACATTCAGCTCTGTTAACAGGTGAACTGAGCTCACAAGTTTTTCATTTTCGTTTTGTTTTGTAAATCTATTGATCGTTGGGCAATTTGTACTTAGGTTTGGAATCTTTTAGTTCCTAGATCATGAGGAAATGATTTAATTGATTTGAGTGAGCTTTTCAGACACAATATTTTCATATGCATTGTAAAAATAGTTTTCCAGACTGTCCTCCGACTTTCTATCTTTTCTTTTTGTGGTACTCAAAATTTCCACCTTCTTTATAAATAATAGATTTTATTTATTGAGTGTGTGTTCTTTTTGAAAGATTATTTTGTTTCATGTGTTGAATGGTGTTTGCCTGCATGTTTGTATGTGTGCCATGTAGATGTCCTAAGAGGGCATCAGTCTCCAGTTCCCAGTGACTGGAGTTGTAGAAGGTTGTGAGCCACTGTGTGGATGCTGCAGAACAAAGCTGGGTCTTCTGCAAGAGTAACAAGTGCTCTTAACTGCCAATCCATCTCTCCATCCTGAGTTTGCCCCCTTCTTAGCTGTAATTTTAAAAAAAAGGCAACTAAAGATATGTTTATAGAAAGCTTACTTGAAAGTGTCATTTACTCTCTTTAAGAACTATTAGAATGCTTTCTTCCAAACGACTTCCATTTCTTCACATAACAAGTCTTTCATAACATTCCTGGAACACGTAGCAACTTTCCCTGACTATTAATACCTATGCTTTTAGTGGAGGGAGGAAGGGTATTACTCGGAAAGACTCCACCTAAACACACGCTGAAGACTGGATTTTCCTTCACATCTGCCACACTTTTTGATTAAATCGCAGTGGGCAGCTTGAGGAACTCCTCATCAAATTTATAATCTCATGGTCAATTTATTATGATCTCCTGATCAAAGACACTCTTCTGTTTAAAAAAAAGGAAATCCAGCGCAGGAGTGACGACGGACTAAGAGACTGAAAATGCTGAATGGAAAGTACGTTTAAAATTCAGATGTGGGCATACAAGCAGTCACAGACATAGGATATTAGTGGGAAATGTGACTTCGCTAGTAGAAGACTAAGCCTCATCCACAGACAGGAACGTCATGTAGGGGAGAGTTCTGATGTAAGCAGGAAGCCCAATGTTTCCATTTTCTTCACTTGAACTATAAATGTTTTTGAGGGTGGTGCATGACTGTGGCTTATGATTCGAGAATTCAAGACAAAAACGTACTAGATGGAAGTTGCTCCTGGCACCTGTTTTCAAAGAAGACGGTTTCCCTTGTAAATATCCTCCGATCCAGACCACAGATAAAGCAGCCAGAGCCCTCCCTCTGGTCTAGGATGTTCAGGTGTGCATCTCAGCCGGGATCCCTCGACAGAGGCTGGCTCTAGGGAGAGCCTGGCTTTTTGTCCAGGTTTTACTATGACTTCAAACACTGTGGAGGGGCTGGAGGAGCACAGAGATAATCCACTGACTCTTCCAGATGTGAAGTTAAATGATGAGGCTAACGGAGTTAGCCAATTTCTGGAAGGAGACAGAATAGTGACTGCTCTTCGCGCTCTCACTAAAAGAACTTTGGCAGATTAGGAAAATAAATTCTCACCCGGAGATTTGTGTGCGTCAAGAAAGGCGGTATGAATTCTGACCAGGGTGATGACTCCTGCACTGCGCAAATGTGTCTGACAGGACTTGAGGTGCTTTCTAAATCCTGTGAGAACAAGCCGATGATGGTCTGATGCAGTGAATAAAATACTGTGAAAAACAGACCGATTTAGAAATGTCAGACAAACCTAACTGACGGAACACCCTGCTTGCTCTTCTCCAATTCCCATTGCCAGGTCTGAAGCGTCGAGTGTCTTGGACCAATGCCTTATCCTTAACATCCCTATTTGTATGTGAGCCGTCTACAAACACCAACACGCAGAGCAGGTGAGAAAGCAGTGTGTGGCACGTCTCCCAATCCGTATGCCATGCCCCAAGCAGGAAATGGGTCATCCTAGCTTCACAGGCCGCAGGACTGAACCCAGCTGAGGAAGGGCATGTTCACCACAAACTGTTGCTTCTTATCTCTGGTAATTAAGCCAGGTAAGTAACTGAAAACAGAGGGTTAGGGAAGCCGTTAGCTGGGAGGAGCACAGGCAGCTGGATGGCATGCTTCAGTGCCATTCGGTGGGATAATTTGGGAGATACACTTGAAGTAGAATCTATCACGAATAAACAACTCTCCTAAAAATCTAATTGCAGGTCGCTTATTTAACAGAGACGCTTTTATTTTACAAATTGGATAAACTTTTTAAGAAATCAAGCACTCACGGGTCTTTGTCTCAGTGAAAGACAATTTTATCCAAAATAAGGACAGGCTCTCCTCCTTTAAGACCTCCAGGCCCTATTTAAATTCTGCTGCTCATACATCCACTTCTAAAAGTCAGTCTTTCCATCATCTCTGTTTTGTGGACTTATGGCAGGAAGTGAAGTATGATTCTTTGGAAATCCAACATTGAGTTTTATTTACTGGCTATTAAAAAGATGAAGACATTCTAGAATGTCACCTTACCCCAAAGAATTGTGCTTCGGAGATCATGTGTCAGGATTGCTATGATGCCATACTTCCTGCCCTGTTAGATCAAGGTCGTCTTTGGTTCTAATTCTAAAAGTCTGTGGTTTTTTAATTTGTAAAATCACTTCAGAGTGTACACACCAAGCATATCTGTGACGCAGTGTTAGAATCTGTCCTTACAGAATGTGAAATCTAGATACACATGCACATGTACATATGTATGTACACACCAAGCATACTGCTGCTGCTGCTGTGTGTGTGTGTGTGTGCTGCAACCCTTAATGGATATTAATACCACCAAAATTGGTGGCTGATGTTTTTGTGATCTGCTATTATTGTGTGAAATGCGTCTGGAATCTTCCACTTGATTTAATGATTTCAATGAGTGAATTGCCACAAAAGGCCAAAAGACAAAATGAGAAGAAAACACAGAGAAGGTCTCTGAAAGGCCCCAGATGTTAGATGCAGATTTAAACAACAGAGCACTGAGTGCCATGAAGGGTAGTTTTAATTGTCTGAGGTCCTCTCTTCTTTGCGTCTCAGCTCCATTGTTGACAGGCAGCCAGCATACTAGTTTGCACTTTCTGTACGTAAGCAGATGGAGACTCTGAATGTTCATGGAGGCCTGGGGAATAACATCATTGCAGAGTTTCCCTTTTATAGGGCCCTGCTTGGCATTGTTGACAGAGCTGATGCAGGATCCCTTGGTAGTAGATAGTAGCTACCTCTGAAATGTGATTATTTTGGGAGGGAAAGGTCAAGTTTGAGAGTGCTATGATACCTAGCTTGGGAATTTATTGCATTTTAAACACTGTTTTCCCTTCCATGTGATTTATTTGACAAATGGATAATATCTGATAGAAGACAGAGTTGTTCTCTTAGGAAGCACTCAACAGGATTCATATTGAAAATCTGTAAGGGTAGTAAATTAATCGGCGACGAGACACGAGACCTGAAGCAAAACACTAGGAATTCTATCTGTGATCGAATGCACAATGATTCTGACCGTGATTTTACCAATATTTTCTCAGTTTTGACTGCTCTCCCACCTCCTACAGAGTGAACCAGGCTCCCCAGCCCATGGCTTCCCTGCGGGACTGAGCAGGCTCCTCCTGTTTCCTCCCCCTCCTCTCTTCCCAAGCCTTGGACAGGCCTTGCAGCTCCTGCTCCCACTGAGATCCACACAGTCTCTGATGAAGTCTCTGCAGGTGCCTACCAGAGCACAAAGGCATCAGCAAAGGCCCAGACTGCACAGGCCAGCTTTGCACCCACATTCTCAGAAGTCCAGAGACAGGGAAAATCAGGAACCTCCTAAATCCAGGTACTCAGCCTGGCTGTCACCAGGAACAGTTTGTTGCTAGGAGCTATTTTTAATTGATGTTACAGTTTTCAGGAAGACAAGGTCTCTCCCCAAATGTTTAATCTGTGACACGTTCCCAAAATATAAAGCTGCCTAAACACAGCTGTCTACCTGTTTAGGCACCAGCTGGAGGCTTTTTCTCATTTTATGCTAAGATGCTACTATTTGAGGTGCATATGTCAAACTCACAAATTTTAAACAGATACTTTTGTTTGGCCAGTCTATGGAGCAACTCAAAATAGGTAATTGAATTACTCTGAAGTGAATTATTCTCAGCTTCTCTCTGTTTCCTTCGTTAAAAAAAAATAGAAACTCATATTGGAGTTAGATTAGAATTCCATCATCAGATCCAGACTGGAGGTTCTGCCGCCACAGCCACCATCTTCCTTGTGGGGTCCACAGGTGGACATTTCATCTGGACTCCTACAGCAGGAAATTTCCTCTTCCTCCGCTCCTGATATCTGGTTAGCCTACACTACAGGCTAAACACTATGAGTCAGTTCCCAGCGAGTACTTCACTGAATCTTGCAGCTGCAGGGCTGAAATGGCTGAAGTTTTAGTTGCTTCTCAGAAGCACACTGAGGAATGACTATTGTGTTGTTCTGGTCATGAGAACTCCAGCAAATAAGGAAAACCATCTCCCCACCGGGGAGTTACCTGTACCACGATTATTGTAGATTATTGTATAGGTGCTGATTTGTTTCTTTCACATGAGCAGCCCGGGCCCCATTTCCCCTTCTTGCCTGGATGTGTCTGGTGGGACTCAAGACCCTTTCTGAACCACACTGAAAACACAGGTGATTCTCTGATATAAAGAATAAAACACTGTAGGAATTAGACCAATTTAAGACCCTAGAAAACAAATAGAAATCAAACAAGAGTCAGTTTGTTGGCTTTCTCTGGTTCCTATTCCTGCAGGGTCTCTGGGAAGTCTTAAATGCCCATGTGAGACACTCCTTTAACCAAGTGTGAGCCACGCATGTCTCCTGTCACCATGTATGAGCCATCTATGTTTCCTCTAACCATGTGTGAGCCATTCATATCTCCTCTAACCATGTGAGTCTTTCATATCTTCTCTTACCACATGTGAGCCACCCATATCTCCTCTTACCACATGTGAGCCACCCATATCTCTACTAACCACATGTGAGCCATCGGTGTCATCTATAACCATGTGTGAGCCAGCCATGTCTAACCTCGGTATTTTACTTTTAAGGTTCTTTTCTAAGAAAACATGTTCAGACCTACTTTTTTCTTTTTTGCTTGCAATAGCTGTCTCGTTTATATTGTATGACTAAGCTACCATCTTTGCATCCCATTGAGTCACTACATGTAAATACTTTAGATAGTACTGAAGTGAATTGCACGGTCGTGGTGGTCTCTTCATTGCAATAGAACACTGGCTAAGAAAGCGGGCTGCCAGGAAAGACGTGCCCACTGATTTACTGATTTATAGGGGCTACTAATTTCTCTCTGGATTGGATTTGAAGCCTGCTCCACAGGAAAGAATTAATGCCTGGTACTGTAATCATGTCCAAAAAGTTATTTCTGAGGAGGTCATAGACACAAGGAAGAGAATATTAATTTAACATTTTGCTAAATGTTCAGGTTATCCAACTACCATCTGAATATGAATATTTCTAACCATAGATTTTCTTGCTCCCAACCTTAGTCAGAGAACTTCTTACTGCAGTGGGCTAATGTAAGGAATCAACTTCTTTGCTTTCCAGTTTTTTCGTATTTTCCTCCTTGTGAGCCAGAACATCAGAATAGAACATTTACTTCACATCAGTCCTCTGGTTTGTTGCTGTGCTCACTCTAAGTTACAAATCCGTAGTGCATAAGCAGCAAAAATTCCAAGAAGGAAAATGAAGACTCCAATCCCAAACCCATAGGCAAAAAAATAGCTGTGGATAAAAGTGGCCATAGGAAAGGAATATTAAATTATGCAAATACTGGTATGGAGCTTCCTGGTGTCTTGTGACTGGGAAGGGCCACACCCACCCAGTAAAAGGTTTGTATACCACCTGCAGGCACCTGGGCTGCACTGTGTTCTCACAGCACAGACATAAGTGCCTGAGTCTGTGGTCTGGGAGGAGGAAATGTACAAAGAGCTGCGACGCTCCATAGTGACTGTCGTGGATGTCAGGCTTCCACTCTGCTTTGTTCCAGAAGGATTGGAAAGCAGGCTGCTGAGGCGTCCTCCAGGACTTTGGTAAAACCACTGCATTCGGTTTGCAGAGGAGGAAAAGTTGCACTGCAGTGTTGCACTCTCTCCCTTCTGCAGAGCCAAGGTCGCAGGGCTCTGCTCCACTTGCTGCCCTTTCACCCCTGATTGGAAAGAGAGACACAGATGGCTGTCATTGCAGTGTTCCCTGAGCCCTGAACACCCACCTCCCAGCATGTCCTCTGAGAAGGTGGGAGCTCTGCAGGACTCCTTGTCTGCTTTCCCCACCCCTCCATGTGCAATGTCCCCTCAGATGCCCAGAATGTGGACAGCCAGACTCACAGCAAACCTGGGTGCACAGAAGCCCCAGCAGAGAGCAGAGCAGCCTCTTCATGGTGCTTGTGGGGCTGCTGGAGACAGAAGCAACCAACCCACCTCTGGGCTGTGGTGCCTGTTGAAGTGTCCCTCCTCCTGCACCCAGGAACCCTGCCAGGTCTGAGCCTGCTGAGTTCCCTCCCAGCCTTCAGAGCCTGAAGCTCCTCCCACAGCAGACCTGCCTGAGAGTCTGGGTGGAGCAGAGTGTGGGAAAGAGGGACATTTTGTGGTGAGCCTGTGGGGTGTGGGGTCCCTGGGGAAAAGGGACGTTCAGTGGCTGTACTAACTAGAACTTATAGATAGAACATCCATGTGCTTAAATCAAGAAACACCATGTGTGCTGACGAAAGTTCTTAGTGGTCTTTAAGTTAATTTAATGAAAGTCATTCTAGACATTCAAGCTAACTAGAATGAGAATGTTACAAGGTATATGTTTAATGAGTTTTAATGTTTTAAATATGAAAAATATGTGGATTGGGAGATTCCTGGAATAACTACAATTTCTGGTAAATGTTATTACTTTAAGAAAGGGTATTTCTGAGGACAAAAGCCTGCTCAGTGCTACTTTGCTACACTGAAGAACCGTGGCTTCTGATTTGACCTGTTGCTCAGTAGAGTGACCACAACTAACTATAAGCACTGCAAGTTTTAAATGCTAAGAGAAAACATTTAAAAATTTCAACATGAAAAGTGAGGTATGGTTATGTTTAACCTAAGGTTTGATATAAGGTTTATGTTTAAACTTTAAAAAATGTGAATCAAAATATCACATGATACCCTACAGGCATGATTTTGTGTTTTCACAATAATATATGCAAAGCTTGGCCTGTGGCATATACCACCATCTGCTTCAGGAAGCTGAAGAGAGTCTCACATCCCAGGGCAGCTGGGCTATATCCCCAATGTTTGTAAATATTATGAGGATAATAAAAACAAATAAATAGTAATTATAAATTTCAAGGGGGAAAAGGGGTCAACTCAGATATGATTTCTGCATAGTACCATAGTGTTTTGTTTTCCTAACTTTAAGCCTGTAAAAACTCCCTGAATCCCATAGTTTCAGTTCAGTATTCTCTTTTGCTGTTTTCTTTCTTTCAAAAGACATGGAATCTCACTTGACCTTTACTAGGACAAAATCAATTTGAAGGCAAGAAGTGTCCACAGGAGAGGGAGTCACCTAAGTGGATTTTAAGTCCTTTTATGCCTTTTACTTTTCTACAAATAAACACTTTAAAAAGCTTAAAAATAGTTACTTTATGTATGTGTATTTACTTACTGTACATGTATGTGCCTAAGTGTATGTATGTGTACCATATGCATGCAGCATGGAGGTCAGAAGAAGGCATCATATGCCCTGGAACCGCAATTACATACTGTTGTGAGCTTCCATGTGGATTTACTGCAAGAACAGCCAATGCTCTTCGCCGCTGAGCCATTTCTCAGGCTCCAAATAAGCACCTTTAACTTAGTGAGATGAAACACTCCTTTTGATTATCACCTATAACCTTCAGAATGTGAGTTCTTGAGTATGAGCCAATTCAACTCAGGCAGTATTGTTACATGTGCCCCAGACTTAAGGAATACGAAATGAACTCGATGTTGTGTGCAGAGGAGAGTGATGCTCTACCAGATATTATAATAAATGCATGCCACAAACATGGCACCAAGGCAGAGACATCACTTTGTGCTTTGGACGTGCATAAAACTCAGTCATCAATGGGCAACACAATGCTGTGTGCCTTTTCTGGAAATAACAAGGATACAAAAGAAGCCACAGAAATTGACATTTGAACACTAAGACTTTATTTAATATAATGAACAGAAGCTAAGCAATATATAGATAGGACTATTCTTAGATGGTGGTAAGAGACTTCCAGGTATACACACACACACACACACACACACACACACAACTATTCCACAGACACCCTGTATCTGTATGTGTCAGGTTCAAAGAAAGTGCTCCTCTATATACCACTCTGCAGGTGTTGGTTCTTAAAACTGAGCTTGCACACAAGGAATCTTTGCAGGTTGTTCTGGCAGTGTTTCTATGGCTGTGATAAAACACCACGACCAAAAGCAACTTAAGGAGGAGAGGGTTTATTTATCTTACAACTTGTTTTTCATCATCCAGGAAAGTCAGAAGAGGAACTCAGAGCAGAAACACGGAGGCAGTCACTAACGCAGAAGCCATGGAAAAGTGTTGCTTATTGGCTTGCCAGGGCTCCTTCAGCCTGCTCTCTTTAAACTCCACAACCACCCGCCCAGGGTGGCACCGCCCTCTGTGGGACCCCCACTCACTTCGATCACTAATTAAAGTGCATCACAGGCTTGCCCACAGGCCAATCTGGTGGGGGCATTTTCTCAAATGAGGTTCCCTCTCCCAAATAACTATAGTTTGTGTCAAGTGTGTCAAGTTGACATAAAACTAGCCAGCACACCTAGAAACTTTGATTTTGAATCTGAATCTCAATGAACTTTGGGGAAGAGAAAGAAAACTTAACTAGGTGGCTCAACCTTTCCCCTCTAATGACGTCGATACTATAGACTCCTGCATCCATTTTCCTGTGGTTCTGAAGATCTAACTTCTTGCTTGTCTTCTGCACATATTTGTAGCACAGAAAGGTGATCACAAACCAGGCCAGTATTCACAACAATTGCTTAGGATTGCTTCCGTACATTGACTAACCGGCATAAAGAGTGATACTGTGGGTGTGACAGTATATGCTTGTAATCCCAAAAACTTGGGAGGCAGAGACAGAAGGACCACAGCAAGGGAAGGTCAGTTCAGGGTACATGATAGTGAATTCAAGATTAGCCTAGGCTACAAATGAAAACTCTGTCTCAAAAAAAAACCCCACAAAACTTAGAGACTTCTGTGGCCTAGAATTGAATATTCTGAATATGAATTTTTAATTTTCTATAAACTTCATTTAAAATGTTAATTCTTTGGATTTTGCAATTTTTCTTTCTGCTTTAATAGGTAATATTAGGTAATATTAAATATTTTGAAAAAAAAAAACAAAATGATGACTTGGGAAAATAATTTTAGGGGCTCTAGAGGTTGATGGCTGTGAAAACAAGAGAATCTGGTACTTGTAAAAAAAACTGGGCATGGCCGCATATGCCTCCCCATATGCTTCCCCATGGGGTCATTCGCTAAAACACACATGTGTACATCAAACACACAGAATGGTTTAGTTTATGTCTTTGCCCCAGTCACTGATGAGAACACAATAGATGGGATAGGAAAGAAAGAAGAGGAGAAAATGTGAACTTTTCCTTCTATTTTTTATTGGAGTAACCGCAAGGACAGAAGCTCAGATGAGCTGTTAAAGAATGTTGCAGATGCTTGGATTGGCACTGTGGGTGATGGTGTAGTGAGGTAAAAGCCATCAGGATCTTATGGATACTCAACAGAAATTAACAAAGTTCAACTTGAAAAATGAAAAAGGGTCTGAGGGCATAGATCAAAGAGAGTGCATCCTCTAACAGATGTAACACCTGGACTCAGTCCTCAGCATCCCCTAAATGGTGGCTTAAGAGGGAAAGAGAGAGAAGCTGTGTGGGTGAAAAAGAGAAAGCAAATCTCATCCATAGAAGGGTCAACCCCAGGTCACACGGGAGACACTGTGGAGCCTCTATGCTTAAGTGGCAATGTCTGCTCATTAGGCTTACTGGGTAAGGTCTTCTTTTTTCCTTTGTAGTATGGATTTCTTTGAAGTTGTCACTTATACATTGTTAAGACAGTCTTGACCAAGTCCTCCAGCCTCATGTACTTCATTGAGTGAGCAGGGATCTTTCTGTATCAGAAGGTTCAGATAGCTGAAGTCAAGAGACAAGGTAGAAACGATGGAGATAATGCAGTTTGAAAAAATAAAAGATGTTTTATCAATTGTCCTGGGCCATCTTGGCCAATCACTGTCCCAAATGACTGACTCTCTATCTATATCTGTATCTATCTATCTATCTATCTATCTATCTATCTATCTATCTATCTATCTATCTATCTATCTATCTATCTATCTATCTATGTACATATGTGTGTGTGTGTGCATGCATGCCCATATACTCACCTGTGGATGCAGTTGTGGAATCTTGAGGTTGACATTGGGTATCTCCCGGTATCACTTTCCTTATTTTGAGACAGGGTCTCCGAACTTGGAACTTGCAGCTTGGGCTAACTTGTGAGTGAGCTCCAGTGATCCACCGGTCTCTGCTCCTGACACTTGGATTACACGTGCTACCACGTTTGGCTTTTTAAGTGTGTGCTGGGAACTAGAACTCGGATCTTCATTGTTGCAAGGCAAACATTTTACCCACTGGCCATCTTCCTGTCCCTTCAAATGATGCTGGAGCAATTAACTTCCAACAGCTTGTTGAGGCCTTTGTAGTCTAATTTGCTCTAGAATTTTAAGTCTAGGGTAAAAATGCCATCTTTCATCTATCAGAAACTGTCTTTGCAAAATTGAAAGCACACAGCCACTAAGATCTGTCTCTACAGGAGCCAAACACCTTTTGGAATTCTGCTTTTCCTGTACTGTTTGCCTTCAAGGAACATGCCAACTCCCTGAAAGTAACCAAGGCCCCTTATTCTGCATGTTTCAGGCCATTTTTGTTCGGTTTTTACTATGTGACTCAGGATAGAGGAGTGCTCAGCTGCCCCAGTCATGATCAAAGAGTTTCCCTTAGTGAAACAGATGCAGAGACCCACAGCCTAACAGAGCTCAGGGAACCCTACAGAAGAGGGGAAGGAAGGATAATAGGAGCCAGAGCGGTTGAGGACACCACAAGAACATGACCCACAGAATCAGCTGAGCAGGGCTCGTAGACTGAAGTGACAATGAGGCAGCCTGTCCGAGCTAGGCCCCGTGTGTGTATGTTATGACTGTGCAGCTTGGTAATACTGTAGGACTCTAAAGGTGGGAGTTGGGCTCATTTGCTCACTCTTGAGAGCCTTTTTCTCCTACTTGGCTACCCCATCCAGCCTTGATATGAGGGTTTGTGGATCTTGCTATTGTAACTTTTTCTGCTGTGTTTGGTTGCTATCCCTGGGAGGCCTGCTCGTTTCCGAAGGGAAATGGAGGAGGAGTGAATCTGGGGAAGTGGGGAGGTGTGTGTGTGTGTGTGTGTGTATAGAGGCTGGGAGGAGTGGAGGGAGGAAAAACTGCAGTAAGAATATAATGTCTGAGAGAAGAATAAATACAAATAATAAATAAAAGCACCATAGATGTTAAAAATATGAAAGGGAAAGAAAATAATAATAATATTAATGATAATAATAATAGTAATGGGTGGACAAGTTAGACCAAATTACATGATATGTGTTTATAGATCATCATGACATCCATTATTAATATATGTTCATAAAAGGAAATAGGTATTATTTTATAAAGATTTCAAACTTAAATTTAGGTTAACCTACCTGTGGTTAAAAACAAGAGTGTTTATAATTTTGGAATTTATTAATCATTAATACTTGACATAAAGTAGAGTTGTAATGCTTGAGTTTGGTGATGTGTGTTGGGCATGCATTAGTGTCAAAATGTCTAGCTGATGAGTTATTATTATGGTTATTTTAGTAATCCATAATGTAGCTCATGTCCTTCTTGTATACAAATATATCTGCTTCTGCATTGGTGTAAGCATGTTTGTGTGTATGTGCACATGTATGAAGGCATACATACATATGTGATCCTTTGGGATCACAGTAAAAGACATTACAGACATATACCACCAGTCACAGCCTTTTTATATGGGTTCAAACTCGCAAGTTCATGCTTACTGAGAACCCTAGTCTCAGAGCTCACACGTACTATTTGTTTTTCTTTGAGACGGGGTTGTTGGGCTTTGGTCTGATGCTTATATTTTGATGCTAATTACTGGTTCTCAAGATCTGGTTACTGCCTGGGTACACCTGTCCTTGATGTGTAAACCAACCTGATTGGCTGATTGAACAGCCTATACCTGGGCAGGGCAGAATGGGGTAGGCATGGCTAAGGTTTCCAGGATTTTGAGGACAGTAAAATCATAAGAAACAGATGAAGAGAGAGGAAGAGAGGAGGCAGGAGGATGCCATGATGGGTTAGTGTGGAGAGGCACCATGTAGGCTGGGAGGAAGGACCCCCAAGGATGGTGTGGATGGAGAAAACACCGAGATGAAAAATATAAGCAAGTATTTATAAGACTGTGGATGGAAGGTAGCCCAGATAGTAATGGTTAAGGCAGATGACATCGGATGGGGCCTGGGAGATGGATGGTGAGGTTATTGAGACAGTGTAGATAGAATATTTTCCCAGCCCAAGGTAAATAAGGCAATTATAAAAATCTAACCGGTGTCTGTGTCTTATTTTTTTTTGTGATAGTGGGTTAAATAATACTGCCATAATAATTATAGGGCAAATAACAAATAACATTATGTAGTCCAACATCTTTTATATTTACAACAACACAGGGTCTCACTCTGTAGCTCTGTCTGGTTTAGAACACCCTCTTGATTGCACCTTCCAAGTGCTGGGATTAAAGGCATGTGCCACAATGCCTGTTGTTTAGGGCAATCTTAGGATTATATGATGTTGCTAAGGCAACAGTACTGAGAGAGCACACAGCCTCCATCACAGGGCTGCTCCCCTAAGCCCTCCTGCACCCGTGGTTTGTGTGCGGCTTCCCCTGCAGTCTCCCTCACTGTGTCCCTCACAGCACAGTAGTACAACGCAGAGTCTGACAGCTGCACTGAGGTCATCTGCAGGTGGAAGGAGCTGCTGCTCTTATGGAGAGTGGCGTGGAACCCTCGGTGCTCAGTCCTCTTGTTGTCTGTGAAGCTCTTCAGGAGTACCTGAGGGGCTTTGTTGAGATATTGCACATACCAGAAGAGGATAGGGTTTGAGTACATAGTCTGGTAGGTGCAGTTCAACATCACAGGTGCTCCCACTATGAGAGTAACTGGGCCTTCTGTCTGAGTTATAGAATTTCCGTTGCTCTTCTCTAGAAATAAATCAGGTTGCTTTGTTACAGGGGGAGACGAGTTAAGGTCATTTTGATGTTAGGAAAATGAGCTGTCACTAATAGTTAGAAGAAAATGTTACTTACTGGACATTAAGAGGACCACAAAGCTGGAGCAAAGGACAGAAAGCATGCTGGTCGAGAGAATGATTCCTGCTTCTCGCAACAGGGCTGGGCTCACAGGGCTGGGCTTACAGGGCTGGGCTCACAGGGCTGGGCTCCAGAAAGATTTTCTAGAAACTGCTCTCTCATAGGTGGGAGACTCTTTCTGTACAACTGTCTTATGTATGTGTGTCTAAAAAGGAAATAGGCGTGTTCAACTAGGATGCCCTCAATGCAAAGAAAACCACATCTAGAAGAGCAGTGGTCTCTGGTGGTTCCCACGCAAACTGCAGCAAAGCCTTCTCTGTCATTGTCTCTGTTTCTACAGCAGATACTCTCAACAGATGGTATGTCTCAAAACTCCTAACAAAGGGCTGAAACCAAACAGGCTATATGTTGTTTTTATAAACACACACACACACACACACACACACACACTGGGTCATGATTTGTCTGTGTGATAGGATTAGATGACACTTTAATTTTCCACCTTATATTTTATTTCTTTTGCCTATGATCTTCTAACAAGAAACAATAAAGAGTTATGAAACGTTAAGAGCCTTCCATCGAGATGAGTGCCGAATTCTCTGCTAGTGACACTGGGTTCCTTTGATGGAGGAAGTGGATCTAAATGAAACCTGAACTTTGATTACAGAGTGTCCTCACCTAAGAATTCACTTTCATCTAGAGTGAATTCAAAAATATTCTAACACTCATTGTATCTTTTGGAAACAGGATTTGGGGATGTTAAAAACTGTCCCACTGTTAATATTGTATTTAAAGATACTTTCATCTCAAAGGAGGTAAAGTGTCTGTCTTTGTGGTCTTGGGTTTGTGTGCAGGCAGCAGGTGCCTGGGGAGCACTGTGCACTTGCTGTGCAGTAGTAGGTGGCTGAGTCCCCAGGACGGGCAGCTGTGATGTTCAGGGAGAGGTGTTTCTCCTTCTTATTCAACAGGACAATGAGTCCTTGTTCCTCTTTTCTGTCCACGTCAGAAATAATATTTATAATGAACTGGAGACCTGCCCCAGGCTCTTGCTTGTACCAGGAGAAGTAATAACTGTTATCTTTTGTGTAGGTGCAGGCGATAACCGCGCTGGCTCCCTCCTGGACACTCAGGTGGGAAGGGCTCTGGTCCACCCGCTCTCCTCTGCACCCACCTGTGCAAAAGGAAACAGCAGGAAGGCCTTGAGGTCGCTATTCTCCAGAATTTGCTTTTCTCCCTCCATTGGTTTCAGGCAATCTGGAGACAGCCTGTCCCTTCCCCAGACTGATAATAAATACAGCCAAATGCTTTGTTTCCCAAAAGCTCGCACTCACACTTCAGCTGCAGCCACAAGCACAGGAACAAAGGTCCAGCCAGTGTCTTCATTGCTCTCCTTTGAGACTGTGGTTTTCGGTCAGGCCAGATGCTTCTGTGATCAGCTCACCTCCTCTGTTCTCCACTGCACTGCCGGTTGGTTCTTCAGCTGTCTGCATGGAAGGCTGCTGGGTGCAGGCTGCTCTTACAGACAGAAACCAAAACATGAGTTAGCATGCTCTGGCGCCACCTTGTGGACATCTTCCTGCCATACCAGCTGCTCCAATCCTTAATACCATTAAGGTTTTTGTTTTCTTTTCTTTTGTTTATTTTTAAAGATGTGTTTTCTTTAAAGTCATGTCAATACTACCCTTTAGAAAACAGAACGCAGAAATGAGAACTTGTCAAGTATTATCTATCTATAGTGCACAGTTCCATATATTGGCTTAACTGTTCCGGGACATTCCTGACAGCCTTGTCCATTCTGCAGGGTATTCAGCACTGAGCAGAATTAGGGAACATTGAGATGAATTTCAGTGACAGATTTCAGTGCTTTCCTGTCTCCCCAGCATCCCAGCATGCTCAGGAGACAATGCCTTATTTGGACATTAGCCACCCAAGGTGTGACCACTAGGGAGTTTCTAGAGCTTAGAGTTAACCTGCCCAAAAAACTACCACAAAGCTAAGTTATCTGAGTTATTTTTTGGTTATATAAAGAAAGAAGTCCACTGAAATGGCTAATACTTTTGAGCAACTGACCCCTGACCACAAAAAGGACAGATACGTTCTGGTGCATAATACTTGGTAACTTCAGTGCTCACTCATCTTTTGAAGGTAGCTATGATTGCCATGCTACCAAACCCCATCTCTGGTTATGCTGCCAATAAAAAACCAAAGCAAACCCCAAAAACAAAATCCCCAAGCTGGGAAACAAATTTGAGAATTAAAATACACCATGTGTAAAATGAGCCTAACTGACATTTACAGAACTGTCCACCCTAGAGCTGTGGCGTAGTCAATCTCCTTCCGTGGAATGTGGAACTTTCTCTAAAATACATCACATTATTTAAGCAGTTAGAAGCATAAAATAATTGAAATGATGTCTTAATTCTCATTACACTATAGTAGAACATAATTAGAAACCCACAACAAGAAAAACTACAGAAACTACACAGTTACACAGATATAGAAAATGTGCCAGTGATTTATTGGAAAAGAAGTACGGAGAACTTTAAAATTAAGTGTAAAATGAAGACACGTGTTAGCACAATGTTGGAGATACATCAAAAGCAGCTCCCTTATGACAATTCAGCTTAGTGGGTGACGGCACTGCTTGCCATTCTTGACAAAGTATGGACAATGCGATTCTAAGTAAAAGTAGTAGGGCAAGAGAAATCACGATATTTGACATCAAAGCACCAGTATAGAGTCACAGGAACTACTGACCCAAAAGAAACACATAGACAAGTTAAATAGGCTTGAGAACACAGAAATGAAGCAACAGAACTATAGTGCACAAGCTGTGAGAAGTTCCAAAAACTCACTGATGAAAAGATATCGTCAATGATGATGCTGAGAAAACAGATATCCATATGCAGAGGGCCAGTCACGAACTACTTCCTTTTGAGTCTCTGAAAGACAAATTTTGCGTGTTTTTTCTCATGTGTGGATCCTAGACTTATTTTTTAAACGTGTGTGTGTGTGTGTGTGTGTGTGTGTGTGTGTGTGTGTGTGTTTGTGGAAGGTCTAGGCCATGAAACTAAAAAGGGATCATGAAAAAATAACTCTTAAAGGGGGTTGGGAAAAAAAGAAGCAGAAAATTATTAATAAATTACCAGAATACAAGTGACAGGGAAGCAGACAGGGGCTTACAGGAGGGTCATGGAGCCAATAAGAGGGACACAGGTGATGGGAGAAGAGTGGGAAAACGATCAACAAAAATGAACGAAAAACTTATAGCAAGCCCGTTACTTTGGCCACTGATTTTTAAAAACAGACTAAAGTAGTTAAGATATAAATAAAATGTAAAAATAACTATTTTCCCTTCCAAATTTGGAATATGTTAGATTCTCCTCCACATTTGGAGTATGTTAAGAGCCTGGTTTTCAAGAAAGGAAAGTGGAAAGGTTTAGATCAAGTCTTCACACTCACAGGAAGTGCAGTGCATCACCTTGCTGGGATTTGCTGGGACAGCGCTATGGGCAGACAGGGCAAAGGCAAGGGACACAGGCCCTCATAGGGAAATGTGCCCTGTATGCTTCTGGGATAATCTTTCCCTCTGGCTTCTTATACTTCACAGCATAGGACTGCGGAGAGCCTTGCTGAGACAGTCATTATTGTTAACAGGTGAACTGGAGATATTTAGATCTGTTGTTCTTTGGGTGATGTACCCATCCATTTTGTCAGTTAGAACCAATAACATCACCATCACTGAGACACCTGGCCACTCTACCCTGGACCACTGTCCCCCATTGTAAAATCCCTACTCTTTAAGAGCCCTTGGTGCTAAACTCTGTTGACAACCATACTCGGATATGCTATTCAAAGTAAGAGAAAGCAGTGTCTCAAACCTGAAACAATCATCCTGAGTGAGGTATCCCAAAAGCAGAAAGAAACACTTGGTATATACTCACTTATATAGACCTATAGGATAGGATGGACATGCTGAAATCTATACACCTAGGGAAGATAAGCAAGAAGGAGGACCCAGGGTGGGATGATCAATCCTCGATTAGATGGACAAACGGGATGAGCGTTGAATGTAGGAGAAAACAAGCAACAGGACAGGAGCCTACCACAGACGGCCTCTGAGAGACTCTAACTAACAATGTATCAAAGCAGATATTAAGCCTCACAACCAAGCCTTCGGGAGAGTGCAGGGAATCATATGAATAAAAGGGGAGTTAGTAAGACTTGGAGAGGACAAGAGCTCCACAAAGACCAAATATATCAGGGCACAGGGGTCTTCTATGAGACTGTTTCTCCAACCAAGGACCATGTATGGATATAAACTAGAACCCCTGCTTGGATGTGGCCCATGGTAGCTCAGTATCCAACTGGGTACCCTAGTAAGGGGAACAAGGACTATTTGGGTCATGAACTCAATGGCTGGCTTGTCAACCGCTCTCCCCCTACCAGCCCCCCCAGGGAGGAGCAGCCTAGCTAGATCCCAGAAGAGGACATTGCAGCCAGCCTGAAGAGACATGATAAGCTAGGGTCAGATAGAAGGCGGGGGAGGTCCTCCCCTATCAGTGGACTTGGAGGGTGGGCAGGGAGGAGATAAGGGAGGGATGGGAAGAGTGGGAGGAAATGAGGGAGGGGGCTACGGCTGGGATGCAAAGTACATAACCTGTGATTAATATAAAAATAAATAAATTACTTATAAAAAATAAGAAAAGTAAGAGCTGCCCCACAAATATTTAGGCATCTGAAATAGACAAATTCTGAAATACTAATTGTAATCTCTCGGGTATACTGATAGTAACTAAACTATATGAACTCCATTATGCTTAGGAAAACATTTCTTACCTTCAATGTCCAGGTCCATGACTCATTTCTGCTTAATCTTCTTCCCATAGGTTTGATAATGGAAGTGTCAATGACACTTATTAGAACTAGTCACTGTTGGGGACTAGAGAGATGGCTTAGAGGTTAAGAGCACTGGCTCCTCTTCCAGGGGTCCTGAGTTCAATTCCCAGCAACCACATGACAGCTCACAACCATCTATAATGAGATCTGGTGCCTTCTCCTGGTGTACATGCAGGCAGAACACTCTATACATAATAAATAAATAAACCTTTAAAAAACAGTCATTGTTTTCTCCCATCTTCTTCGTGTCATTTCTTTTGGGCTGAAGCAATGTCCTCATGATGCTGAAAAACACAAATAGCATATAAAAATCATGGTGAGTGTTTTTATGTGCTTACTTATTAGTTATCATTTGTGAAATAGCTGAGCTTTACTGTGGTTATGTCTTTTCTTGCTGATTGTTATAAACTTTTTATATATTCCTCATTCGAATTCTTTTCATATATACGCAATACAGGTTTTTGCCTGTAGCACTCTGGATGCTGAGAAAAGGGGACCGCTGGAACACAGAGTAACAGGTCAGATCGGGCCGTAAAAAAAAAAAAAAAGTAAAGAAGTATGCATTGCAAAATTAGTTTTTCATTGTGTGAGTGAGCTTTTCTCCTTCTTGAATATTTTGTTTGTTTGCTTGTTGTTAAAGCGGAGTGCAGCTCTTACTCTGAGGGGCCACAAGCCAGCAATTCTCTGCCTCAAGTCATTGAATACTACAGGCACAGGCCACCATGTTTAGCCTGAGTAATCTTTAGCCAGGACAATTGAAAACAAGTTTCAAGTTCACAGGACGTTATCTTGAAATTTTTATTCATTTTCCTTTGAGCTCTTTAAAAATGCTCTTTCATTTGCTTAACTTCTATTCTTGTGATGAGGTGTCAAACATTTGTTTCTTAGAGATGAACATGTAAATTTTACATTTGTTAATGCGATTTTGTTGTTCACGTTGAGCGAGTCCTCTCCATGTGTATTTCCTTCCCTTGCCTTTCTGGGACGCTCCTGCCAAAATCAAAGAGGTGGGCTTGCAGGATCCCGTAGCTCTGAAATTTCCTTGTTGGCTTTTAATTTAGGGGGGTTGCTAAAGTCAGAGCGAGGCATTGAAGTCTCAGGTCTTTACTGATTAGGGACTGATGTGACATTTTATGTCATTTAGTTTTATTTTGTTATAGTGGAAGCTCCAAAGTTCCATGCACTCATATTCACACCACTCATCCTCCGTGGCTATGTAGTGGTTCTCTCCATTGCTCTAACTAGCTTTGAAGTCTGCTTTTTTTCAGCTATGAGACTTGCTGACCATATTTACAGCTGTACTTGGTGTGCTGATCTCCTTCTGACTGTTCATTTTTGATGTTCTTGTTTAAGAGTTGTTTCCTAGAGACACAGATAGTTGGGATTATTTGTTAACACAGCCAGTTAGCCTGTGACTTTCAGTTGGTTAGTTGAGGCCACTCACGTTTAACATTATTTTGAGAAGATTTTGCCATTTGCTTTGGGTTTTGCTTGTTTGTTTGTTTGTTTTTGTTTTGTGGCTTCTTATTTTGGTTGTTTGGCCTATTGTTCTTCCCTTCCTTTCCTGTTGGGGTTTTCAAGGTTTGCTGCTGTTTGGGCATGATTCATTCCCTCCATTAACACCTCTCCTTTTGTCTGCTTCTTTCATGAGATGTATTATTTCATGTATTCGTTTGCATGACATTGTCTTTCTTCTGTTACACAATAACCCCTATGAATTTCCTGGCTTCCTTGTCATTAATTGCCTTAACTCTAATTATTTTGAAATGTTCTTATTTCTCTATCATTGTGAAGAAGTAACTTTGTCTCTCTGAAGAGGAGGGGAATGGGCAGTGTGTTCCTGGACTCAGCAGGGGCTCGCTCGGTCATATATGCCTGGGGTTCTCAATGCTCTTCATTTGGAGCTTCATTTCTTTCTTTTGTTTTGGAGAATTCTCTGCTACATTCTCATTGGGCAAATTGTTTGTGTTTTCAGTCTTTATCCCAGTCCCTTATCTATCCCGTTGACACCCAGGTTTTGTTTGTTTCTTTAATGTGTCCCAGAATCTTGGGAATTTGGGGTACATTCTTTAATTTTCTTTCTTCCCATGTTTCTAATTATATTGTTTTGCATGTTTGAAATCCACTCCGCCTAATCTTGTCTGTTAAAGATGCTGTCCACTGTGTTTTATTTGATTTTCCAACATTTATATTTGGTTCATTTTCAGAGTCTCAGTTTTCTTGCTGAGTGTTTTCTTCGCATCTTTGAATTTCCTGTCCAAGTTACTGACCATTTTGTGCACTTTTGTAACTTTCTTGTTCAGGTCCTGAATTGGTTTTCTTGATCTGTTCATCTGCTTTTTCGAGTCTTATCTATTATCATTGATCTTATTTTCAAACCGGGAGTCTGGCACTTCAACTGTCTCCTTATCTTTAGTGTCCACTATGAGGAGCTGTGAGCTTGCAGGGGATGCTTTAGATTTTATAGGACTCTGAAGATTCAGGCCCTGGGCAGTTCCCTCAGCTTCAGCCTCAGCAGGCATGCCCCAGGCTGGGGCAACTGACATGCTGTCAATTCTGTGCATAGCATGTTGGCACACAACATGACTTCTCCCAAAGTTACCCTAATGAAAAGAGATTGAGGAGGCAGGAGGAGGCTGTTGCTCTTTTTGATTCCAATGGTCTTCTGGGTCTCACTATATTTTCACAAGTCTCACACCCAGGTCCTGCACTCATGTAACTGTCCTTCCCAACTGCTGGTCTAGCTGACCCTCAGTACCTCAGGCTCAGTACCAGATGCAAAGACAAAGATTTTCAGGCACTCCCCAGTCGCCGCTGGTAGTTTTACGGACAAATTCCTTATATTAACCTCTGACTACTTTACTCATTGTGGAAACCTCCACAAGGAAATTATGTTCTTTGTTATTCCAGCTACCTAGTCTGAGGTATGAACTTCTACCACCTCTAAGAGAAATGAGTGCTTTAAGTTATTATGATGCAAGATTTCCAGGTGAAGAAAAATACTATGTATTTCTCTATGAGCTAATTTTTACTAACATGTAGTCCAGATAATGTATTATAAAAAGTTGCTTATAACTATTTCCAAATTTTATGGAAGGGTGTTTTACTTAGAAACACACTTTCTATGCAGGTTGCAGATGAAGTGCTCACGGGTGGCCCCTTCTTGTCTGGGATGTGCGGCTGCGTTTCTCAGCTCAGCTCCCACGTTGACTGAGCTGTGCTGAAGGAGCTCCCAGCTTTGTTCAGCTTCAAACACCTTGAACCGGATCCCAGAAAGCACAGTAACACTTCATTGGATCTTTTCAGCTGTGAGGCTGGAATGGTGAGGCTGACGGACTTGGCTGACTTCTGGAAGAATAGCTTTCATTCTGACAAGAGGAAGAAAGCTGACAAATAAGAAAAATCATCTCTTCACTAAGAAACTTAGACCAGTAAAGACAAGTTCTGCGTTGCCTCACATGAACAGCCGAGGGTGACTTCTTCCTTTCCTTCCCGCTTGTACTGGTTGGATCTGAGTCACTTTCTGGCCTGCATTGGATTCGGTTGATTCTATGGTGTAGAACAACCAGGAAACAGAGCTGATTCTGTGATGTGACTAAAACATCACAAGAATTAGATTATCCTGAGACCCAAAGATAAACCTAACCAAAGACATCATCTGTTAGCTTTTTTACAGTCCCTGTTCCCCACCCCCCAGGTTCATGTGAACTGCCATATGGTTGAGCCAATGCTTCCCACCTAATGTCCTTAGCTATACATGAGGCCAGAGCCACCACCACACAGAGCAGGCTGCGGGGAGGCATGCGGCACGTGTTCCTCTGTGTGAGTGTGTGAGTCACCTTAGTCTCAGCTCAGCTTTCAGTGTTTGAGTGCCAGGAAGTGTGCATGTGTACAGCCTGTCAATGGGTTTGCAAGGTCATAGGCCACAAGTTCCATGTACAGAGAGAAAAAGTGTAGCTCACCACAGACTTTTACTTACTTCCTTGTCTTTCTTAGTAGTCAAAAGAGGCAGCACTTAAAAGGGAGCTTGGGGAAATCCATCCCTGCTGAGGGTGAAACTGCTTTGCACACATGAGTGTTATTCAGGGGGATAATTTGGGGACCCAAAGTCAAATCCATCATGGGCCATGTGTGGTGTATAATGCGCTTGCAGGCCATTGTCATATGTTTGCCCCTTTACTCACAGGTCCATGAATTTCCCCATGAAACACTGGCATCTGAAATAATCTTCCTCTCTTGCTGAGTGCTGAGTACCAGGGTCTATTTAAATTCTGCAATTAAGAGAGCTACTTCTAAAACTATGTGGTAAAAATCGCTCCATCAGAATTCCAGAAGATCCCAGTTTGCTTATGTTCTGGGAAATTGAAACAGAAGTGAAATAACAGCTTTATGTGTGTCACGAGGACCTATGTGTGGCTCTCCAGCAGCCACGTAAGAATCCAGATGATGTGGGGTGCACCTGCAGTCCCAGCTCTGGGAAGCACCCAGTCTAGTCTCATAGGCAAGCTCCAGGTTCAATGATAGACCCTGTTTCGAGAATAGAATAGGTGAGGAGCAAAAGAGGAAGATGCCCCAAATGGGCCTCTGGCCTCCAGATGTGTACCCACATAAATACATATGTGTGTAACAGCAACAACTTTGTCCTGAACTATTCAGTCTCATTTGTTAAATTCTCTCTCTCTTTTTATGTGTAAAATAGTCTCAGGGTTAGCTTGCCAGGTGTCTTCATAATGCAAGCCCATTGTTTACCCCGACAGTACATGATACATACAACCTGAAAGTACTTAGGATCATGTTAATGCTGCACAAATCTGTGGGTGAATTTTTGTGTACTGCCGAACAGTCATTTAGAATGTAGCTTTATTTTTTTAAACATTTTTTACTTTATATTAATCGAGAATGTAGCTCTTAATCTTTCACTTGTTCTCATTATTTTAATGCATGGATTAAAGTAAGTGAAAAGGCAATCAGAAGAGAAAGTATTAACAAGGTCTAAGAAAAATTCCAGATGGTTCTCAGCCCCCTACTTCCCTCTCCATAATGGTCATGCCCGCCTTGGCAACAAATTTGAGATTTCCATGGTCTTCTCCATAGTACAGGTATATTAACCAAAATAATTAAAGTAAACTAAAATAACTAGCAAAGAAAGAAGTAAAAAAATAATTGGTGTGTTATGTCTAAATTACTATGCTCTGCCAGGAATGAATGTTTCAAAGTTACTATGATGTTACTTTCATCTAAATTTGATGTAAATTATGGTCTTTGTGGCTTTTGCTTTAAAAATATCTGTAACCCTGAATGTGTGCACTATGAGACTTTCAGAGGCATGAGCCCACTCTTTGTCTGGACATCAATAAAAAGGACGTAAATTTTTTAATTGACTCAATCAGCATGGTTTCTCAATAATTATCTCATATGGACCATTTCAGTTACTCCCACTTCAAATTATCTGTCTCCCTCTTCTGTCCTCCAAAAAGTACCAGAAATCACCTCCAACACGTGTGTGCACACACACAAACACACATGCACATATACATAAATAATGTCTAAAAGTAAAATCTGGAACAAAACCAAAGATGAATATTAAAGGAAACTTAGAAAAATTATTAAATTTATCTGTGATAATGTCTGAGAGGCTTTCCTGAAACAAAACATTATGGAATCTTCACGTGCTGCTCATATTTACACAGCTCAACTGTTCTCATTCCTCGTCAATCCTGGCTTCTCCACTGACATAAGCCAGAAACACTCAGTTCACATCTTGCCTCCTCCTCACTCCAAACCTCTGCGACTTCACCTCAGCCAAAGATTTGCTCAGACAATAGAAATCAAAAGATCCTGGTTGGATCTTGGAGAGCCAGTGGCTTATTGTGATGCCACAGCTCTGTGAGAGTGTTATCAGAAGTCTGGGGAGGAGAAGCATGTGAGTGAGGAGCTCCTGTGTCCCGATGTTCAATGATGTCAACCATTGCCACAGGCGCATGCCCAGGTTTGACTGTATTCTGCAGCCGTTGTTACAGTTGTCAGGACAACAAACCCCTCTGCAAATGATTTTTGTCCATAAGACTGTGACTATGTGAGCACTGTCCACAGTAAACGCTTCTCTCTTCAGATGCTGAAGGCATGGAGACACCCTTTGACTGTGTGCTGCAAAATGAATGTGATGAAGGACTTTATGTCAAACCCCCAAAGCAGACTTTTATTGGCCACCACATGAAGACACCCAACTGGTGATGATTAGGTTTTTCTGATTCTGCTTGAGCTCACAAACTCTATGCTTCTTTGTGAAATTCCTAACCTCACATTTTTATAAAATGTAGACTCCTGCTGTGTGGTGCACAGAGCTTCCAAATTCTCCCTCCTGTGTCTTGGATTATGCCTTTGCTCTCACACTGACTATAATCTAGGCACCATATTGTATTTTACTCATCTTCTTTATATTCAGTTAAGACTATTAGACTTATGTGTAGATACTGTCTAAGTTTCTTGTCTGTTTTAAACTTGACAAGAATGTAAAACTTTGAACGAAAGCACGGAGTTCATGTACTGCCGCTGAGTGGCGTATCTCTTACTCCTAACTTATTTTATTTTCTAACCTTTTTTGCATATTAAAAAGTTATGTATTATGGATCGTTGAAGACATATTATATGTTGTGCATTTTAAGTTAAACAACTTCCTAATATTTTTAGGTTTAATTTTGTTTTTCTGATACAATCTTTTAATATGTTGCCCGGGCTAGCCTCCGTCTCCTAGATAAAGCAATCCTCCTGCCTTTGCCTCCTAGGTATCTGGGGCTACTAAAACCCTGAACTGTACGACATGAACAGATTTAAAGATGATTTCCCACAGGGGAATTTTTGCTCACACATATGTGGCATGGCGAGAGCTCTTACATCTTAGAAAAGTGTCAGGCAATGAGAGGCCATCTCTCCATTCTTTGCACTTGGGGACTGCATTAAGACTGCAGCTACTTCTATTAAGTGAAAAGCTGTTAGACCTTTGCTAGTAGAGATGGCTTCAAGAACAAGTCACCTGCCTATTAGACTGATAATGTGAGTTCAATCCCTGGAACGCACAGTGGGGAAGGAAAGGGAGAACACATACATACCAAATTCCACATAGGGGTTAAGCATTTATTCACTTGCGTGCGCGCGCGCGCGCGCGCGCACACACACACACACACACACACAGACATTCACACACAGTAAAGCTTTAAAAATATGGTTTAAAAACACTGTATTATATAATTATATAATTTTTACATTTAATGTACAAGCTTATATATACCTTTGCACTTAGCAATAAGACTTAGCACCTAATAAAGTATTCTACTTCCTGAAGACCTCTCTCTTTCTTTTGTTTCTTACTATATATACTGTATATTTATATATATTATACATAATGTATAAATATAATATATAATATGTGAATATATTATATATTTATATATAATATGACATGATTTGAGGTGATATAATATATAAAGCAGTCATTTTTCTTTGTGTACAAAGATAAAACATTACTGGGAAGTTTCTATATAGGACATTTGAGATATAACTTCTAGGTACCTACTAGAAAATAGTGTGTAAACCTGGTGAGACGAAATGGGTCATTGTGTAAAGCATTTGTTCAGTCCTAAGAACTCAGGTGACAGGGGAAGGAGAGAACTGAGTTTATAAAGCTATCTTTTAAGCTCCAGGAGTGGACTGTCTAATGTACAGTACACACACACACACACACACACACACACGAACACATGAACACACACACACCTTAACAACAATAATAAATTTGAAAATATCAATGTACAAATTTCACTTGTATTTCTGAGATTTCTTATAAGTAGTGTCATGAAGAATGTCTCATTCTGACTTTTGCTTTTACACTCAACTTTATATTTTGATTCATCTATGTAAACTACATGTAAAACTTCTTTGGTGTAAGTCGCATATTTTATTAAGTGAGCAAATTGCATTTATTTTCCTCCCCACTGATGTCATTTGTCTATTGTAAATATACCTGCATAATTGTGAGTGAGTGTCTCCTGGCTTACATACTTGAATTTCTTGAAGGTAGATGAGAATATGCAAGGCAAACCAAAAAGAAGTAGAAGAGGTTGGTGGTCACATAAATCACCGCTTTTCTGGTCATCAGAGGAGATTAGTGTATAAGAAAAGTCTACGTGATTTTTACCCTAGAAGCAAAAGTCAAGGTCTTCTGACACTGGGCTGTTACAACTGCACATTTAAGAGCATGCTGAAAAGAGTGTAGAAGACGGGGCCAACATAATTTATAGCTGCTACAAACCAAACACACAGAGAACTATTTCTACAACCACAGAGAGAAAATAATTCCCCTAACCTAGTTAAGGAAATGGATGTAAAACTCCAGCTGTTCTTGAGGAGCAAGTAGAGAATGTAGAAAAGCATGCTGAGACTTCAGCTTGGTCTTTCTCTGGCCTGAATGAGTCTGTGACTTCATCTTGTCTGTCTCTGGGCTGAGTGACTAATACTTGCTCTCACAGTGTCTCCTGTCACCTGCTCCTACATATGAGAACTCCTGCACATACTCCAGGCTCAGTCCCACTGCAGGCTTTGCTGGAGCCTCAGCTGCAGGTTTGTGTATGGGCTGCAGGTGTCTGTGAAGCACTGTGCGCTTGCTGCACAGAAGTAGGTGGCTGAGTCTCCAGGCTGAGAATCTGCGATGTGTAAGGAGAGCTGTTTGTCGTTTTTGCTGAAGAAGACTGTGAATCGTCCATCTTCCTTTTTATTGGACACTGACCGTATGGCTATCAGGAGTTCAAGGCCTTCACCAGGGAACTGCCAGTACCATGGGAAGTAGTCAAATGCGCTGTTCTCATAAGTGCAGTTCAGAACTGTGGTCCCTCCTTCCCAGACTGTCAGAGATTGGGGACTTTGTCTCACCTGCTGCTGGTCACGTCTTTCCTTCTGCTGGCCACTCACCCCTGTGTAGGGAAATAACAAATGTCATTAGGTTCCCAGGTACTACCTTCTAAGGATTTTTTCATTCATGACTTTGTCTGAGGCCTGAATTCCCTCCTGCCTCCACATTAATCACACATCCTAAGGTTTCTCCTCCATGACTCACCAGCTAGGTGAAGGCCTAGGACAAAAACCAATGCTTTCAGGAACTTGTCCATTCCTCCTAGCCCGAAGCTTGGGGAGAACACAGGTGGCCTTTTATCTCCCCACAGAACACTGACTGCAACTTCACAGGCACCTCAGTTCTTTCTGCTGGCTCCTCCCTTCTCAAACACTTTGTCTAGAGTTATTTTAGGTATAGAAAGTACTTCTCTAATTTGTGCAAATTCAGGAAAGCTGAAAAGACAGTCATTGAGAATCAGAAATCTCCTCCTTATAAGGACACGACACTTTGGTGGTAAGAGTGCATGTTGTTATAGCCAGCAAGAATAGTAGTATAAACATTGCTATCCCCATAAACCAGTGCTTGGTTCAAACCTCCTCAAAGAAGTTTCTCGCAGTAGAGGGTTACTAACACACAGACCCACTGGACAATGTGGAACCTTCAGCCTTATGTGGGATGGTCTCATCAATGTACTTCCCTCAGAATTCAAGGATCTATTTAGAAGAGGAGGTAGGAAGATTTTAAGAGCCAGATGTTGTAAACAACTCCAAGGAACCATATTTTCCAGGTACCACAGGACTGATGCACGTATGAACTCACGGAGACCGTGGGAGCATGCACAAAGCTTGCGAGGGTTCGAAATAGAAAACTGCAAGCACCGAGAAGCGAGCATGAATACACAGTGTCACCCTTAAGCAAGAAGCTATTTGCAATTAAGATCTGAGGGGAGAGGTAAAATCAGTTTTCCCCAGTGGAGTCTTACTAGGTAAATCAACCATACGCCATGGCAAGCTCGATGCTCTGGACTCCACACATAATGGA
>CM053745.1:9471880-9520127 GCA_028658305.1 Pachyuromys duprasi | reverse complement strand
AAAAGATGCTCAAGTACACAACAAGGACATTTGCTCAACCATGCTCATATCAGCTTTATTTGTAATAGCCAGAACCTGGAAACAACCCAGATGTCCCTCAGTTGAGGAATGGATACAGAAATTTTGGTACTTTTACACAATGGAATACTACTCAGCAATTAAAAAGGAGGAAATCATGAAATTTTCAGGCAAATGGTGGGACCTGGAAACGATCATCTTGAGTGAGGTATCCCAAAAGCATAAAGAAACACTTGGTATATACTCACTTATATAGACCTATAGGATAGGATGGACATGCTGAAATCTATACACCTAGGGAAGAGAAGCAAGAAGGAGGACCCAGGGTGGGATGATCAATCCTCACTTAGATGGACAAATGGGATGGACATTGAATATAGGAGAAAACAAGCAACAGGGCAGGAGCCTACCACAGAGGGCCTTTGAAAGACTCTAACTAACAACGTATCAAAGTAGATATTAAGACTTACAACCAAGCCATCGCCAGATTGCAGGGAATCATATGAAAAAAAGGGGGAGTTAGTAAGACTTGGTGAGGACAAGAGCTCCACAAAGACCAAATAGATCAGGGCACAGGGGTCTTCTATGAGACTGTTTCTCCAACCAAGGACCATATATGGATACAAACTATAACCCCTGCTCGGATGTGGCCCATGGTAGCTCAGTACCCAACTGGGTACCCTAGTAAGGGGAACAGGGACTATTTAGGTCATGAACTCAATGGTTGGTTTGTTGACGGCCCCCTCTCCGAGGGAGGAACAACCTAACCATATCCCAGAAGAGGACATTGCAGCCAGCCCTGCAGAGACATGATAAGCTAGGTTCAGATGGAAGGCGGGGGAGGTCCTCCCTTATCAGTGGACTTAATGGGGGCAGGGAGGAGATGAGGGAGGGATGGGGAGAGTGGGAGGGAATGAGGGAGGAGGCTATGGCTGGGATACAAAATATATAACCTGTGATTAATATAAAAATAAATAAATTACTTAAAAATAAAAAATAAAATAAAATAAAAAAGATTGATGGGAAAGGCCCAGCCCATTGTCAGAGATGCCATCCCTGGGCTGATGGTCATCTGTGCTATAAAAAAGCAGGAGAGCGAGCCAGTTAGCAGCATCCCTCCAATGGCTTTTGCATGTGCTCCTGCCTCCAAGCTCCTCTCGTTTTAGTTTGTGTTCTGGCTTCCTTCATTGATTAGATTACATAAATGCTTTCATCCCCTACTTGCCTTTTGGTCATGGTATTTCATTGCAGCAATAGAAATCCTAGAGAATTTGGTACTATGATTGTGGATTATTGCTGTACCAAGTTAAATTCCAAACAGCTCTATAATACTGGTAAGGTCAAAGAATTTCTTATATGTCTAGGGAAGTAAATTATTCCATTCCCCAAAGCACCTGCAAAATAAATTCACCTTTGAGAAAAAAAAATCAGTATCTTTAGGCTCTAGTTTGGATTTTCCTCAAATCTAAACATGGTCCTGTCTGATGTTTTATGGTCCTTCACCAATTATTTTGTTCTTTCTTCATTATTTCCTTAATAACCGTCAGGGAATCTTTCAATTAAATGCAATGATGTACTCTCATCCACTGACTATCACTTTCTTCCTAGGAGACACTGTCTACTGAAACAAGGCTTTGACTAGCAGATTTGCCTTGACTATAGTGCTTGTAGTTCTCTGCTCCTCCTCCTTCTCCTCTTCCTTCTCCTCCTCCTCCTCCCTCCTCCTCCTCCTCCTCCTCCTCTTCCTCCTCCCTGACTCTGGTTCTAGTAGTTCTGTTCTCTCAAACATCTTTTTTCGGAGACACTTGCCAGGACTTCTCCATTCCACTCCTGTTTAAAACCTACACATAGAATTTACTTAGGTCTTTACACAGGAGTCATTAACCGTGTTCCCTTTGCTGGTCCCCTCAGTATGCTTCTCCTCCTGTACAGACTGGTTCTCCCACTCTCTTTACCAAGGCTAGCTCCACTGTCTACATGTCTTTCTTTTCCTCTTACTCATAAGAGGTGCCACCAATGTCATTTAAAAAAAAAATAGAGTTTCCAGTTTATGAAGGGAAGACTCGAAATCTCAACCAAACCAAGTAGCTTTCCCTACAAGAATAGCCAGAATTTGAAATCTGACAGCATGCTGAGGAAAACACAGATCTCTCCTGTATTTTGTTCTGAGCTCACATATTTGTGAAACAGAACATGCGCTTGTGAAAGGAGGTCTGTCTCCTGATAGTGAAAGGGAACCCAAATACGCCTATGTACTTACAAAAACGAATTAGTTCTATAAAGGCTTGTTTTCTCCTTCATTATATAGGACAGCTGAGGGGAGAGATCTGAGAGGAGGGGACCTGGAAATACCAAGAGAGATGAACCGGACCTAAGATATGTGAGAAATCTGAATGGGAGAAAGCTCTGCGGGCTTTTAGGTTTAGGATGGATCATTGCCCAGCATTGTGCCCTAGGGTAATTAAATAAATCATAGTCTCCATGTGGTAATTTGGGTACACAGCTGGTTTAAGAATAGCTGCTGTTTAACTAAAAGATATATCATTATTAAATATTAATAATCAACAGAAAAAAAGAAAAAAATAATTAACAGACAGCTGACAATGTAAAGAGCTGTAGTGATAAATGTGAATAGTCATTAGTCGTTACTGATGGGGCTTCTTGGTCACAGTAATGAGAAAAACTGTCGCTTGCTGTGACGCCCCCCACCTCCATTCTCCAGCTTCCCCATTTACAAAATGGAGACGACAGCATTCTCAGGCTCCTAAGATTAAGTAGTACTACTTCATGCATAAAGTGAAATGATCTTCTTAAGACGCACTCTCGCCAGATGTTTATTGCTTAAGAAGATAGACCTAACAAAAGTTTTAAGATGTAATTTGTTTTTATCTTTGGCCTTCAGAGGGCAATGTTGCATAGAGAGACAGGCTGTCTGTGCTGGGGGAAAAAAAAATGTCACTCCAAGGAGCCCCTTTACCTCACAGCTCTCTGAGGCTCAGTTGTAAGTAGAACGGGTTACAGAGCAGTCATTGCCAAAGGAGCTCCTCTGAGTTAATAGTCTCCAAGCCTTGTCCTCTGGGAGTTCTTGAATCGGGATTCTTCACATTCCTGCTCAGGGAGTTTTCCCAGCATACCTCTCTCCGTCTTCTCACTGCCTAGCCATGCTTCGAGTTAGTATTCTGCTGCTCGGCGTGCTCTCCTCACTGAGTAAGTATTAGTGTCCGTGCTTATGTTTCAACAGACAGGACGTGTTCCTACCCAGAATCTACACAAGGGACATAGTCTCATTCCAGGTAGGTCTGTCCCGGACTCACTGTTTCTGCATTGGTGTTACAGGAGGAAACAGGGCCCAGTCAGTGACCCAGCCTGACGCTTACATCACCGTCTCTGAAGGAGCCTCACTGGAGCTCAGATGCAGCTATTCTTACGGTGCAACACCTTACCTCTTCTGGTATGTCCAGCATCCTGGCCAGAGCCTCCAACTTCTCCTCAAATATGTCACAGGAAGCACCCTTGTTAAAGGCATGCATGGCTTTGAGGCTGAGTTCAATAAAAGGAACTCCTCCTTCAACCTGAGGAAATCCCCAGCCCATGGGAGCGACTCAGCCAAGTACTTCTGTGCACTGAGTGACACAGTGCCTGAGGTTGCAGGGGGAGCTGTACACAAACCTCCTGAGACTTTCTTGGCTAGAGGGGACACCAGTGATGAAAATGAAGACAATGGAGGAGCAGGGCTGTGGGGAATGTTTGGCTACTAGAAGGAAACAGAAATTTAACGTATTCCTTATTTTACTGAGGCGTCATGTCAGAATGAATTTAGGAGAGGTTCTTGGGTGGATGTTCTGTGTGGGAGCACTGTGTGGGAGGACTCCACTCAGGAGTACACTATAGTGTGGCCAAACTTGCTCTCCCAACTTTCCCCCTGTCACCTACCAAATGTCCCTTAGATCATCTACATGTGTGATTCAGCAATGATTCTTAGGGCATTTCTGGCTCTAAGGTGAGTTATCAGAGCTTTTGCACTCACTGAAAAGTCAGTTTGGCCCTACTTTAAATGTTGACCTACTCTCTAGTTACCACCACCTCTTTGACGAAGCTGTGATAAACTTCTAAAAGGCCTGTTGCCTGTTCTACTATAGACTGTTCTGTAGACAACAACCAATGAGGTTCCTCAGCACGAGAGCATGCCATGCTTGGCACAGATCCTTGAATTAGTGTGCTGTTCTTCCCGGAGTGAAATGGAAGTCCTCGTACTGGTTGGTTTTGTGTGTCAACTTGATACAAGTCAGAATTACAAAGAGGAAAGAGCCTCTCAGTTGAGAAAACGCTTCCATGAGATCCAGCTATCAGGCATTTTCTCAATTAGAGGTCAAAAGGGGAAGGCCCAGCCCACTGCGGATGCTGCCATCCCTGGGCTGGTGGTCCTGGGTTCTATAAGAAAGCAGGCTGAGCAAGCCATGAGATATAAAGCCAGTAAGCAGACCCCTCCATGGCCTTTGCATCAGCTCCTGCTTCCAGGTTTCAGCCCTGCTTGAATGATAGACCATGATCTGGAAGTATAAGCCAAATAAACCCTTTCTTCCCTAACTTACTGTGTAGCCATGATGTTTCATCACAGCAATAAAAACCCTGAATGAGGAGGACAATGCAGCCAGTCCTGATGAGACCTGATAAGCTAGGGTCAGACCTCCCCTATACTGATAGGAGAGGAGGATGGGAGAAGATGAGGGAGAGGGCTACACCTGGCATACAAAATGAATAAACTCTAATTAATACAAAAATAAAGTAAAAATCTAGAAAATAAAAACCCTGAATAAGAGAGTTCTCACCGTATCCTACCATAGTCCCTGCAACAGACAAAGCCATGTCCCACTATATTTTCAAGGCTCCTTGAAAAGTATTGATCCTAACCTCTAAAGACAAATGAAAATATCCCATAAAAACTACAGTAAAATATGAACATCTTCACCTAAAAACTAATGGTGAGTATTCCTTCTCAGGCTTCTAAAAGAAACACTTTTGTGTCAAATACAATGTACTATGCCTCCTTTTCTTCCTGCCTTCTCCCATGTGATTTCTCCCTCCTCTAACATGGCCCTGTCTACTTCCATTATATACATAACACACACAGAGAGAAATATGCACACACACGCACACACTAGAAAGCATACATATCTATTCTACATAACAAAAACCTAGAGCATTTATCTTCCTGAATTTTCCTGTTCTTAGTATAATGATTCTCAGGGGTAAGGAAGAGGACCAGCAGGAGGTAGGCAGGGGGCATGGGAGAAGGCAGTGGAAAAGGAGTTTGAATAAAAACAAAATATACTCATCCGTGTACTTGAAAATGCCACAGTACACATAGTATAATCATCGTCTTCTATCCTAATTATAAATAAACAAAATAAAAATGAATATCATAATTTTAAGAAAAGAAATGAAGAAATAATCTCCTCCTGGTGGAAGGAGAGACCATCCAAGAAGACTGGAACCTCAAGAAGAAAGGAAAAATAGCAGAAAGAGTAAATCTACAGTAAATACAGGAAATAAATCTTCTCTTTTAAAAACAGGTATATTAAGATAAAATGAGGTATAAAACCTGTCTATAGTTAATGTACAATTTGATGAGTTTGGGCACACATGCACACCCTTGATGCTGTCATCACAGTCACTCCTTTGGACACTTATTTGTTGACGTTATTGCTGTTTCTAAGCATCTCACAAGCAGTCTGTCCTCTTATTTCTTGAGTCACATTGGTATGCTGTTGACTCGGCATTGGCTGCACAGTCTCCAGAGCTGACTCATGCATGAATGAAATGTTGCAACCTCTGGACAGTAACACACCATTTGTCACTTTCTATTCCACTCCCTGGAAATTGCCATTCCATTTTGTGTTCATGAATTTGACTGGTTTTAGATATGTCAGTGGATTCAGTAAGCATTTGCCCCTCTGTGACTGACTTATTTAATTTCATTTAATTTAATGTCTATTTTTCTCCACTTCATTACAAATACCAGAATGCCCTTCATTCTCAAGGCTAAATAGCATCCCATTATGTAAGTATGCTACGTTTTGGTCACTCATTTGTCAATGAACTTTCAACTTGCTCAGATTGCTTCTATTTCTTGGGTACATTTAAGAAGATGGAAAACAGAACCCCTATATTGTATCATGAACAAAAAAGCTCAGATGAATTAGACTTGAACATAAGAGCCGAAGATAGGAAGGCAAATTTCATTCCATTGATCTTGGAAATGACTTTTGTGTCAAAAGCATAAGCAAGAACGAAAAAACTATACAAGTTCAGTTGTATAAAATGTGAAAGCCTCTGAACCACAGAAGGGAAATGTAGGCAATGAGAAAAATATTTGCAAGCTGCCTATCTGATAAGACACTGGTGCCCAGTATATACAAGGAACTTTTATACAAAGCAGTAAAAGGAAACCTTATTTTAAATGGCTATAGGTCCTAGAAAGTAATCTCCCTTAAGAAAACATGTGAATAGCCAACAGCTGTAGAAAGAGCTGTTCAGTATCCTTAAGCAATAGGAAAATGTAAGTCAAAATCACAGTGGAATATCACATTACAAATGGCAAGACTTTGGCAAAGTTGGGACCCTTAAACAGTCTTGTTGAGAATGTTAGTTGGTGCAGCTGCTATTGACAACACAGATGTGTCTCAAATAGTTAAAAACAGAGCTATGGCATGATTCAGCAACCCAACTTCTGGGAATGTTAAAATCCTATGCTCAGCTTTAGTCTCTTTGTATTATATATAGATACAGAGTCTGAACTCCCCTGGAATTCCCCTGTGCACACTATACCAGTTTCTATTTTTGAGATAGAAATGCCTATCATTGCATTGTGACTTTTCAAGGTCTGAAGGTGGAAGACCTACACCCTAAGAAGAAGAGGTAAAGTCACCTATACTGTTTTAAGACTTGGGTATGTTTTTTTTTTCTTTAAAAGGTGAAATAACAATAATCAGACTATGAATAGATAGGTGTTGTGCATAACACGATCCTCAGAGAAACCACAAAAGACGTAAAAGGAAAATAAGACTTAAAGAGAAATAAGTTAAAAATCAAATGATGACATACGTAGATAAATAGTTAACAATACATAAAGATTCTCTAAAAAAAATAGAGAATGAAGGATTGCTCCCCTTGTGCCTCACCCACATGTACTGTCACTTGAGTTTCTTATCTTAGCCATTAGAAAGGGTGTAAGGTGGAATATCAGTCATTTTGATTTGCGTTTCCCTGATGACTAAGGGCATTAAACATTGCTTTAATTGCTTCTTGGCCATTAGAGATTCTTAAGTTGAGATGCTCTGTTTAGCTCTGTACCCCATTTTTAAATTTGGTTATTTAGTCCTCCAAGTTTGCTAGTAAGAGTGCAAACTTGTACAACCATTTGGAAATCAATCCGACAGGTTCTCAGAAAATTGGAAACAGTTCTACCTCAAGATCTAGCCATATCACTCCTGGGAATACACCCAAAAAATGCTCCCTCATGCTACAAGGACACTTGCTCAACTACATTCATAGCAGCTTTATTCATAATGGGCTGAAACTGGAAAAAAAACTAAATGTCCCTCAACCAAAGAATGGATAAAGAAAATGTGGTATGTTTACACAATGGAATATTACTCAGCTATTAAAAACAAGGACATTATGAAATTTTGTAGACATGGATGGAACTAGAAAAGATCTTCCTGAGTGAGGTAACCCAGACCCAGAAAGACACATATAGTATGTATTCACTTATAAGTGGATATTAGCCATGCAGTACAGGATAACCATGCTACAGTCCACAGACCCCAAAAAACTAAATAGCAAGGTGGCCCCAAGGGAGCTTGATTCTAACTCAGAAGGAGAAATAAAATACATCTGAAGTAGATGGAGGGAGGAAACTGGGTGGCAGAGGGAGTGGGGAGGGGAACAGGGATGGGAATCATGCATGCGGAGAAAGTACTGGGAGAGAAATTGTAAATCAGTGTGGGCCATCCCTGCGATGGGGAGGCTCCTAGGAGTCCATGGGGGTGACCATAGCTGAGACTCCTACAACTGGGGGATATGGAGCCTGAAGTCACCAACTCCTAACAGCCAGGTGGACTTCCAGTGGAGAGAGGGAGACACCTATAAAACCTTTGACCCAAAGTTTGTCCTGCTTACAAGAAGTGTAGAGATAAATGTGGATCAGAGATTGAGGGAATGGCCAACTAATGACTGGCCCAGCTTGAGACCTACCTCATAGGAGAGCGCCAACCCCAGACACTATCAATGATACTCTGCTATGACCACAGACAGGAACCTAGTATAACTGTCTTCTGAGAGGCCTCATCCAGCAGCTGATGAAAACGTATGCAGAGACCCACAGTCAAATAACAGGTGAGCTCAGGGAGTCTTGTGAAAGAGTGGGAGAAAGGGAGGAAGGAAGGGAGCTGGAAGGATCAAGGACACCACAAGAAGAACTACAGAGTCAACTCACCCGGGTCTATGGAGGCTCATAGAGACTGAACCACCAACCAAAGTGCATACATGAGCTTAACCTAGATCCTTTACACTCCCTACACATATGGAGCATATATGCAGCTTGTTCTTCATGTGGGGTCTCTAACAATTAAAGCAGGGGTTGTCTCTGACTCTGTTGCCTGCCTTTGGATGCCTTTCCCATAGCTAGGTTCTCTTCTCTGCCTTAGTGGGGGAGGATGTCCTAGTCCTGCTGTGACTTGTTGTTACCCAGGGGTGACCTCCCTTTCTCTGAGGAGAAGGAGAAAGGGGAGTGGGGGGGGAGGTGGGACCATGAGGGTAAAACAGAGGAGGCTTCGATCAGGAAATGTAAATTGATTAAATAAATTAATGAATAAAAGAAAGAAAGTAATAAAGGATGAAATACTAGGTACCGGAGCCCTGGAAGGTGTGGGCATACAAGAATGGATGACAAGCACAGGCTGAAGTTGGACACGATCAATAACTTCTTATATTCTACAGGACAGGAGGTAACTAGCCTGACCACAAATGAACAGTCAGGAAGAGGACTTTTAAAGTGCAAAGAAAGGGTACATGCCTGGAGTGATGATGTGCCAGTCACGCTGATCTGATCATCATTGTGTACATGTATGAAGTATCACACTGTGTCCCATGAATATGTACAATTGTGCATATGTTACAATATGTTAACAACAAAATGTAACAAGAAAACGTCTATTGCTATGTTTTAGATCTCTGGGAACAGTTATTTGCATGTTCCTAAATAAAGTTTTATATCTTGGGTTTGATAACACATAAAACAAACATTTTCATATAAATTAAGTCTAATAAAAATTGTCTAGCATCATGGTGTGGTAAGGCTCGTTTGTGATTTTGTCGATTTAAAGGATCTTACTGAATAGTTATCTGAAAATCGTGTCACAATGAGTTCTTTCATTTTTTTTTCTTTTTTTTTTTTTTGAGATTACAATTACAAAACTGAAAGTAGACTTTTCAGGGTGACAAGATAACTCTAGGGACCTGAGCAATTGTCATGGGCCCACGGGAAAGCTTTGACCCAGATCAGCTGGGGAGAAATCTAGGGCAAATCATAGACTGGAGTGGAACATATGAAGACAAGCTTGAGACACACCGATGCAGGGATATCTCAGAGAGGTCCCTGTGCCACATAAGGAGCCAAATATATGCTCTGTGCCCCTGGCAATCTCTCTTCACTTTTATTCTTCTTATTTGATATACAATTTCAATTTAGTGGACCAACATTGTCCATCCTAGGCTCCTTCTCCCTTTGTTGTTGCCATTTGGCTAATCTTTCCCAAAGAACACCTTAGCTTAGAGCTGAATGCATGCCTGTTTCAGCCCCTGCTGGGATAGGTTTAGGTTTACTGCTTATATTTCTTTTTTATAAGATTTATTTATGTGTTATTTATATAGAATTCTGTTCGTATGTGTGCTTGCATGCCAGAAGAGAGCACCAAATCTCAGTATGGATGGTTGTGAGCCACCATGTGGGTGCTGGGAATTGAACTCAGGACCTTTGGAAGAACAGCCAGGATCTTAACCTCTGAGCCACCTTTCCAGCCCTGCCTATATTTCTTCACCTCTTTCTCTTTTTGTTCCACCATGGAGCTATCTTATCTCCTTTTTTTGTCCTTATTGTACCCCCCTTATATTTACTTTTCCTTGTAGCATGTTTTCCTTTTCTTGCTCTAATACTTACCAATAATCTCACATGGTTTATTTCCTGTCCATCCCTACCCTTACTAACTAACACCTTGGGACACAACATATCATGCCAGTTCTTTACACCCCCTGACAAATAATTACAATGGCAAGAGTAATCATTTCTAATTGAATATTGTTGTGTTTTACTAGTGTCCCCAGCCATTAGTTGTTGCTTCTTCTAAAGAAAATATTGTACTCTTAGAGTAGAGCTAAAGATAAGAGTGTAGGGATCTGAAACTATAGAAGGGCTGAGCTGTTGAGCTACATACACTCCTAGTCAGGTGAGGAAAAAATGGCTTATCAACCTGACAATGGCCTTCTCATTTTGAACACTGCAAATGCTTATGCTGAAAGAATAAGGGTGATTTAAAAAAAATTCAGACAACAATCTCATCCAAGATGTATAAATCCTAACTCAAAAACACAAAAAACGTGAAAAGAATATATTGATCACAACTCCTGTGATAATTACAAATTGCATGGTAATAGATCCTAATTATCACTAATTAGATGAAATTCTGGACAAAAAATCAAGATGATTATATAAATGGACAATAAATCAACCATAGCATAAAATAAATATACTACTGAAAAAATCTAAAGATAGGGTGAACCGCTGAATGAAAGCTTTTAAAAGGCTAAAACTATATGCTGGAAAAAAAAACACCACAGCATCTTCAACAAATGGTGCTGGACAAACTGGATGTCTGCAGGTTGAAAACGAAAATAAATGCTTGTCTATTACTTAAAACAAAACTCAACTCCAGATGGATCAATGAAATATTAGATATCCTCAACATGATAGAAGAAATGTGCAGAATATACTTGAACTCATTGGCATAGGAGAAGATTTTGTGAGCAATACATCGATAGCATGGGCACTAAAATCAACAATTAAGACATGGGCCCTCATTAACTGAAAAGCTTCTGTATGACAAAGGACACCATCATTCTGCCAATGTCCAGGCTAAAAAATGGAAAAATATATTTACCATTTAGGCATTAGATTAGAGGTTTAGTATCTTAAAATATAAAAACAACAAAAATCCTGGACATAAGAAAAAAACAACCAACTTAAAAATTGGATACAAAAATAAGTAGTGAGTTCTCAGATGATGAGAAACAAATGGCTGAGAAACACTAAAAGAAATTTTCAGTCTTCTTAGTCATCACAGAAATGCAAATCAAAACTACTTTTGAGATTTCATTTTAGACCGGTCAGAATGGCCAAGATCAATAAAGCAAATCTGGTTCATGTTGATGAGGATGTGACGTAAACAGTATACTCACCCATTGCTGGTGAGAGGGCAAACTTGAACAGTCAATATGGAAACCAGTGTGGCAATTCTTCAGGAAGCTTAGAAAGGATCTGACCCAAGATTCAGCTATACTACTGTTGGGCATATATTCAAAGGACTCTCCATTCTACTACAGAGATACTTGCTCATTCGTGTTCACTGATGCTCTATTCGTAATAATCAGAAACTGGAAACAGTCTAGATGTTCAACTGAAGAATGGATAATGAAAACATGATACATTTACACAATAGGATAGTATTCAGCTCTTAGAAGTGAAATTATGAAATTCACAAGTAAATGGGTGGAGCTAGAAAAGAATAATTTTGAATGAGTTAGTCCAGACCCCAAAAAACAAATGTTGTAAGCTTTCTCTTATATGTGGATGCTAGCTTTAAGTTTTTGATATGTGTGCTACAATCTGTATAACCACCAAGGTTAGGTACATAGTAAAGGACTAGGGGAAGGAGTGGATCTCCAAAAAAAGGGGAGATAGGCTATATTATTATGGAGAAAGAGGAGGGAAATGAAAGTGAGAATTAAATGTAGAGGGGAATGGGAGAGATGGGTAAGGGAGGGAACATAGAAAGGAATAACTAATACGAAGGGCCATTAGAGAGCCCATATAGAAACCTGCTACTGTAGAACTTCCCTAAAATAAATACATATGTGAACGAAGTTTAATAGATTCCAAATAATGTGGAAGACATTGTCCCAGCTAGACAATCTTTAACCATTGAATGAAACCTCCAGTGAGAGGAAATGGGATGCATTTAGCTAAGTCATTGATTAAGGGGTTTTATGGAAACCCCCAAATATCTCTGGCTTTTGCTAAGGCTATTGGTTACTCTCCAAACTTATAGTCAGATGCTACTGCTGAAGACAACACTTACATATATCATCAAACATGGAGAAGACAAACTGGTGCCTAACTAGAGGCTTCACCCCCTACTGACTGCTGTTCATGGTACTGAACTACTATAAGAATACTGTATGAGAAGATAACCAACCACTGTCTGATTAGATTTAAGGCCCAATCCGTGAGATGAAACCTTTACATAACATGGAAGTGACCAAGAGCCTGAGACTAGATAAGTCATGTGACTAGAGGTAAACCTAATACCATTGCTCTCCTAAAGGAATGGGCAAGGCTCTTTCAATAACAGTCTACTGTAGAAGAATTTAAATTCAGAACATAGCTGTTCTGACAAGAGAGCACACACAAAGACCTTCTAGGTCTTTGTGATCTGGTTGGAATACAGACAGGCCTTTACTCTGAGGAGACAGAGGCAAGCAGATCTCTGAGTTCAAGACCAGGCAGGAATAGAGCAAGTTTCAGGGGTAAAAGAAAATTAGGTCCAGGTATAATGATACACACCTTTAATCTCAGCACTTAGGAGAATGAAACATGCAGATTTCTGAATTCTGTTCAGTCATTTCGGTGAGTCAGTGAGTTGAGAGGCAGTGAGGAGAGTTGAGTTCAGTTTGTGGAATCCAGAGGCACTTTTTACCAGAAGGGTTTTTACAGAGACAGGTTGAAGAAAGAAAAAACTAGACAGATAAAGACAGAATGAGCCAGAGAATGCAAAGAAGCTATGAGATTAGAACAGATTGCTAGAGTCAGTTTGAGGCCAAGCAGAGATAGTCGGTCAGAGGCCAAGAGAAGCCAGATTGAATCAGTCATCTTGGAGATGAGTTTGATCCAGTACAGCTGAGTTGAACCAGTCTGCCAGAGTTCAGAAAGAGCAAGAAAAGGTGAGCTTATTCAACAGTAAATCCAAGAAACTAAACAATTCTAGGCCTAGACTAAATTGTATAGAGCTTTGAAGCATCCAGGACTAGGCTGAGGTTAGCAGGCTGAGACAATAAGCTTCTGAGATGGCAATTAAATCAGGTGACTAAAAATTACTTTTACCATCTACTATACCCATAGATCAGTGCCTTACTTATACCACAAGACTCCTACAACAGGGCAATGTGCAGAGAGGGTGAGATATTGATTTAATCACACCCTCCTCCCAGGGCTCAGGGTGCTATAGGGAAGAGGAAACATCCAGGGGAGATTAATGACTCCAAGGAAATAGTGTCCCCAGACAAAACAGGACTGAGACACATATGAACTCACAGAGCCTGGGGAAGATACATAAAGCCTGCTTAGAGTCAAGCCAGGCATAGTCCCAGCACTGAGCAAGGGAAACAGACATGGACTTACACTCCTAGTAAAGAAGCTATCTGCAGATGGTGCCTCCTTGCAAAGGAAAATTTAGTCTTCTCGGAAGGAGTCTCACTAGGTATTTAACCAGACTTCAGGGTAGACTCCATGCCCAGGAGTAGATGGCCAACACAAAATCAACTCAATGGTATTTTTGTAGATGTTTTATCCCATATAGATTTGTTTGGGCTTTTTTTTGTCTTACTGACCTTTTGCTTGTGTATTTTGGATTCTTATTTTAGTGTGTTTGTGTGTGTGCGCACACATGTGTGTGTTTTTCTTGGAATTTTTCATTTGTGTTTTAAAGAGAGAAACAACAGAGTTGGATGGGTAGGGAGAATCTGGGTGGAGCTGGGGGAGGGGAAGCATAATCAGAGTATATTATATGAACACAATTTTTAATAAAAGAAGTCAGTACAGGTATGAAAGACAGAGTCAATAAAGAGGTGTGAATACTGAAAAAATCTAATTGAAATGTTGGAAATGAAAAGATCAGTAAGTTAAATAAAGGACCTTCAGCTCTTACTTTCAATAGAAAAGAATGGAACAAATGCAAGAAAACCAAAAATTACCCTGCCTACAAGAATCGTGGGGATAAGGAGGGAACAAAAACAGAGGGAAAGTCCAAACAATAATTGGCCCAACCTGAGACCCAAACCACGGTAGAGAGCCTCTGACTCTAATAATGATACTCTTCTATGCTTTCAGACAGGAGCCTAACTTGACTTTTGTCTGGGAGGCTCTAGACAACAGCATATCTACACAGATGCTGGGACTTGCAACCAAGAATGTGATGGAACTCTGGGTATCCTGTGGAAGTGCTTGGGGAAAAGATGAAAGGACCTGGAAGGGACAGGAACCTCATAGGAAGACCAGCAGAGACAACTAACCCAGTCACATGGGGACTTACAGAAACTGAGACATCAACCAAGGAGCATGTATGATCTGGACCTAGGGCCCCATGCACACATGTAGCCGACAGGAGGCGTGGTCTTCAAATAGGGAGCCTGGAGAGTGGAGGAGGGGGCTGTTTCTAACATGGACTCCATTGTCTGCTTTTGGATCACTTCCACCTGGCAGGGCTGATGTGAATTGATGTGCTGGGGAAGGTTAATATGGGAAGAGGGGACTCCCCTTTTCTGGGGGAAAAGGAAGAGAGGAAGAAGGAAGGAGGGGAAGTGGAGTGGAACTGGGAGGAGGGGAGGGAAAGGGCATCTCGGGATGAAAAATAAATAAACTAATACAAATTTTTAAAAAGAAAGAGGAAAGTCATGTCAGTACAAAATCATGGCAGAAATATACCCAAATTTTTTAAAGGGGGTGGTCATTCTGTAAGGATGGAAAATTTTAACTTGGCCCTAACCATGGAAACTAACCATGGAAACTGAGACTTATGAGCTTTAATCATTACCAAACCCGGATCTGATACAAAACATTTCTAAGAGATGCCCTTCTGTAGCTATGGATACACTCTCTAACCGTCCCCTAGTCAGCACACCTGGGCGCAGCCAATCACAGACTGCCCCCGTTAAGAAAGACCCTTACCCCTAGACCCCCCCTCCTGTTTTGTGGGTTTTGCCTTTATAAACTTTGTAATTCCATTGCTGGGTGCTCCGCATCACCCCCTTGTGTGGGAGCTATGTGCGGAGCCCCTGCATGCCGGCTACTAATTAAACCTCTTGCTGTTTGCATCAAGAGTTCTGTTTTTGTGGGTTATTGAGGTCTGGCGTCTATCCTGAGGAATGGAGGGTCTCCCCACCTCGGGAGTCCAACAATTCAGGTATGGGAGACCTTTAGAATGCTATACAGACAAAACCCAGAAAATAACTAATCCACCTAATATCATGATTAAAACATTAAACAGACAGGACAAAATTATTATAATTTTTGAGAGAGAGAGCAAGTTGCATATAAAGAGATATCCAGAACAACATCCAACTTCTCAATAGAAATTCTAAAATCTAGGAAGCATATAATGATTTGTTTTAAAACTGGCCTATCAGAAAAGCTATTCTTCAAGACAAAGAAGGACTTTCCATGATAAGTGAATCTAAAGGAGCTCATGATCACCAAGCCCACATTCCAGAAGACAAACACATCCATAGGCTGCAGGAAGGAGCAAACCACATTGGAACGGAACATGAGAGATGAGAATTAGGAACATAGCAAACAGTATTAAAAGCAACAAAATGACAGGAACCAATAAATAGTTTTAAAGAACAATTATGAGTGTTAGTGGTCCCGGTTCCCTAATTCAAAGTCATGAAGTAGCAGACCAGAATGTTGGCAGCACCAGCTGCTAGCATAGATGAGGAAAACCTCACGAGATCCTACACGTAGATAAAGAGCTACAGTAATTAATTGCTGCCGAGAAAGGAAGACTTAGCCGACTCCTGAGAGGAGCATCAGCGGGTTTTCTAATCCTGAGAAATCAGCCTCAGACACATACACACGCTAACAGCAATAAATGGATCCAGGAGATACATAAAAGTAATATATATAAAAGTAGTAATTGAAGAAGAGTTTGTGAATTTGAGAGGATGAGACAGGAGAAGACGGCAGAGGGAGAAGTGGAAGAGATGTAAATGTAGTAGTCATATATGAAATTCTCAAAAAATTAAATTTAATTTAAAAAATAAACAAATAGCTATCAGTTTAAGCAACACTAAAATCTGTCAAAATAGACTTCAGTTTTATTCAGGGAAAAAAGAAAGGTCACTTTGTGTTCATTAGGTGAACAATCCACCAACAAGCTATGGCCACCCTAAACACATATTCACAGAATCCGAGTTCCACAAAACATCACTATGAGAAAGGCACAGACTGTCCTCAACGCAATGATAGTGAGTACTCCAATACCCTACTCTCATCTTTGGACAGGTCATCAAGAAAAAATGTAACAAAGAAATGAATATTAAATGTCATTACAGAGTGAAGGGTTGTCACAGACATCTGCAAAATAATCCACCCAAACACTGTAGAGGACACAGTCTCCTCAGAAGACCTTGGAACTTCCTTTAAAAAAATAGGACACAGGTAAATTATAATGAAAATAATAAAGTTGAAATAATTTCTTTTGTTATATCTGATCACAATAAAATAAAACTAGAAATCAACAGCAGGAGAAAACACAGAATTCATGCAAACGTATGGAGGAAAAATAAAACTCTACTAAATGTTGAACAGGATACTGAAGGAATTAGGAAATAAATTTTAAAATCCCTCAAGTTGAATGAAAACACAGCATAGCAGAACTTGATGCCTGCACTTTAAAAATAAGAAAAGTTTAAATAAATAAATAATTATATATCCTAAGGACTTGAGGGAGACAAGCAAAGGCCAACCCTCAAATGAGTAGATGGAAAGAAATGAAGAACAGGGCAGGAATTAATGAAATAGAAATGAATGGCACAAAGAACAAATGAAAGCAAAAGTTGATTCCTTGAAAAGTTAAACAAAATTGACAAACTCTTAACCAAATTGACCAAAACAAAAAAGAGGAGACACATATGATTTAAAAAATTAGTGATAAAAAGAGAGAGAGTACTGCAAGCACCAATGAGATTCAGGGTACTATTTGGACACACTTTGAAAATATATGTCCCAATACACTGGAAAATGTAGAAGAAATGAATTAGTTTTTCAACACAAAAGTATTCCAAAATTAAATCAAGAAGATATAAACAACTGAAATAGAATTTGTCTTAGTTACTTTTCTATGTCTGTGCTTAAACACCATGACCAAGGCAACTTATAAAAGAAAGCATTTCATTTGGCTTACTATCTCAGAGGGTTAGAATTCATGATGATTAAGAAAAGGCTAGGTGGCTAGAAGAGCAGTCAGTTCACTTCTTGATCCACAAGTAGCAGGCAGACAGACAGACAGACACATGCATGAGCACACACACACACACACACACACACTCTTTAGTTGACACACCTCCTCTAACAAAGCCACACCTGCTAATGCTTCCCAAACCATTCCGTCAAATGGAAGAGAAACTTGCTTCTAAAAGTATTCTGTAAGCTAGAAAGGGAAAGAACTCCATTAAACTAAATTTTCCCTAATACCAATATCATTTAAGGACACAACAAAATGAAGAAAATTGTAGTACAATCTCTTGATTAATATGAATGTAAAAGTTCACAATGAAATATTTGCTACCATGAAGTAACTACAGAAAGCAGGAAAGTACAAAGGGGCCATGGAAAGGGGTAGAAGGAACTCTAGAGGGGTCTAGTAGGGCACAGGTGCTATGAAAGAGGAAAATGGGAAGGGATTCATCTGGGGATGAAGGAAGGAGGGCAATACAAAGATAGGGGAAGGGAAAGGGAACAAAGAACACTAAAGATGATTGAAAAAACATAGGGAAACATTACTATACATATAAAATACATATATAATATATTACCTTAAATATATATGTGTGTATGTATATGCATAAAGACTCACATGTATAATATATGTATTTATGTATATATAATTTAAAAGAAGTTAAGCTACTTAGGGTGATAATATTCCTCCACAAGAGACATAGACTAACAAAAACCTCATTTCCAGAACCCTCCTCTTTGAGTTGTGGATAAGAGAATTCCAAAAGACACCCAGTCTTGGATTTTGCAGCTTTTTTTAGGTTACCTCCCAGAACCAGAAGGTAAGACTCTATTGCTGAAGACACCACACACTTTAGACACAGAATTTGGAGGAACTGATGTGGATTCTACCTGGAAGTCTCGTCCCTGAGGACTGGTTCTCATAGTATCTGAAGGTGTTATGCAAGCTGACAATGGAGAAAAGCAACCAATAGTCCTACTACAGCATAGTCTAAGAATCACAACCATGACCAGAACAGAAAGATATACCCAAGGGTATAACAGTGGCACTTGAATCTTCGGGGTAACCAATATCCATCTAATTGGGTTAAGAGGAATAAGAGGAATTCATGTCTAGTACTGTGGACCTAGCCAATTACCTGTAGCTGATGAAATCATGTACTATAGAAAAGAATCTGCTATTATCACTTACGTAAGCCAGCATAATTTGTAATTCCATTCTAAATATGTGTTTTATATCCATAGATAAGTGCATCTCTCACTTCTTATCAAAGAAGTCTTTTTTTTTTTCCAGCAGACAAAATCCATCACAGAAATCAACAACTGGTCAAAATGCAGAGAAATGATCATGGAGTGGCCATCCCCATTTGCTACATCTACAACACAACCCAAACACCTAAGGCTCAGGAAACATCACGGAAGAGGTGGCAGAAAGTTTGTGAGAGCCAAAGAACATGGGCACCTCCTGAGAGAGAATGTCTTCTATATGACAGGGAGGCTGAACCCATGGACTCTCAACAATATGGTTGCCTAAACAAGACCAGCACAGTGACAGCGCCAGCTGACCGGCCAGCATTGATGGGGCAATCTCACAAGACTGCAACTCCAGAAAAAGACGTGCGAGAAATGAATGGCTGCTGAGAGAGAATCAGTCTTCTCTGGAGATGAGTTCCCTGATAGATTATCCAATCCCAAGTGTTCAGCCTTAAGCACATATACAGATAAGCAACACTAAATGGCCTCAGAAGGTTGTATTTATATATATATATATATATATATATATATATATATATATATATATATATAATATAAATAGTATATGTAAATAATATATAAATATCAAATACATAAATAAATGTTATATGCAAAACAATAAAAATGAACTATGAAGACATTATGAATTTGAGAGGAAGTGAAGAGGGAACATGGGAGGAGCGAGAGAGAGAGAGAAAGCAGAATGTTGGAAATGATGTAAATACAGCACCAATGTATAAAGTACTCAAAATAAAATAAATGTTAAAAATATATCTGCTAACCAAATTCAATTACATATCAAAAATATCATTCAGCTTGACCAAGTACAAATGTGTAATTCCAAGAACAAATGTGTGATTCAAAGTACAATTGTGATGGCTAATCCTGGTTAGCAAATTTGAGTACATCAGATTCAGTTGATTTCAGAATCAACTAAAACACAAACACAGCCACACCTGTGAAGAATTTTTTTCTGATTGGATCACTCAAAGTCAGAAGATTCCCTTTAAATCTGGGCTACATTTTCTGGCGGCAGCCTATATAAAAGGCTATGGAAGAAGGAAGACTTCTGCCTTTGTCAGCTCATCTTCATTCTCTCTGGAAAATTCATCTATCTCACGACTAAGGCATTCCTTCACAGTATTAGAGCCTGCTCTTTGGGGATTCCAGCGAATATTTAAGATAAGCTGAAACATCTAGACTTGCAGACTGAATGAAAGAACTATTGTATTTTTGGCATTTCCTATCATGAAACAGCCATTTTTGGATTAACTGGGTCACAGGCTGGAAGGCACTGATATAAATTTTCTTTAAATATATACAGATTTATTCTACCAGTTCTGTTTCTTTCTATAATCTGACTAATACAGTAATATATCACTTTAATGGACTTAAGGATGGAAATCACACAACCATCTCAATATACAAAGAAAAAGACATTTGACAAATCCAGTTCTTTCTGTGACTAAAGAACTGAAAAAAGGAAATATCATCACATAATAAGAGCCACCTATGGCAAATCTATATCCGGTATCACACTAGGTGGGGAAAACTCAAAATTTGATATTAAATTCAGGAACAAGGCAAAAGTGCCTCCTTTCTTGTCAACCTAAACACTTCCAGCTAGAGCACTAGGAAAAAGAAATAAAATGAATAGCCACAGGAAGAAAATAAAACCCAAACTATCCTTATATGATTATAAGGACATAGTCATATAATAAACAATACAAGTATATGCATAAGAGACCCTAAAGATCCCCTCTAGAAAACTGGTATAACTGATCATTTCAGCAAAGTAAGTGAATAAAAAATTGACATACAAAGATCAGTATTTTTGCTGTACACCAATAATAAACATGCTACGAAACCAAGAAATAGTCCCTTTACAAACAGCTTTAAAGTAGATAAAATACGCAGCAATAAATCTAACAATAAAGAATAACCACAATGAACAAAATCTAAACAGCAAAGAAATAATTGGAGAAAACAATAGAAGATATAAAGATCCCTCATGTTCATGGTAGCAGAATCAATATACGTCTAGATTGTCAAAAGTGACCTACCGAGTCAACACAGTCACTTCAACACTCAAATACCTCACAAAATATGAAAAGACAGGCCTAACATGCATTTGGAAGTAAAAGAGACACCAAATAGCCAACACAATCCTGAGCAAAATGGACGGAGATGTTGAAGAAATGTAATACCACAAAGCCACAGGAATAAAAACAGCATGGTACAGACACCAACTTTGATGCAAAAAATCAAAGAATATGGTTGATGAGCCAGATGTAAACTCACACAGATACAAATCTTATATTTGAACATGCCAAAAACACATATTGGGAAAACAGCATCATCTTCAGCGTCATCTGCTGAGAATAGTGGATACCTACACGTAGAAGAGTGAAACCAGATCACCATGTTTCACTTTAAACGACAATTCTGATTTGTGGAGAAACATGGAAGATCTGGGGACTTGGGACTAGAAAAACAGCGGAACGTTATGATCAGGGCCATCCTCATAGGAGTTTGGAAGACAGTACCACAGACAGCATGGATGCTAGAGGCCCAACTCAACAGGTTTCTAAAGGGAACAGTATTGGAAACTGGGCTGGAGGCCTTTCTTGCGATAGTTTGTCTTGTGATGTTCTAGAATGGGGGTGCTTTCTAACTTCATTTTCAGAACTTGCCTGGCGCTAAATTAAAAAGTAACAGACTTATTTCTTTGAAAGAGGAAGTTTGAAGGCAGCCGAACATTGACTGTCATGAGGTAATCACTGTCACGCAGATCTAAAAAGAGTAAGTGGGGCAAAAAGAAACAGGAATGTGCAGTTTGAAAAAAAAAATCAATGCTTATGCTCAAAAAGATGAGGCATTTAAGGAGAAGCCTGGTCTACATTGGGAAGAAAAAAAAAGAAGGGGTACCCTCAGGGTAATATTCTACCCAGCTGAGCTTCCAACTTGTCAAAGGAAAAGGCCTGGGGAATTTTCTGCTCTTTAATAGCCACAAGTCAAAGCTGCTTACAAATGTGACTGAAAAGAGTCAGGGTTCACCCCAAGACGGTAGCCAAATCTGGAAGCGCCATCCCCATGGTGCTGGCTTTGGGGTCATGAGGAATACATGGCTGAGAGAAGCCGTTGAGGCCAGGCAATGTGAGGCAGGTTTGAGATCTGAGAGAGTAAGCAGGTGCTGAGAGGGTAAGAAGCCCTGGGGAGTCATTGCATGAAGCTGTAAATCTGAAGCCTCGATTGCTTTGGAGATCCCAAGATGTTCTACATGCCAGAGACCCGTGATATCTGCAAAAGAGAGCTGCATATAGGGAAGACAGTCAGCTCAAGAGACAGGATTACTTTGCAGCCTGCCAAGCTAGATAGGCAGAGTCATGGAAGTCTTTTTTTTTTTTTTACTTTTAGATATTTTAGTCATTTATTTTTTGTTCCTTTTATTATTGTTGTTGTTGTTATTATTATTTATTACAATTTATCCATCTAAGCCTTCTAACTTCAGACACGGAGCTACAGGATTTGCTGTTTTTCCTGTTGGTCTTCTGTCTTTCTTTGGTCCAGTATTTCCTCCCTATGCCATGGTTCCTCTCTTTCATATTCTACGCCATTGTATGCTGGAAGGAGGGAGAAGAGGAGGTGGATGAATAATAAATAAGAAAGAAAAGGTGAAAAAAGGAAGTGGATAAATTTTAGTGCAATACTAAGAACTAGAATGATAGCTTAAAAACAAAGTGGGTAATAAATTTATAAGCACAAATCAATACGTGAACAAGTACAGTGAGCATACATTTCTAGAGCAGGCCATGGGCTCTCTTGTATGGCAATGAACTCAGAGAGCGTATGGGAGCACTTTGCTTTTTCATGTTTTAAACTATCAGTTGTAGAGACAATCTGCTACAAATGAATGCTTTTGTACACATGATGAATTACACCAGGCAGAGGACAACAAAAGTACCTCATAGCACATCTGCACGTTGTCACGCAAGGTGGGGCCTTACAGCTGTTGCTGGAACTATTCTGCTATGCTTTCCATGCCTCTGAGCAAATAAGCACAAGACTACTCAAGCACACCATGTGTCAATTGGCCACCCCACCCCCAGGCCCCAGAGGACAGTGCAGCCAGTCCTGATGAGACCTGATAAGCTAGGGTCAGATGGAAGGGAAGGAGGACCTCCCCTATCAGTGGACTGGGGAAGGGGAATGGGAGGAGATGAGGAAGGAAGGGTGGGGTTGGGAGGGAATGAGGGAGGAGGCTATAGTGGGGATACATAACTGTAATTAATATTAAAAAATTAAAATGTAATTTAAAACAAAAGAAAGAGAGAAAGAAAACCAAATGGTGAGGCTGAATGAGCCACCATAGGTTTCAGCCTGTGGATGAGCCTGAAGACGCAGGAAGAAGGCCCTGTGAGGGCTGTGCAGTCTTTCCCGTCCTAACGCTCCCATCATTCTCTTAACCTTATCATGCCCCAATGTGACAACATTATAACATGCTGACATTTTTTAAACTGTCAGAAACATTAATGATGGGACAGAAAGGTGTTCAACTTCTTTGTGTTTTGTTCAATCTGTGTGCAAAAATTGCTATGTATGGGCAGGCACGGAGTACATAGGAACTCCCTCTACTTCATGCTTACTCTTTCTGTAAATCTAAATCTGCTCTAAAAACAGCCTATTAGCTTTTGAAAAAAATGTTCATATATAAGCTTTAAAAAATTAATTCTAACCTTTATCTCATAGAAAATGTCTCAATAACATCTCACAATTTCTTGCTTTTCTATACACACTTCTTGTGTGTGCTATGTTCTTGCCATGCATATATTGTGAACATGTATCATGAAATACTCTTTACATGTGTGATATTATTTAGTTATGCCATGAAAAGGAGAATAAAGTGCTACAGGGCACCTAGGAGAACATGCCTAAGTGTTGGATAGATATTATGTCCAACTCTCAATTCTGTCAGCTGAATTACAGGAGAAGTCAGTCAACATTTTAGACCTTGGAATTTCATCCATACCCTGAAGACTTCCATCATGACTCTACTCCATGAGCAGTTGTTTTAGTGATCTAGTATGGAAATTCAGTATAAGGGCCTAGTTTCTATCCTAGCTTTATGTGAGCATCTAATAAATTCAAAGGGGCCTTCTCTTTTCTGAAGGTAAAAAGGACAAGGAGTGTATCTGGGGGAGAGAGGGTAGAGGAAGGGACTGAGAAGAGAAACTGTGGTAGGGATGAAATATATGAAAGAGAAGAATAAATTAATTTGTTAAAAACTAAGCCGAGGCTCATGAACACCTCCAGTACCTTTTTAGTTAAATTTTTATTTTTTTATATATTAAATACAGTTTATTCACTTTGTATCCCAGCTGTAGCCCCCTCCCTTGTCCCTTCCCAGTCCCTCTCTCCTTCTCTCCCTCTTCTCCTCCCATGCCCCTCTCCAAGTTCATTGATAGTGTAGATCCTCCTCCCCTTCCATCTGACATTCAGTACCTTGTAAAGAGAGAACTGAGTGGTGTTTTGTTTTGTTTTGTTTTAATCCACAGAAAGACAATTTGATCCCAGTATTCTCCATTTGTGGTGTCACTGAGATATTTTCTCTTTCACTCATATGCTGGGAGTAAAGGATAGGCAGAACGGAAAAGTGGTTCCCGCAAAGAGAAACCCGACACATATTATCTCAGGTCCTCAATTCCATGGCTAGAAACTCCTGAGCCATAGAGGTTGGACTGCAAATCTGATAGAGGGGAGCCTGGACCAGAACTCTCTAACCTTTGATTGATTTGTGCCTCAGCCCAGGCCCACTTTCCCTCCACAAGGTTGTAAAAGTCAGGCACTTTATAGCTACTTCTTCTCAGGATGATGAAAGAGGAAATCATTTCTCTTCTGTCCTGATGCATACCTGATCTTAAACTGCAGTCACATCTTTGCTTCTATACAATCTTGGTGCCGTTTCCTCTTTATTCTCAGAGAAGTATTCAAGCCAACTTGTATGAGAGGAAAGGAGGGTAGTTACTAAATGTTCCCGTTATTCAGCAGGCAAGCCCCTATATAAATGAACGGTGACACTGGCGTGTGGTCCATTCATTTAAACCTCTGCTTGGACAGCTTCTGGGGACTTATTTCTCCAGTGGTCACTTTCTGTAACAGCAGGCTCTTTCCAGATAAGTTGTAATGTCAGAACTAGAATACATATATATTATTTATAACATATATATATTTGATAAAATATATGGTCAGGCAGGAAAGAATTTTGGAGAAAACTCAGTGATAGAAGCAAAATTCAGAATGGAATTTGAGCTCACTTAGGTAGAATATAATAAGTCAAAAAAGGGTGACAGAGACTAGACGCTTGGAAATGCTGTTTCTGTGCACAGTTCTGTGAGTGCAGCTTTAGCACAGTGTGTGACATCCTAAGGAGACGAGTTTGTGGTCCTGGAGACTATGGGAACTTGCTTCTTTCAGATGTCCCTGGAAGTGACTCCCTGGAAAACTTCTGTTTTGAATGATGATGTCCTTTCTCAGTTTATCCTTTCCTTAACATGTCCGATTTTTAGGATATATGGCATCTGAGATCATCTATTCCACACAGGAAAAGTATCAATGTTTCAACGCAGTTTCCACCCCAGGGAGGATCAAAAGGCAAGCCTGTTACGATCTTCTCCTGGGGCTGCACATTCACACTGTTTTCCATGGTCTTCCTCAGTAACTGCTTACACTGCTGTGGTTACCCGGATGTGGAAAGGGTTGGGGGGGGGCAGCCTTTCTCTAGAAGCTACTGGTAGATGATAGTGGCCTGGGGAAGGGGCAGATGCCACTTGCTTGGAGGGTGGATACATGATAGTAACAGGTGAATGTGATTACGGTATGTTGTATACAAGCATGAAATTGTCAAAATTCATAAATAAATAATATTAATAGATGCTATTTTCCAACTCAAGGATAAAAGAGTCCTGTGACAAATGATATGAACAGCTTCTTAGCTATTCCAGGCACAAAGTCCAAGAAGCTGAGCCCGCCTCAGGTGAACCAGAGAGATGCAGCCATGTATGACTGTGCTCTGAGAGGCGCAGAGTGATAAATGAGGCTGTCTATGTGTAATGTCCGCATGATAAAAATGGATGGCAAGCTGGGAAGAGAGTGAAAGAATATACAAAAGTATCTTCTTAAAGCCAGAATGCTAAGAATCATAAGCACATCTCTGTCAATTGGATAGTTTAGGTATTTATGAACCCCACTAAGAAGGTGATGACCGTATTTCAGCTCAGAAACCCTAATGACAATTTATTGACTTCTACATGAAGAGGAAATTCTGGTTTCTTCAAAGACTCAGTTGGGCTGTGTGAATTTGCTTTTTGTTTTGGTCCTAAGTGTGGGATATGGCAGTGTTTTTCTGCCGTGGAAGACAGGCTCATGAACTTTGTTAGCCAAAAATCAGACCCATGAGAGGGCATGTGATGTTTTGCTGGAAGCTGTCTCGTGAGAGGGACAGGGGTTTTGCCAGCTGCAAAACATCCTTGTGTGGTTTCTGAGAAGAGATAAATGGAATCCCACAGAGGGTGAGACAATGCTTTGGCATGCATCTCTACGGATGCTGTGTAAGGTTCACATCCCTTCGCTGGCCTTCGTTTTTCTACACTTCACTTCTCAGAGAGGAGAACATCTTGTGGCACCCCGGCTGAGTCTTGGCACTTTCACTGACTCATGCTGATTGGGCAGAGTCTTGCTGTTTCTGTGGAATCCTGCCTCTGTTGTTCATTGGAGTTACTGGCATTTGTTATTTGACTGGACTGCTGGTATCCGGACAAGGAAGAATGGCACTCCCCAAAGAACTACGTCTAAAACGGTCCACAACCTCCTTTTCTTAATAACCTCCTTTCTCCCCTACCTTTGGTTAGTAGGTTGGAAGGGAGGTAGAAGTGTTTAAGAACCCCTAAATAAACTAGGTTTTTTGAAAAAAAAATCTAGCCTACGTGTACAAGTGACCATGGAACAGACTATTGAAAAATCTGAGTATTCTGCACTTCCATGTTCACGTACACTTAGACTTAAATCTCAGTAAGTACTACCAGTGGAGGCACACTGAATTTTTTTCCATTTTTAAATATCATATTTTTATTAATTATATGAGAATCTTACATGTGCATGTAATGTATTTGAATTACATTCATCCTCCATTCCTCTCCACATCTCATCTGGGATCCACCCCCTAGGTCCCTTCCCAAATTTGTGTCCTCTTTTGTTTATTTTTCATAACACACTCTAATTTGTGATTCTCAAATTATTATGAGGGTAGAGTCACCCAGTGGAGCATGGTCAACCTACAGAAGCCACACTCTTAACGAAAACCGCCGCCCTTCCTCGGTTCCATCAGCAGCAGCTCTTCAGCTAGGAGGAGGGGCTTCTCAGCCCTTCCATCTGCTATGCTGGAACCAACTGACTTGACCTTGTGCAGCCAAGCTCAAGGGATGTGAGTTCACCAGAATAGCAGTCCTGTCATGTCCGAAAGACACTGTTGCTACTCCCCAACCCCCCCCCCACACACTTCTGCGATGTCCCTGAACCTTTAGGTAGACAGTATGACATGCATAGCTTACAACAGGATCTTGCCGTCAAGTTCCGGTGGGCAACCAAGAGTGATGGCAATATCCCATCTCGTTTGGAGGGTATCTGAGACAGCTCTGACAACTTGAAGGAATGTATCCCATTCCTGGGACTGGACTATTTACTAAGTGAACTATGGCTTCTGAAGATTTTTTTATTATATTTTTTTCGTTCTTTGATAACTTCACACATGTATCTTTAAATCCTTCAGCTTTACCACAAATACCCGCCACACACACACACACCTACTTCTGTGACAGGTTGAATGAGAATGGCCCTCTAGGCTCAGTGTTTGAATACCTAACTGGTGGAACTGTTTGGGAAGGATTAGGAGATGTGATCTTGTTGGAGGAGGTGTGTCACTGGGAAAGGCGTTGATGCCCATGCTAGTCTCAGTTAGCTTTCTATGCCTCATGCTTGTGGATCAATATGCAAGCTTCCAGCTCCTGCCCCGGCACCAGGCCTGCTCACCTGCGGCCATGCTCCCCACCATGATGGTCATGCACCCTAACTAACCTTTGGAAACTATAAGCTCCAAAGAAACTCTTTTGTAAACTGCCTTGATCATGGTACTTTATCACAGTAATAGAAATGTCACTAAAACGCCCTCCAATCTTCATGTTCTTTCCATTTTTTCTTTTCTTTTCTTTCTTGTTTTTTTTTGTAACCCCCTGATTACAACTATTACAGCTTTCTAGAATACTGATTTTTTTTTTTGGTTTGATATCATGGAGGTCTTATGCAGGTCATCCTAGCTGCAGTGAGTTCATAGCCACATCATGTCCAAAAGACAGCATTTCACAGTCTTCCTCTCCTTTCTCTGACTCCTATATTTGTCTTTTAGCCTTTTCAACTTGAAGCTTAGGAGTCATGATACAGATATTTCACTTACACGTAAACAATCACAGTTACTTATTCTCAGCACTTTGACCAACTAGAAGTTACTATATAACTGTACCCCATTGTAAAAGGAAAGGTTTCTTGCCAAGGCACAAATCCATGGGTAAAAACAAATATACAAATTAATTTGAAAATTCATTTAGCAAAACAAGGTAATACCCCAGGCCTATGACCACCTTAGCCATTAGATTTTGGCCAAGTTTACAGTACAAAGTATGACTTCTGTCCAGTGGAGCAAACCTGAAATTCAACAAGAAAATAATTGATAACCCTCTAACAGCCTTGCCACTATTGGATCACTTAATACATCTTCGCTGGTAGGTTGATAGTGTAGCATTCAAGGTTCATGACAGGGTTATGCCATTGATGACTTTGGGAAACCCTTATGGCCTGCATAGCACCTTTGGCAATATGAAGGTGTGTTATGGCTACAAAATATAGTCTTACAATGTAATTCTTGTAGAAAAACAAGAGCAACAGCAACAGCCCATGTTTTTTTTTTTTAACAGGGGGCAGGGCGCCTCTGGGTCCTCCCTGAACAATAAGGTGGTATCCTACCTTACCATTGCGATTTTAATTTAATAACCCACATTCCCTGGAAGCAACACTGTCTACCCGTTCATGGTACCTCTGTTCAAACTACTTATTTTCTTATTAAACATATTTTTATTTAGTGTCATAATTTTATTTTGGAAACACAATAAAATACAAAAAACTTAGAGGAGAAAAGAAATTATTTGGCTTACTATTTCAGGTCACAGTCTACCCTGTCAGGGCCGTCACAGTGGCCGGATCTTGAAGGAGCTAGCCATAACCCCGGTCAAGAACAGATAGAAATGAGTACATGCCTGTTTAGTAATAACCTTTACTTCTCTATTATGCAGTCCAAAGCTCTGAACCAGGGAATGGCATTGCTCACAATGAACTGATGTCTCCATCAACTAACATACAATGAAGACAAGCCCTCACAGACATGCACCCAGGTCAACAGGCTCCACAAAACCTTTCATTTAGGGTCTTTTCCTAGGTTATTGTGTATTATATAAAATTAACAACTTGAACTATCACAACATCAGCCCTAGTTAAACTGCAAACAGACACATCACGTTCAAATCATAACCTTCCATTCCTTATCTCCGTATTGCTGAGTTTTATTTTTCAAAATAGAAAACACAGTCCTATTCTAAATTCCCCCCAAATTTAAAAAATTCTAACATTTTGAAAGCCCAAAGTCTCTTAACTGTGCATGTCTATAGTCTAATAGCTTTGTTTTATGAAATTGAGTGCATCTGTGTTCTCACCATATGTTCAGAATTGTAATGTCCTCTTGATGGATTGTTACCTTAATTAATATGAAGTGACCATCTTGATCTTTGCTCAATAGTTCTGAAGTCTGTTTAGTCAAATATTAGAACAGCAACACCTGCTTGCTTTGTGGGTTTGTTTGGGAATAACTCTTTCCAACTTCCTACTGTAAAGTAGTATTTGTCATTTGTGATTGGGTGAATATCTTGAAGGGGGAAAAAAAAAGAATTTTTCCTGTTTTTGTACCCAATCTGCTACCCAATCTGTGGTTTTTGATTAGTAAATTGAGACTATTAATATTTAGGATTATTACTGAAAATTTTGTATGAGTCTGTTTTATATTTAATCTTAAATTTTTCTCCCATTATATTTTTAACCTTAAAAAATTTTGTAAAGCTGTCTTAGTGTTACTAAACTTTCTCATCCTATTTTCTTTTATTATGAAAAGTTTTATTTTTTCTTAAATTTTGACATATAATTTTGCTGGCTATAGTGGCATGGGTCTGTGGTTGTTGTCTTTCAGAACTTGAAATGTGTCTGTCCAGACACACATGCCTTTTAAAGTTGCAGTTGAATGAACTGAGGTCATCCTCATGGTTCTGCATCTCTAAGTGAATCGGTGTTTCTCTCTTGTTGTTTCCAGTATGCTTCCTTTGTGTTGTGTATTTAGTGTTTTGATTACAACATGAAAAAGAGGAGTTTCTCTTCTGGTGTTACCTGTTTAGAATCTCAATTTCTTTCCCTATCTCTGAGATTTATTTTATTCTTCTAAAAATGTTGGAACAATATTCTTCTTCAGAGCATACAAACTCTTTTGAAATTTGCTCTGAAATTTGCTCTTTTCAGACTGCCATCTGTATCTTGGAGTTTCCACTAATATTGGGTTTTGTTGGATGGCCCTAGTTCTTCTGCCTCGTCTTCAAATTCATACAGTCTGCCCTCTCCTGATCCATTTTATTGCTGATACTTTCCACAGAATGTTTCATTCAACAACTATATATTTTTTTATTTCTGGCATTTCAGATTGGCTTTCTTCAGTAGTGCTATCATCCCTTTATTGAATTCTGCTATCAAATCCTGCATCACCTTATTTCATTGATATGTTTGTTTTTTCTACCAGGAGCTTATTTTCTTCTTTGATTTCTTTCAACACACTTATTACTGACTTCTCTCTGGGAGCTCATCGACTCTCACTTGCCTTTACTGTAGGCTTAGTGATTTCTTCAGGAGTTATGTTATCTTGATTTTTCATATTTCTTGTGCTACTGTGATGAGATTTTTATATCTTATGTTTTTTTCTTTTATTTGTTTATACATTTTATATTCTTTTACTTAAAGTATTAGCAGTGGTCAGGCAGGACATGAAGACCTAAGTATATATTTCAGAATATAACTCATCAGTCTTTGAGTGAGGATACTTGTTATAAATTTTATAATATTTCTTGTGTGTGATTGTACCTATGAACACAACCTGTTTTTAATATTTCCACTACATAAATATACTACAGAATTCATGACAGTGCCTCCTTTGACTTCAATAATCCCTGAGGATTAACAACCAAGATTAGTATGGCATATACTCAGATTTTAGTTAATAAAATAGGAGTGAGACATAGCCGGTCTCTGCTACTTTTGGGGTTCTCTTTTTCCCCACTACTTATCTCCCCATTTTCTCCACCATCGCTAAATAGGAGAGAAAGAAAAATAGAGGAGAGGGAAGGGGAAAGAAATAGAAAGAGAGAGAGAGAGAAAGAGAAGAGAGAACCCTGAATCTAATTTCTTTCCCTGTATTTCTTCTTTGAGCATGACTACTAACAAACTGTAACCAACCTCCCTAAATGACCAACAACCACTGACCCCATTTGTTATATACCCTCTGAAAAGTTCCTAGAATTCCAAACGTAACACAATTGAAGATCTATCTGCAGCTTGCAAAACCATGCCTCTGCTAGAGCACAAGGCAAATCATTGTCAGCTGCTGCGGACAGTCAAAAGCAGCCCCACATCCCCACACCTGAGATTAAAATGAAAACATCTACCCATAATGTTTGTATAGTTTTTAAAGAAGTCAAAATTATCAAATTTGTTACTACAGTGAGAGGAAAGTATGGTAGATAATAATAAGTATTAAGAATTATATCAACTTTAAAAGAAAAAAAAGATTATTAAAATAGCTAGGAGAGAAAAGCTGGGATATTTTAGACATGTTGAGAAAGCTACACACACAAAACATCAACAATATGGCTCCCAAAACCTGACCTATTTAATAAGAACAATAGTTAGCATGACAATGTATATAGGAGGAAATTTCACAAGGCCACACTCCTAGGTGATGACCTATAATCAATCAAAATCTACTGAGAGAGAAAGAATCTGTCTCTTCTATGCAACCCCATGACCCTAAACACATGTACATATGAGCAAAACTAAGGGTTGTGTGTGTGTTCATGCTTGTGTATATATATGCATATGTATATATGTTATATGCATACATATATATATAACAATAATAATTGAAGAATAAGAGGCCGGACATTTAAGAAGAAATGAGGGAACAAACTCCAACAAAGGAGTTAGAGTGGGTAGAAGTATAAAATGAAAATAATGTAAATACAATAATCAGGGATGAAAATATCAAAAATTTTAAAATTTAAATGAAAAATCTATAGTCTCAGTAAGGCTATTGATTGAGTTTATACATTGACTAAAGTAAATTTTCTTTACAATAATAACATTAACTTTCAGCCTTGCAAAAAGGAGGAACAAATAAATAAATAGAACAAATCTCTCTTCTGAGACATGCAGTGCTTAAGATGTCCCAGAAGTAACTCAGCGATCAAGTTCAGGAAGTAGTTTAAGGAGATTTATAGGGACTATGTATGTTTAATTACTCATAAAGTTCAAAGTAGTTAGACAAAGGAAAGCATGTGTTCTTCTGCTTTGTATCACTTAGCCTGTACATATATTTCTTCATGACACCAGAAATGCTGATCTGGAGCTTTTTGTAGATGTCCTTGTCGATTTGTCTTTGATGTGGCTCACTTGAGACTTTAAGGTACACATGATTCCATGGGACATGAGACTCTACCTTTGTAACAAGCTACTAGCCAGCACCGATGCACCTTATCTGCTGAACTCTCGTGCACAGTTCACACTATGTTAGTGAGAAGGTATTTAGAATACTTAATTGTGTTCTTCCTTCAGCCACAAGACCTTAACTAGAAGCCAGGCTCTACCACTTGTTCACTGTGTGATCAGGCTCAGTTTCCTCTTCTGAAAAGAGAGAGGACACTAGCAACCTCCCAACACTGTTGTGTGGGTTCAGGGAAAAGAAAGCAATGTGTTCCATCAGTATCTGCTTCATTCCCTGGGGATGGAGGCACTGAGTAAGAAGAGGTGGTCTACCACAGAGCTGGGGAAGAGATTTAAGGATGAAAGAAGAGAATGAAGAAGGGACAGTCTTCAGTTAGCCTAACCTGCTTCCCTGGCTCAAGAGGTCTACATGTTCCCAAGAAGTACCTGCTGGAAATGGGGGCTGCTTCCCTGGGTTGAGCCTAGTTTTAAAGTTTGTGACTAACACCAATGATAAATACATGCTATTTTATGCTTTGATTCCTACATGCCTAACTGTTATTTTAACATGGGATTAAACAAAAATATGTAAATCATTTAAAAACTAAACATCAAAAGAACAAATAATTCAGTCAGTAAATGAGTATATAAAATGAATAAGCATGTTATCAGAAGCACCAATGGCCAATGAAAATGTCCATCAAGGAAACGCAAATCAAAGCTGTGTTGAAATTCTATTTCACCCCATTCAGAACAGTATTATCAAGAAAATAAAACAAAAAAGAATGCACTTGGATGTGGAGAAAAAGAAATGAAATATGATAGGATAAGACAGTGCAGAGGTTCTCCATTTTATATTCTTGCTGAGGCTGTTTGAGTTTTAACTAGAATTTGGTCTCCTTGGTAGGAAGCCTCGTGGAAATTTGCTCAACTTTATTCTAGGAACCCAAGCTCAAAATATTTTGTTTAGCTTATCTTTGCTTCTTTTAAACACCTGCTTGTGCAGAACCTCTCCCTCCAGCTAACTGCCTACCTAAGCTTTGGTTAAACTGCTTGCTTGTGCAAAACCCCCTCACGTAGCTGCAGAGAAAGATATGTGGTGTTTGCCTGCATAAACCTTTTACTCTAAACACTGGGTGCTGTAGTTGAGCCCTGAATACCTTAAGTGTAGCCCCTTCCGGCTGGAATAGAGACTTTCAGTTGTCTATTGGCTGTGTCTGAGTGTTCTTTTCTGGTGGGCTTCCAGAAACAATTATGTACTGTTGATGGAAATTCAAATTACTTGGGACACAGTGGAAACTAGTGTGGAGGTTCTATAAACATCTCTCTATAATGAGAACATCGGAGAGACAATCAAAAAAAAAACTGATGTCAATAACAATCCTATATCACCTCAGAATATAAATCACTGCACAGTGTAACAGTTGTTATATATTCTAAATATTGACGCTCATAAGGAAATGGCAAGGCAGTCATGACAACTCAGACAACGCAGTATTCAGATGACTCCACCATCCTGACACCCCATAGCACATCCAGCTTGTTTGGGACTGTTACAATGCCTGTGGAACAAAAGTCAAATCAAGGTTACAGTGACCACCAGGCAAAATTCTATGCTTGTTAACCAACAAATAAAATGTTTCTAGCTTTTTGGTGTTCTGGAAAACTTCCCTTCTAAATTTTAACTATTAGGTCACATACTTTGAAGTCATAGGTTATATCCACTTAGTTCCACTTATTCTGTAGTTACACAGAGTTGAGAACATTAAACCAGAAAAAAAAAACATTAGGAAAAGTCATATGTACCTTGTTATCAAAGCTTTTTGATATAAAACAGAACACTAAAGAGAAATGGGTCTTTTACCACCATAACAGTGTTATCGACTCTGACAGAAGGGGACAATGTTTACCTGACATTGTTGGTGTGAATAGATAGTTTATTGAAGACAGTCCTACAGTTCAAAAAGAAATAGCAGAAAAGAAGAAAATATCCTTGATTTCTTCTAGGCTTTCACCATGGCACTTCTTAACTATTTTAGAATCAGCTTATTTATATATTTACTTACTTATTTTTTTTTCGAGACAGAGTTTCTCTGTGTAGCCTTGGTTGTCCTGGACTTGCTTTGTAGAGCAGGCTGAACTCACAGAGATCCATCTGCCTCTGCCTCCTAAGTGCTGGGATTAAAGCCCTGTGCCACCATTGCCCATAGAATCATCTTAATGCACCCTCTCCCCCCAAAAGCCACTTTAGGCATGGTGTCAAGTACATTAACAGGCTGAGATGTCATTTGTTAACAACCATACTTCAGTCCAAGCACACAACTTTTTCTTCCCCTATGCCCTTACTTGGCCACCTTACTAGCTTTGAGCAATGCTGTGAATAGCTGGAGAGTATCAAAAACCAAATATAATCGCATGGTTTGGTCCTGCACATACCAGTTAACATTCTTTCAGATTTTAACCCATAATGCTCAGCAGATCCACAGGCCAGGAGCAAAGCCTCAGAAAGCAAGACTTAACTGTCCCCAGATTAATACACCAATAACAATAAATCAAACCTTATTATGATCCATTAAGATCTGGCTAATGTTATACTGTGCATTTCTGCAGAGTGGCTGATACCACCAAGTCATGTTGCTGTTTTTTAATAATAGGTCTGTCATATTCAGATGCTGCTTCTCAACTTCCTATTTCCTATCAGGTCCAGACCATCACTATCTTCCCACTGATTGCTTGGAATAATTTCTTAATTATACCTCCTACCTCAGTTCACACCTCTCCAATACACTACCACTCAGATTCAGTCTAAAGCACACAATTTGATCTCTTTGCTGTTTCAGGATCTCTCAGAGCTTTCTATTGAGCAATGGAACATATCTCCAGTCCTAGTCCCTGTGATTTTTTTAATCCTCATGGCCATTTTAACTGCATGATTTCAGGTAAATGAGTTCAGCCCAGCATCTTTTTTTTAAACGTCATTCTTCATAAACCTTGAAAAGCACTACTCATTAATGAAACCACCACAAATGCCACATGCTTTCAAAAAGCTTTTCCCAAGCTAAATGATATTACCGAATTATGAAATTACATTTACAAATCAAAATTATAGGTACTTGCCCTTTTCTTCTTTCAGCATTTTTGAGGCAATTTTACATTAGCACATTTCATCAAATTATACCCTTTCCTGGCTCTTACATCCTTATTAAACCAAGTTCCTCAGGGATAGAGGACATTTTCTATTCATCTGGTTAAACTCAGCTCTTAATGCCATCTCTGTCATATAAGTAAAAGCACTTACACCTAATCCCCCATGCACCTTGACAAGGGATCCTGATTCAGCGAGAGCTGGTTTGTGCCAGAAAGGTTGAACTCAAGGACACTTGGAGGTGTATATGGTTCATTATATCTTTCAAGTCAACCCATCATTTTGCTTCCTCCTCTAACACCTGGCAATTCTTTCTTAGCTCATGACCCAGAAAGAACACAAGACTGCAGGCATGCTTTTCTGGATTCCATTCACTTTGTAAATTGTGGCAGGCTTTTCTTCTGGGTGAATGTGTTAGGAGATTTGGATATTCTAAAAGGCCACTCTAGAATCCCAGTCAAGATGGTGACTGCGATGTCATTCTAGTGTTGAATGTTGAAGAAAGTTACTCTTATCTCTTTGAAGCTAAATCAGTGAGTCCACTGAAAAGAAATCCACATTGTTTTCTAAATGGCATGAGTTATGAGGTGTCTCAAAGAATCACCCCACAGCCTGTGATCCTTCAGCATCCCTTTAAGAGTCTTGTCATTGTGAATCACCCTATTGTTTTAATCTTATTTGAGGAATATGGATCATGGCACATCTGACACAGAACAGAAGTAGAAAAAGAGAATACATTTGCACTTCTAGTCCCATTTGAGATATTAACAGCTCGTCACATGGCCAGAACCTATGACCTTTACTGATGTTTGTGAGCTGTTATGCTCTCATTCTGCATCCTACCACAACCATGCCCTCAAGTTACTGCACTAATCACACACATTCACATCTGTACACTTTCATTTACTATTTGGTAACTCTCAGTTCAAGTATTTCCTAGTAGTTTGGCGGGGGGATCACCTAGATGAAGAAAAAAAAAACATGGTCCTTCTCTTAGGGTATTTAGAAGACTGGTCCAATGAACATATCCTAATTGGTGTGGCCAGAGATTTCCTCCGTGTAAACCAGGACCCAATGGCAAAGCACTACACTGTGGTGTTCACAAAATCCTCTAAACTAAATAATGCACAACAAGGGGACATTGATCTTTAATTTGGTAAAAGTGGCTGCATGATAAATTATTTACTCATATCCATGATCTAGAAAACCTACAGCTTGTGTACACATCTGTCTCTCTCTCTCTCTCTCTCTCTCTCTCTCTCTCTCTCTCTCTCTCTCTCTCTCTCTCTCTCTCTCTCTCTCTCTCTCTCTCTCTCGCGCACACACACACACACACACACACACACACAGAGAGAGAGAGAGAGAGAGGAGAGTGAGGGTTCAAGCATTATTCAGAAACATGCTTCTTGTGGAAATAAAAACTATAGAATAATAGTCCCATTGTCATCTATTTCTCTACCATTCTAGTTTTAAAATGATCCTTTTTAAAAAGAGATAGTTTCTACTTCTGAAAGTTACTAGACTCTACATAAATCTTGGTGATAAGCTACACCAAATAAAACTGGGGGATCAGGAGTACTCAAAACAAATCACTTTCCGGTCTCTCCACTGGAGGGTAGCATTTCAAAAGGCAAAATCTTTTCCAGTGTCAAAGCAGCGTCTAGGACTAGATGGGTGAGGGTGGGAATTGAGTTAGTTGCCTCACATGAGGTTTCTACATCTTGTTTGAGATCTAAGTGCTAGAAACACGTTTTCCAGCCCAGAAAAGCCTTTTGCAGGAGAACACTGTGACTATCCTGTGACGGGAAGAAAAGATGCTCTTAAAACTCTCTGTGTTGCTCATTTGGAACCAAGTGGCTGGTAAGTTCAGGAGATTTCCAGTTTACTTAACATAAACTCAAAAAGGGAAAGACAATCTCTAGAGACAACTCATAAGTAAGAAGGGAGGAGTAGATAAGGAGATGAATAATGGAAATAAAACTCACCTTGACTTTTAAAGTTTTCCCTAAATCCCTCATGCTTTGAGTCTTTCCCTCTACTAACATGTACTATCTTCACAATGTGTGATTTGCTGTCTTCCATACAGCCTCCATTGGCCTTCCCCATCCACCATCCTTCCACCCCACCCCATACATGTCCTGGTCCTGAGTGATCGCCACTTGACTTTTAAGTCCGCAATTTCTTTTTAGTTTACACACTTGAGCAAGAGCACCTTAATTTGACTTTCTGTGTCTTGCTTTGTTTTGAAACAGGTGTAGGCACCCAGCAGCTGGAGCAGGGTCCTCAGTTTCTGAGTGTCCAGGAGGGGCAAGATTTCACTCTTTACTGCAACTCCTCGAGCACTCTTCCCCAATTGTACTGGTACAGACAAGTGCCTGGGGAAGGTCCTGCCATGCTGATCACAGTAGTCAGGAGTGGAGAAGTGAAGGAACAGAAGAGGATAACTGCTAAGTTTGGTGAAGCGAAAAGGGGAAGCTCCCTGAGCATCATCAGAACCCACCCTGGGGACGCTGGCATCTACTTCTGTGCAGGAGCACATTGCTCTTGTGGCATCTGCTACCTGCACTAAAACCCTGCTGCTGCTGCTGCTGCTGCTGCTGCTGCTGCTGCTGCTGCTGCTGCTGCTGCTGCTGAAGCAGCAGACTTACCACACTGCTTCCATGAGCCTCTGGTCCCTCATGCCCAGGTGTGGGCATGAGCAGTAACAGTACCCCACCCTCTCCTTCCCTCATAGACCCATTTCTGCTCCCTTTCTAGAAAACATGAACCCCAAACAACCCCTCTGCTGTAAGACAAGGCTATGGATGTGGTCTCTTGTTAAAAATCAGTAACAATGCGAGCAAAGAGTCACCCAGGGTAGGCCATGATGGGGGTCAATAGGAGGGACCTGTGGAAGTTATCACACAGAAAGTTCCATGATTCGAAAACCCAGTGCTTCACTCCATACTGTCTTATAGTTTGGGCTTGCCTATAAAGAGGTTCTGACCAATGAGATGTGATTGCAAATCTGTTTTCTATGGTTCTTTCCCTTCTGTGGTAAAGTCTTCACATCCAGTCCTCTCCATCCTCTTCTCCCCCTGCAACGCAGTAGTAATAGGCTTGTTGTGAAGAAATGTGCAAGCATAACTATGACCTCAGCTGCACCTCAGCAGAACCCAGGTGGAGCTGAGCACAGAGCACTTTAAAGATTCGTCATGACACTGAATCTCTTGCCACTGCAGCCAAACTCAACCCTAACAATAGCAAGCCTGCAGTGGTTTTGTGGGTTCTCTTTCTATGTGTAGGTGTGGTAGGGAGAGCAGAACCTTGTACTTTTTATAAAAGAGACCTTTTATGGTGTTACATATTTCTCAAAACGTTAATATTTTTATAAAGATAAAAGGCTTTCATTAGCAGTGCCCTGTTTTTTTGGTTTTTGGTTTTAAGTCCACATCAATTTCCTACATTCATGGAAGACTCTAGGGTACATTTTCCTCTCCAAGTCTTGTAATCAAGCCAATATCAATTCCCGTGCAAATGATGGATATCACGAATCTTATGTTTTGTTCTTTGACGTTTCCCATGTTTTATAATCTAGCATTAGTGCAGAAGCACACTCCCAAATCAACCCTTGAGAGATTTGGTGCACGCATGCCTTCATCATAAGTCTAAGGGAAAATAGAAGTTTATAAATGAGAAAACAGTGGCTTGAGAGATGCATTCATGGTTAGAAGCGATTGCTGCCCTTGCAGAGGACCCAAGTTCAGTTCCCAGCATCCACATTATGGGGCTCACGACTTCCTGTAACTCCAAGTACATGAAATGTAACACCCATTTCTGACCTCATCAGATATCACACATGCACACACACACACATACACACACACACACACACACACACACACACACACTCACCCGAGGTGGGTGATAAAAGAAGTTAAAAAAAAAATTTAGTCCTCCCTGGTACAAGGGAAATGATGCTGTCGCTTTCCTTTTACTCCAGCTCTAGCTTTAGAAAACTTACTGCGATTTCTGTATGTATCCCTTTGAAGTTTACATAAATCTTTTAAAAAGAAATAAGCCCCCTGCCAGTTTTATTAACCTACAGCTGTCTTTCTCAAGGTTCTGGGAGCCATAACTGTGAAATGTCATCATCAATAGATTCAGTGTCCCCTCTCTTAGCTCTTACGGGCGGGGAAGTGGGTAACCTTGAAGTACCTTCTCAAAGTTTACAACAGGCTTCCTGTCATAAAGGTAAGTCATTTTTCCTTCAGAAAAGTGACATTCAGAACAGAACTAGCTTGGATCATAAGGTAAACGAAGGCTGGGTCAAACGCATTATTACGCCCGCTTATTTGAGAACTAAGCTGTTTGCCTTGAGGAATCGTACGCATTTTGGTTTGCCCAGCTACTTGAAAGGATGAGATGTCTTTCAATCTTCACCACACCTTTAGCAAATCGCCTGGAATAGACACGTTTTCTGGCTTACTCCTTATTAAATAATAAAACTGTTGTCATTTTCTGCTACTTTTGGGGAGAAGCGTTCTTAGCTGCAAAGGGCTTGCTGGCATTCCCCCAATAAGACCCCCAATGCTTTTTCACAGTCACTGTGCTTATGAGTCTAACTCCTTGAAAAGCAATGCAGACACTATGAAGGAAACAGGGGAGGGCATTTGCCATTTACTGAGTGTGCAAATTTCAGGAATGATTTTTTTTTCCCACACAAGACTCATACAAGGTAAGTATAAGTAGTGTGTGGGCTTGATCCCTGGTGCTTTGTGTGGATTGGCAACATTTCGTGATTTGCTCATCACAAGCACAACTTTCATAAGATGCACTCAAATTTCCCTCTGTATCCTGCTATGCATTCTACACAGAGAGTGTGCAAATGCTTCCTTCTTCCGAGGAACTCATTTGTGGTTAACAGAAGGCTGTCGGCTAGTTCCCATAGCCACCATTCCCCTAGAGGCCCAAATCCTCGGGTTTAAAATCTCCATTTCGAGGAGAGATGAACCTTTCCAAGCACCTGCGCCTTCCTGAAAGCACACTGTTGATTCCAGGATCAGACACAGGTTTCTGGGCGTGTGCCACAGCCCTATTGTGTCCAGAAGACACAGTGCACAACAGCCCTCCCCATTCTCGGCTCTTTACTCTTTCTATTACCCCCACCCCCACCCCCAGCAATGCTCCCTGAGCCTTGGGGGAGGAGGGGTGATACAAGTGTTCCATTTAGAACTGAACGCTGCACTATCACCCACTCTCTGTGTGTGACGGGACCAGTGCACCCATGAATTCACAGAAGCTATGGTTGCTTGCACAGACGTGCACATGATCAAGCCAATCAACATTCCATCATGGAATAAGGAGGAGCTCATGAGGGCCAATGCCTAGCTAGAGGGCTGCTGGTAAGTGATGGCTGGGGGAAGGGAGACTTGGTTTTGTTCATACTCCTGAGCCCCTGGAAGGTTTCTCCTTTCTCACTGGATGGCCCTGCACCAGTACACATATGAGTAGAACTAATTAGAACCAATGGGTTATTTTCTAAAAGAAAATAAAACCAACAAGAGAGCATGAAGTTGGGAAGGAAGGGAAATGTGGTAGGGAGGAGTCTGGGAAGAGGAGGGATGCGGGATGGATATAATTGAATACCCTGTGCACATGTGTGAAATCCTCAAGGAACAAGTTAATTTTTAAAAAAATGTCTAGGTGTGTGGCTGCATTGCTGATCAAAATGTGATACTAGCTCTGGATTTAATCCTCAGGGAGCCACTCTAATTAGAGGAAAAAATCGATTGGCTTTGGGGAGAATTACTGACTACTAGAAAGAGAGAGAGATAATGATGTAATCTGAAGGTGAGGGGTGGAGTGTTCTGAATGAGAATAGATCTGAATACTAGGTCACCAGGGAATGGCACTATGTGAAAGAATTAGGAGGCATGGTCTTGCTAGAGGAAGTGTGTCACTGGAGAAGGTGTTAGGCTTTCAAAACCCATGGGCCCTCTCTTCCTGCTGCCTGCAGATCTGGATGTGGGACTCTCAGCTACCTGTCTGCCTGGGAGACATCACACTCCCCATCATGAGGATTATGAACCCTGAAACTGTAAGCCAGCCCCAATCACATACTCTCTTTTATAAGAGTGGTCTTGGTCATGGTGTCTCTTCCTAGCAGTAGAACACTGACTAATACAGGGACCAAGAGTCCCAATAAGAGAGAATGTGAACCAAAAAAAAAAATCTGTAAAACAATGTAATTTTATATTCTCACCACGAATTGTTTTCTGATCTCTAATATTCAATATTACTCTTAGATTAAGCAAAACAATTTGTTTGATATGTATTTAATGTCAAACATTTAGTCTCATGAACATGTAATATTATTTAATATATTTAATAAATATAGTCTCGTTAATATCAATTCATGTAGGCTCATGAATCTATATTTTTTAAGTATCAAGGCCAAATATAGGATTTTTGTCTTGATTGCTCTTTAGAAATCATTACTATAAACTGGGCATAGTGGCACACACCTTTAATCCCAGCACTCAGGAAAGACGGTGGGTCATTGTGAGTCTGAGGCCAGCCTGGCCTCCAAAGCGAGTCCAGGACAGCCAGGGCTACACAGAGAAATTTTAAAAAGTAAAAAGACAAATAAAACAAAAACAGAAAAACAAAGAAATCATGACTACACTAAATCTAAGATCATAAGGCCAACGTCAGAAAAAAATTTTTTCCTTAAAGCAAAAGGCATAACAAAAGAAAGGTAAGGCACAGCCAAGAAGAAGGTGACGGAATGACGGGAGAAGAGAAAGGCAGACTGCTTGACACTGAATCCGCAACGTCATTCTGCTCTGCAGGGGCAACTGTGTGAATACTTGAAGGACGGAGGCCGTCTTGGGCATCTTACCTTCCATGTAGTCACACGGCATTCACAGCTTCTAATGCCCAGATGCTGGCAGCACCCCACGACCACAGGAAACACCGAGTCTCCACACAGTGGCCCTGAGAACCAGTACTCTAATGCTAAGTCCCAAAATGGAAGAAAAGAAACAAACTTTCAGGGCCGGTATGTAGTTATAGATTGTGTGTCCTGCACTATTATTTGTCCTTTGACTTCACATATTCAGTAAGACACATGGAATATTTAAAAAAAATAAGAAGGAGGTGTAAGTTTTACATAAACTATTCACAAATCAGAAAAGGTTCTCAGTCTGATCATGGCCCATATTTCATTTAGCTTGGTCAATATTCTTACTCCTGATTGATGCATATATTGTTTCTTTATTTTCCCTTCAGTTTACTGAGTCCTTTTTATATAGAATATTAATAAACATCCTCAATTTAACTTTAGAAAAGTAAAAATTTCTAATCCATGAAATTATATCCTTTGTAATCCTCAAGCAGTCTCTTCATTTCCCTCTACCTTATCCCACCCCTTCTTTTTCTTTCTCTCCCTCTTTTTCTCTCTCTCTCACTCTTTCTCTCTCTTTCTTACACACATACATGAGCAGGTACACAATATGGAAGTCAAACCGCAGGAAAGTATAATTGCCCAACACAAAGCCCAGGAGTGGCAGCTGCTGTATGCATTTCATGAAACTGAAATACTACAGGAACAGAATTAGTTCCCATAGTAGGTGATTATTAATATTTACTATTGGTTTATCTTTTTATTAACGCTGCTGTTAATCCTAAACAGCTGTATACCCAAATCATCACACAGAGACTGGGATTTATTTAATTAACCTAGAACACAATGCTGGGCAATAGTTAGTCCATCCTAAACCTCCAAGCCCTCATAGTTGCCTAACATTTAGATTTCCCACATTATACTTGCTCTTAGTGATATATTAGGTCCAGTCCATCTCTCCACGTAGTTCCAAGATCTCTGTTCCTGCCTCTCTCCCAGCTTTCTCCTCTGCCCTTCTCTCCTCCTCCTCTGCCTCCCACCTTCATGTCCTCTGGCTCCTCCCTCTCTTCCTGCTTCCTTTCTGTTGCTCAACATTGTGGCTAGTTGCTTTATTTTGGCATGTTTACACAAAGTTGAGACAGGTGATGCTTAGAATAAGTATCACAATGCAATGTCCAGATTGAGACCAGAGAGTGGGGGAGAGAAAATCAGCATTTGAATGAACAAGGGTAAAGTGTATACATTCCAAAAGAACATTATACCAACAAGTTCCAAATGAAAGGCAGAATACATGCTAAGAGTTGAGCTTGTTTTACAACAATATGTGTCTTTACAGCATTATAAAGATACAGAGAAGGGTCTGATTGGGACCCCTATCAATATAGATTCACTGTGAGTTGAGCTCTCTGTCGGAAGCTAGGAGAGGTATCTTTGCCTGAATTGGTGAGAGGGAAGAAATGAAGGGAAAAACAACCAATCACCTGGGCTGATGTGCCTTGTACTCTAAGTGGGGAAACTAGAGAGAAATTCTCTATGACTGCAACAGCAACTTTTGCAATAACCCCACTGCTGTCTCTCTTACTTCAGCAGTTCCCTGAGACTTTCTTAGGAACTCAGATCACACTTCAGCAGCTAGAGCTGCCTGGTTGCTTAGTCAGCTGGTGGAGGATTCCTTCTCTGACCCTCCAGCTGCCCCTGAGTTTTCACTTCCCTTACTCCTTTCAGAAGTGCATAAGCCCAGAATCCTGTCCTGAAGCCCCAACACATTAATTCAAGGGCATTCTGCTCTGTCAGTTACTCTAAGATGGATGCACGAGACAAATGTAAGACCTTTGCCCTAAGAGATGTGTGCTGAGGTGTGTATGGGATGAAAACAGGAGCAGATATGAATTTCTCATCAAAGAATTCAGTTAACAATAGAAATAATAAAAAGAAAAAAGGCCCTTTGTTTCTGTGAAATGATGGATTTGAGGAAATAGCTGTATCACCATGTGCAGATCTAGGAAGAACACACTTCTAGCAAGATTCTCATTTGGAAAAATGACTTTCAATATAACTTAAAAATGCGAACATAATTATGGGTTGTTATAATAAAGGTGTTAAAGGATAAACCCTCTCTCTCCAAAAATTCCTGGCAGGATTAGCAAGCAGTCTTCATTAGGAGGCAAGAGTTCATTATACATACTCATCTTTATAAGTATTCACACACACACACACATGCACACATGCTTGCACACACATATACATCACAGTACAGTCTACATAGATAAAACTTTAGAAATACTCTTGTAATAATTCCTCCCTCAACTCAAATTCCATGAGTGGAGATAGTTAAGATCACCCATATTTAGTGATTCTGCTTGAAGAGTGTCAAAACACATAATAAGGAAGGCTGAGGTCCAGGCTTTCCTCAGTTATTGTTTCTGTAGGAGCACAATGACCAGCATGACCCCAGGAAGCTTTGTGCCCGATGAAGAGCTTCCAGATATTTCCTAATGTCTATCTTGGGATTGTTCCACCTCCAGAAAAGAGATCTCCTGACCTTACGTGGTTGTGCAAGCATCAGCTCTTGTAATGAACACTCAGCAGCAATGAAACTTCTGTATCATCCTAGTAGTTCTATGATATGCTTTAGCATCATTTTAATAACATATTCCACAGTATAAAGAGCTCCCCACTAGGGCCACCTTCCTAAACCAATGTAACTCCTTACTGCAGCTTAATTACTTACTTTATACTCATCGGGAAGTGTGGTCTCACCTATTATCAAAGAAGCTTCTTCTTGCAACAGACAGAGACTGTTACCGAAAACCACAACTGGATACATAAGGAGAACAACTGACCATGTGATAGCCAGACCCAACTGATATATACGTATATGTGTGTGTATCATAATATGTATATATGTATATCATTGCTGCACTCAACACTCAGGGACCACCAGGGAAAAAAGAAACTGGGAATATTGTGAAAACCAGAGTCTGTGGTGATGTTGTGCTTTCTAGCCATGCTAGTGAAACTAGATTCCATGTAACTTCAAAAACATGGCTGCAGAAACAAAACTTGAGCAGCTGCAACACCAGCTGACCTATCAATATAGATGGGGGAATCTCACAGGGTCCCAGCCCTAGATGAAGAGCTGCATGCAGTTAACAGCTGTGGAGAAAGAATTAGTCTTTTTCAGGAATGAGGCCCTGATTGGTTATCCAATACTGACTCAGGATCAGTCCTAGAAGAATGTACATGAAGACAACACTGAGCAAAAGCAGCTGGTTATATTTACATGTTTATCCATCTTCATATACAACAGTGTTAAAAAAAAAAAAGGAAGGGCTGTGAATTTGGGGTAGGCCAACATGGGGAGGGTAGGAAGTACAAAAGGAAAGACTAGCATGATTATATTTTTTATTTAGTTTTCTATATTTCCGTATAATATATTTTGATCGCACTCTTTCTCCTTTCCCAGCTCCTCCTAGGTCCTATTCACTTCATGTTTTTTAAAAAAAAGAGAGAAAGAAAGAGCCCACCCCAAAAAACAAATCAAACCATAACAGAAGCATGGAGTCTGTTTTGTGTTGACATACCAAGTGTCACCCTGTTGGAACACATTCAAGAATGGGCTATGTGAGGAGAATTCTGATTGGCTGTGGAAAAAAACTCCAATAAAACAAGATAAGAGTCTTGTGACCTCAATTTCTTCAAAACACAGAATCGTTCTTGGAATGTATTTTCATTTCCCCTCCCAGCTGTAGAGCAAAGGAACGTTTCCATGCTCCTCCTAGGTAGAGTGGGTGGGAGTGGGCTCACTTCAGATTAATCATTACAAGTGGCTGCTGTTATCTGTTTACTATGCCTCTGTGGAAACGCATATTTCAGTGGCTGTGCAGCCTCCTCACCGAGTGCAGCTTGTCCTTGGGATTGTATACTTCACTCACGTGACTCCTCTTAACCCTCAGCATAAAAACTGTATGTTGCTCTGAATAAAGTTGGATATCGCATGAGAATTTAATCCACCTCATTTATCGGATTCCTTCTCCCTGCCCCCACCATCAGCTAGAGCAGTGACATCACTCCTCTGAAGAGCACTCCTTTTTCCTCTTCCAGCAGGCATTAATGGGGGATAGTTCTTCGTTCCCTTTCTGCTTGCTGGGATTTTGTCTGACTAGACTTTTTCCAGGCCTTCTGCATACTGTCACAGCCTCTGCGAATTCATATGGGCACCAGTTCTGTTATGTCTGGAACACGGTGTTTCTTGGTATCATCCACCACCTCTAGCTCTTATAATCTTTCTGCCTCTTATTCTGCATAGATCCATGAGTCTTGATGGGGGAAGGATTTAATATAGACATCCCATCCATTTACAGCTGCGTACGCCAAGATCTTGTGTACACATTGTCCAGTTGTGAGTCTCTATGTTAATTCCCATGATGAGGGTTGGGTGAGGCACTGAGTTATGGGTATAGCAATAAGTCATCAAGAGTAATTTTATTGCTATGTTTATTTAGCAGGATGATAGAGTTTCCCCAAGGGTCCATGACCTATCTAGTCTCAGGTTATTGGCCTCATTAACAGTATCAGATATGGGTTCCATTATCAGGTCTTACATCCAATCAAAAGGGGATTGTATACTCCTCTATTTATACCATTATGTCTCTACTGTAGATCACAGGGTTTGTAGCCCGGTGACATTGATTACTCTTCTCCTCTGGTAGCATGTATAGCAAACTCAAGGAGTATGAATGCCATTCAGTAGTGGTGAAGCCTCTAGCATGAGCCAGAAGTATGAGTGTGAGCTAGATTTCTCCATGTTCTATGCAATAAGTATGTTCTGCCTTTCAGCGATGGGGCCTTACTGTAACGTTGTGGAAGGTAAGCACCTAGGCTTCCCTGACTCAAGGAGTGGGTGACTGGTGCCCCACAATGAACTGACATGTAATGGAGAGATGGGGAAGAGAGAAAAACAGCAGTGAGGACCAGGCTGATGTGAGTGGCCTGCACTGCCACGGTGATGTCTCTATCCATGCTGCTGTTGCTGCTGCTGAGAGCCATGTCTGTGGCTGCAGTCCAGCTGCAGCGGCAGTCTGTGTTGATGTCTATGGCTCATCTTATCACCAAAGGCCAGTCAGATGTCCATGGTCAATGTTCCCCCCTGAAGCCGTGTGGAGCTCTGTGGGCCGTGCCACCACCGGGAGCCTCACTGCCACCTGAGGCCTCTGCCTCTGAGGGCCTTGTTTGGGCCTGTGGGCCTACAGCAGCCTGGAGCCGAGTTCGTGGTCTGCGCTGTTGCCAGAAACCATGTGGGAGCCCATGATCCATGCTCCTGCTAACTGTCAAGAGCAAAGCTACTGGAGAGGTTGTGGAGAAAGAGGAACCCTCCTACATTGCTGGTGGGAATGCAAACTTGTACAACCACTCTAGAAACCAATTTGGCGCTTTCTTAGACAATTAGGAATAGTGATTCCTCAAGACCCAGCTATACCACTCTTAG